>CAWUFW010000567.1:3690000-4053802 GCA_963921515.1 Calotriton arnoldi
AGTGCAATAAAGACTTACGAAGATAACGTTCGGGCAATTTCATTAAGATGGAAAGTAAGACATACGACCTTAGGTATATAAGATGTCATCTTTTGGGGATGTAATAAGAAAATAATGGAGCCTCCCTTGCGATTTGCCAAAGGTGTGGAAAATGGGATTGAGGAGTACAAGCTCTGATCTCTATTTGCAGAGAATTACTTGTGTTTCTCAAGAGCACCTGGAGCCTCCTGCCTCAGAAGCTCTGCCTTCACCACGCCAGGATTGAGATGGATTGCGCCTCCAGTACTGAGAGCAGAAAATTGTGTTACAGGGCAGAGGTGGAGGCAGCAATTTACAGACCAGGATGAGAGTGATCCAAACTGCAGGTCACACAAAGAAGGCTGGGTAATGCACAGTGTAAAAGAGGCACCGAGTACTTCCAGAGAGAATAGTACCAGATGTGTTATGGTATTTTCATGCATGTATTCCTGAATTAGAATGATCTATCTTTTGAGAAACCGCCATACAAACATGCAAGGACACACATGCACGTGCGCAGGTACGCAAGCCATTAACAGCCGTCAAGGGCCATATCATGGCGAGCTGCGCTGGCTCAGAGCAAAGCTGGATAACTGATTTTGTGAGCTGGAGCAGTGCTTAATTTGAGCCGGTGGGTTCCAGTGCTCAGCACTGGCACTTAATTGTCAGCACCGGGACTTTGGACAGTCTGCCACATGGTGGCACTGTACATCTCATTTAGAGATCAGGACAAGAACAGTTGTTTATTCGTTCAATATAATATATAAATGACTAATACCTGCCGCCCAAGCCATTCTTATAGCATTGGGGGCATGGAATAGTCTAAATTGTCACACCTGCAGTGTGATGGTTAGCAGTTATGTTGGTACTGTCATTAACAGCGCTGTCAAGGGCAGTAGGTGTTGAAAGCTGCAGTTGCCTCCTGTTGAGGGCCCTGGCACTTATTTTTTTTACAAATTAAGCACTGAGCTGGAGGTGTCTAAACTTCAAATAAATAACTCGGAATTTCTCCCAGTTAGTGCATTGAAAGAAGAGAGCACGTATCAGAAACAGTGAACAGTGATGAGCTGTGTGTTTCCCACTTGTTCTGTCTAGTCGTCGTGCATTAACTCAGAGAAAACCTGGGTTACATGTTTGAACTTTAGACACTGGCGCAGCTCCTCGTGGTAGGCCCCAAGTGTGGTTATATTCTGCATTCACGTCCGCTTGGCTGCCTTTGGCCTTAGTAGAAAGGACCAAATTAAGGTTCAGCTTTACTAAAAGTTACAAGGGCCCTCGCACAACACAAGGGTTTGCAAAGCGTGGAAAAGCGGTGCAAACGGCAGCACTGATCAACGGTTGCACTGAAATATTTTGTCAGTGAGAGTTGACACGAGTGAGCACTAAAACAGGCGTAGTGCAAAAAAATGTAAGGCCCAGATTTACTAAGATTTTGTATCAGGGTTCGATCATGTTTGTGCAGCAGTCCTATCTATTTGGGGATTTACAAAACCACGCAGAGCCCGAATCGGTGGATTTTTGTAAAAAAAAAACACACAAAAAATAAGTTACATAAAGAAGCGCATAGTGCTACCTTGCGTTACTGTGCGTCAGATAGGTGTTACATGGGTGGTCCGTGCATCCACCCGTGTATTTTAATGCAGACCAATATTTACAAAGATTTGTAAATATGGGTTTGTGCCAAAATGGTGTGCCTACTCGAAGCTAGCGTAACAAAGAGAAATATCTTTATTTCTCCTCTTTTTTTCATATTTGCATCTGTGCTGCATTTGGCAGCACACATACAAAGATGATATAGTCTCTAAGGATAGTTTTTGTGCAGGAAGGTATCCTGATCACAATGCAGGCACCTTTGCGACAAGGCACAAGCGTGCCTGCGTTGGTGCTAGGCAGTCACAAGTGGGCCTGCACTTGGAGATAGTAGAACTGTGACATAGCTATGTAAATATGGCACAGTTCTAACTCTTTCCCTTTCATGCAAGGCAGCGCAACAACTTCCCTTGCTGCGCTGCTTTGCATAAAAACAATAAATCCAGGCCTAATAACCTTTGCAAAGTGGGCATATTAGGGCAGAAGCAGTGCAAACAGCTACAGGATTCCATGGAAAGCCAAATCAGCCAAAGGAACGTGACGTGGCTTTACACTGAATTCTAGCACCAAATGAAACTAGGCACAAACAATGAGCAAGCTAAATATTGCATGATAGTTCCATCCGTAACAAGTGTAGTTTTGCAAACCTACATTTTTTATATTGCTCGCACTTGGGCGGTTTTCCATGCTTTGAATTTTGTACTAGAAAATGTATCTTCAGCGCAAATCTCATGCAATATCCCACTCACCATACTGCAATGCTTTAGTGTCGCACTAGCACAGTATTTTTAGCACAAGGTTAACTAATTACATAATTGGCACAACTCTTACTAAATATGGCTCTGTGCAATTTTCGCTAGTTTGCATAATGCAGCTCTGTGTATTGTTACACAACGCTGACCTGCCAGATTTTAAAAAAATCTGTGCCCAGATGTTTTTTCATGAAAACGTAAAAAAACATGCACTATTGATAAAAATGTAGAACGTGTTATTAAAACCCTTGCCTTACTGCTCTTGGGCTCTCGAGAGCCTCATACTGATGCTGAATGTCTCATTCAATCAGGTAAGGTCTCCATTGTGTGCCTTTTGTTCCCTCCATACACAGAGAAGCACAAACACATGACATAAACAATCACACACACATGCTCACTTATTATGTATCTGATTAAAAATAGAAAATGCAATATATTCCGATGCACACAACAGTGAAGAACAATACAAAAAACTAAGATAAAGAAATACAATTATTAAACATAGAGTCAGGTTCGGTAAATAGAAAATGGAAATTGGCTGAGAAGCTGAAACAAGCTGAAAAATACTATAATAAAATGTCCTTTTCAGGTTTTGTCAGCACACCACTTGCGATTTGCTTGCAAAATCTCCTGTAAACAAAAAAAGCTTAAAACAGACTTAGAGCCCACCCATTACTTACCAATACTTACCACTGGTTGGCAGCCACGTCACTTTTGTTTCCTTGCTGCTTATTGGACAGCGTTCCTCCTCGCCCCCAGCTTCCTCCTGCTCCTGGTGCTTAGTGTGTGTCCCTGTCGTGAAGCACAGCTTCCTGTCTGAGGCCAGTGGCCTTCTACTGACCACAGACTCCTGCACATACTCTTTTTTCACTTTTTAACATGCACTCTTATACAGTGCATATCTCTGCAGTCTGTCTTTCTCCCTGTGCCCTCCTCCCGTTGTTACTACTCCCTCCCTGGTGTTGTTCCCCCCCCCCCATCCCACTGTCTTGTTTCTTTACCCCCACCCCTCCCACTATCTATTGCTTGTAAAACTCCCGCTGTCCATTGTTTGTAACCCATCGCCCGCCTGCCTCCTGCTATCTGTTGTTTCTAAGACACTTTCCCACCATCCTTCCACTGTCCGTTCTTTGTAGTGTGGGCTGCTGTGCAACATGGCTGACAGGAAAAAAAAAGTGCTATGACATGCTCACCTCTCTCCGCACCATAGCACTTTTTCTTTTTATACTTTAAGCTACGCTGGTGCTGCTGTGCAACATGTCTAAACAAAATTGACAAAGCCAATAGATCTTGCATAGGCGAAACCTACTGGCTTTGCCAATGCTTGTTTCATACGTTTTGCAGGCACCGCCTTTTAGTTCAGTTTGCAAAGTGCTGAAAGTAGTTCGATATTATTCCTTAAAATGATGCTCTTTTGTTGATTTTGGAAAGGTGGATGGTCAAATCAAGTAATCAGCTACAAAACCATGACCTTCTTGGGTGCATATAGAAGGTACAGCCAGTGATTTTTCACCACATATCCATGACAGTTCGGTGGCACAAACTATTTCAATGAGCTGCTCCAAGGGCATACAATAATGAAGGGAAGACATAGTCAACTGAAAAATGATTGTTTTTATTTTCCATGAGATCGTTCACAAAATTGTATCACAATATTGTTCGCCAAAGAGAGAAACAAGCGAAACAGAAATACTTCATAAATTCCAATGGAAAAAAAAATTATAACAGTCAAAGCCACTCCAAATCCACCCCTGAAAATGAGATGGTAACAAAGCTGCAGTTTTTTGCAGGTCCAGAGGATAGAGAATGGTTTGGTTTTAGGGAGTATAGAGCCTGTTATGATGCACTCCAACCTGCAAAACATAGATTGAGGCTGGAGCACCATACCCAGTAAATACTGCCTTATTGTTATTTATGGGGTGTGGCATTTCCAACCCAATAAAATAAGTAAGAGAGCCTAAGAGATCCAACCCAGATACAGCTAGGTTACATTTAAAACAGGCATGTCTGCAGTTATTTTGAGTAATAGTAAGAACTCGGAGAAATGATCGGATGTTGCAACTGGAGAAATGCCTACTGTGTGTAACTTAGGTACTCTGTTAAAAAGGAAGACTCTGTACTGGCCCTGAAGGGTGAATTGGAGCTAACCTTAAAGCAGCTTCATTTTACGGTGATGCCAAAATAGTGTCTGGTTCTACCTATCTAAGTACACATATTCTTTGATAGTGGAACATTCTCACCACCTCCCATTAGCCCACAAGAGTAGGGGCATCAGATAGCGTCTTTCGACCTGAAGTTCTTTAGTAAATAAGGAAATCTATATGACTCCATTATCAAAGATTGCATTAGCCTCATATCATCTGATTCTCAACTACTTTGGGGGATTTTATCAACTACTCAATTAAGAGGCCTAGAAATAGTACCACAGGAATTACACAGTGAACATAAGGTTCACCACATCTTAAGCACATTTTGAAGAATATTCATAGCCTTGAGCAAGCAACACACCACAAAACATGTGTTGGCTCTACTTATGTGAAATGGTATTTGTGTGAAAAGCAGTTATCTGCTATTTAGATTTTTGGATGAACTATGAACTGTTATGTGGAAGTCACAAGGAACACATTTCTTATCTTCAGAAAAAGTTTCTCTGATTGGACTTTCTATTTGATAAATACCTCATGAACTGTTTTGGTCTGTCACAATTAATGGTCTATTGCTCAAGGACGTAAGTACTTATCAGTGTTAGATTTGTGGAGTGCTTACTATCATATCAAATTACACCAAGGCTTGGGTTAGATAGCTTGTATTACTTCTGGAGGTATTTTTCAGTTCACATATCACCCTTTTGGCTTGGCCTCAGCAGCCAACAGCCTGTGTTTTCCAGTACTTAATGAAAGAAATATTGGGGAGCAGAAAAATTAAATTTTCTTTCACAATGACATCCTGGTCTTTGGCAAAACGATCTGGGAGCTCATCATTTTAAAGCAACTTTTGGATAAGCTACCAGGAGGTGGAATCATTTTGAGGAGGGAGAAATGCGATTTTTTTAGAGACAGAAATTGAGTACCTGGGTTATTCCATTTCATTTCGGCTGAAGGGGTTATGCCAAAGGCAGACCTAGTGAACACCATTGTCAATGCTGCAGTGCAAATTGGCAAGGACTAGCTCAGCACTTTTATGGGGCTAGTAGAGTATTACTCGAAATTTCTATAAGACTTTGCTGACAAAATAGAATTTGCACTCTGTTGGGGAAGGTTAAGGTATTTTGTGGGGTGAGTCACAGCAGAAAGCTTTTGATGAGGTACACAAAACTGTCGTAGAAACTGGGATTTGACCACTTTTGAGGTGCATTAAAAAACTATTGTCACAGTTGACATCAGCATCCTAGGTTAGGTGCTCTGCTTTTGCAGATCAGAGAGGGAGGGGCAAAAAAGAAGCTTTTGCTTTTCGTTCCCTATCCAGAAAGAGAGAAACTATTTGGTCATTGAATGGGATGCTCTGGTGGCAGTGTGGGGTATGTAGTTCTTCTGGAAAGATGCGTGGGGGATAATATTCTTTTAAGGTCAGATCACAAAACCCTCCACTAATGTTTCTGCTAAATTTGCGAGACTTGCTGCCAAGTTGTAGTCTTACAACTTTGTCCTAGAATACATGGCAGGGCAGAAAAAACATGTGGCTGATTGTCTGTCACAGCTACCAAACATCAGTGAACATATAGGGAATTTGAGTCTAACGAGACTGTGGCCAGGGTGTGATGTTGTGGAGGGTTTTGGTGATGCTGTTTTGAATGAAAAGTGGAAGGCGGCTTTTAGAAATGGGGGTCTCTAGTTGGCAATGATTTGCACCTTTGTCTAAGTAGGGATCCTTGCTTCTAGTCAGGGTAAGGGAGTTACGCCCTTAGACAACCCCTTCTCACCCCCTTGGTAGCTTGGCACGAGCAGTCATGCTTATCTCAGAGGCAGAGTGTAAAGTATTTGGGATCACATACAGTAACACAGTGAAAACACTACAAATGGACACCACACCAGTTTAAAAAAAATAGGAAATCTTTATCTGAACCAAACAAGACCAAGATGACAAAAATCCACCATACATATGTCAAGATATCATCACAAATTGGTTATTCACAAAAATAAAGCTTGTAGCAACAAATAGCTCCACCTGGGGCTATAACGACGTCGTGACAGATGAGATTCCCAAAGTACGGCGCCGACCATGAGGTGTGCGGCGTCGGGCCTGGAGTCACATGGACCCCAAAGAACAGTACTTTGGCAAACGATGAAAACAAAGATGGTGCACAGCGTCGGCGAGGTGATGCCTCATTGGCGTCAGTTCCTTACAGCCACAGGGAATATGAGGCATTGGTTCCTTACGACCACAGGGGTGGTGAGGTGTTGGTTCCTTACTGAGATGCAGGGGAGGTGAGGCGCCGGTTCCTTACTGCTGTCAGGGAGGTCATGAATTGGTTCCTTACTGTTGCCGTGGAGGTGACGTTGCTGTGGCGGCGAGGCGGTGGATCCTTATGATTGTGCGGTGTCGATGGTTCGGGAGGTCACCCATGACAGGTATCGGCTCCGCGATGATGGAGCACCTATGTCGGTGAGGTCGGGGCTGCGGTGTGAGTTGGGGCGGGCGTCGTGAGTGTCACGAGCGGTGCCCTCGGCTCCTGTGCAGGCAGTGGCTTTGGTGATGGTGTCAGAGTCGTTACGGTGCGGCGTCGGGGCTGCAGTACAATTCGGGGCAGTGTGTCATGCACTTCACGAGGGGTGTCCACGGCTTCGTTGCAGGTCGCGGCGTCGCTCACCAGAATCGGTGGTGCTTTTTCCCTCTGTGGCAGCTGAAACCGCAGTTCCAGGTGCAGGAGGACAGAGAGAGTGAAGTCATTGTGTCCCTGAGAATTCAGAACAGGAGGCAAGCTCTACACCAAGCCCTTTGAGATCTTCTTCAAGCAGGATACACAGCACAGTTCAGTCTTTGTCCTTTCCTTGACAGAAGCAGCCACTGCAGCCCAACCCAGCAAAGCATCCACACAGCAATGGGGCAGTACTTCTCCTTCAGCTTTCACAGCTCTTCTCCTTGGCAGAGGTTCCTCTTGAGTCCAGAAGTAATCTAAAGTTCTGGAGTCTGGGCCCCAATATTTATACCACATTTTCCTTTGTTCTCTTGTGGCAAAAAGTCTCTCAGCTCACTCCAGACCATTTCCGTTCTCTCTGGTCCAGCTTCTTGGCAGGAGGTGGAGACAGCATTGTGCGCAGGAGACATGGCCAATTCAGGTGCAAGGAAAACTCCTCTCCCTACTCTAAATGCAGCCCAGGTCTATTCAGCTCAGCTCTGAGTTGTCCAGGAAAGGCAGGACACACCTCAAACCCCCCCCGTGGCTGTCTACAGTGAATGCATATCCCCTGCTCCTGTCACTCCAAAACCAGACAGTCAATGCACAACTATTACTATCTTAGACACTTGATAACACTTTACTAACCACACACACCAAAATTACAAATGCAAGATACACAACCAAACGAAGAAATGCCCAACGTGACATTAAAAAGCACCCACACTATTAAAAGTGCTGCGGTGCATTACTAATGGAAGAAAGCTCTACACAAATGCAGTTCCCACAAAATAACATAGTATGCTAGACAAATATTTCAAAAACACGCGCAGCAGATGACGTACTGCATTTTAAAGAAAAATCTGGGATTGTGGTTCAAAATTCAGAATGTGGTTACAGACAAATCTGGTACAGAATGTTAGCCTGGTCACTGTATAACAGAATTTCGCCCTTTACCTGACATGTACTTCTAGCAGTTTTAATAGATCAGAATGATTACATACTTGGTATTCTTCAGAAAACTGTAATTATCTAACCTTGGAAAGCAGTAACTTTACATTAGAGATTTAGCCTAGAGGCTTAATCAAACATCAGTAATTATACAAGACAGAGGCTGGTTATTACTTAAGGTGTTAATACACCTAGGAAAAGGGAATTAACCATAGAGCCTCTTGAGACCTTACAGCTTTTAAAGACTAGAAACAGAGATAAACCTTATTTAAAAGCTAAGCTATTTTAATCAGTGCTAGGTCAGCAGGCAAAACATGTTTGAAGGATTTATGAGGTGTTTTTGCAGTGAGATCTGGATTGTATTTGCACAGTTCCATTATTTCCTTGAGCTCCCTCCGAGGCTGGGCCTCCCAGGATTTATCAAACAGGAGTCTGGAAATGAATACATGAATGAATACAAATTAACACACAAACAGACACACATCAGCAATAAATACATAAATAATTACACTTCATTAACTGTATCTCAATTAACCTTATTACACTACGTGGTAGATAAGGGTCGTGAAGAAAAAATTGTTTTTTTACGGAAAGACTAAACAGATGCACAAAACCTTTGGTAAACATTCTTCTTCTTCCAAAAGTAAGATTTTTTTTCCTGTGGTACTGTAGACAGCACAGAACTGCAGATCAAATGGAGTTCAAGTTGAGGAGATTAAGCCACAGGCGAAAGTTTAGAAGGGCTAAATAGCTGTAGGGTTATTCTCTAATGTCAAAAACATTCTGGTTGCAGCTTTTAGTTAGTGGTTCTACTTCACTGTTTTCTTATGTGAAGTGACGTTTAAAGTTGTTTGGCCGGAGCCTCCTCAGCATGCCTCAGAAGGTCGAGATTTGGCCGCCATCTTTGGAGACTGTAGTCAGCAGTATTGTGTTCCATAAGGAAGACAAGGCAGCTATACGGTGGGTGGAAACTATAAATCTGCTGAATTGTGGTGGAGGTGTAAGGTTTGTCGCAGGTAGATTTACCACCGGTTAAGAACCCAGAAGTGGAATTACAGATGCCTCAAGGATAGTATAGCTTTGATCATTCTGCCAGCAAGACATCCACCGATGGCAGACCTACCCCCTCTGCTTCAAAGCTGCAAGTTTAAAGTTACCACTCACTTCTAAATCAACGACTAAAAATAGTTCTGAAGGCAAGTGCGGAGGCATATCATACCCACAGAATGTGGAAGCGGTTGAGTTCGCTGAAATAGCTTGTAGTGGAAAATCTCATCATTAATTGAAATTCCAGTCTATTATGAGAGCAAAGGCAAGACTATTGCAAGGTTTCTGGTCCTCCCAGGTGAGGTACATTTTTGCCTCCCCCTGTAATATTTGTCTTTCAAGCACCCAAATGTGTTATCAGAACCCTGTTCAGAGGGCTACAAGGGAAGCAGGAGTTACTGGGCCTAACTGTGGGAGTTATGGCCTTTTATTCCTGATGTCCCGGGACCCGACCTACTATGAATCCTAAACAACTGGGCCAAGTACCTCTTCAGTAGTAGCGCAGGTTGAGCAGTACAAGTCTTCTTGGGGGAAGATAAACACAGGGGGGTGAACACAGGCTCACAATTCAAATTATGCGCAGCAGCAGCAATAAATGATTGCCCAGTCAAATACTTGCCTTAATGAAAAAAAGGAGTATTTATATACGACCGCAAAGTAAAATACAATATTCACAAACAACCCACACAGTCACCTGAGGTCAGGGCTCTAATGTTTCATAGGCGGGTCCCTGAGTCCAACTCTCCTCCGGCTAGCAGTAGTGGCAATTCCCCATTCACGATAGGTGACATTCAGGTCAAGCCCCACTTGTAGTCAAAATCTCAGGAGTCCCACTCCAGCACTTGATTATAGTCAAAAGTGATCCAGCATTGGAGCTGCGTATGGGCGGCAGAGACAGAGTAGTCTACACTGTCTCTACACTGAAGGGCTGCCTGACTCTAAATGAGGCTCAGGAGTACAATTCTAATGCCCTCAGGACCTTAGGGGGGAGCACTTAGACACTCACAGGGTGTCAGGCAGAGACCAACAGCAGAGTTCAGTTGCCACTGGTCAGGTGGGTACCTCGAGAAAAAGGCCTCTTGTAGCTTGTTGTATCCCAGTAGCGTGACCAGAAATTCAGCTTTATGACTCTTGGGGTCCAGTTCTTTGCCCTGGTTACAAGAGGGATCAGATCCAGTTCTTTAGGTCTCAGGTCACAGACAGCAGGTTTAGTCCGCTTCTCATTTTTTGCATGTCCAGAAAGTGTTCTCAAGTGGGTATTTAGAAATGCCATATTTAGGCCAGGCACTAGCTAGTGGGTGGGAATGACTCCTGGGAACACCCTAACCAATAGGGTAAAATCTCCCAGCGCAACCTTACCCACTTAGGGCATTTTCAAGATGGCAAGATTCTTCAGCCATACTAAACTTGGGCTTTGAGGGCTGGGGGTGTGTGTGGGCAGTGTACTCTGGTAATCCTAGTGTCCTCCCACATCTAACACTAAAATCCAGTTTAAGGCAGCTGCTGCACCCATAATAAACCCAGAAACAGAAGTGGATCCACAAGAATTGTCTTGCCATTCTATTCTTTCAAGTTCGCTCCAAGGGTTATGTGTAAACCCAGCAGACCTGTCCAGCAAGATGCGACACACAGTGTCGAATAGGATGCCCATAGCCCCATCCTGCAAATTCGGAGGCGTTATCTCTGCCCATTCAGGCCAGCCTATTGTTTGCTCTTGGGAGGCATTTCACACCTATTCAAGACTAATTAGTGGCTGGGAGAAGCTAGAAAGTCAATGCAAATTAGTCTCTAGGAACTTCAGGCAGGGGAAAAAGTAAATTTCTAAAAACTACTGTTCCTTATTATTTATTAAAAATCCAACTTCACCATTCAATTGGATTTTCTAATAACTAATAAAAATCGTTGTTTAACTTTTTTTCTAGCTGGTCCCATTCCCAAGATACATTATTAGTATTTTAATCTCCACTATGGTTTTCTACATAGGGCAGCTATGTCTGCCACAATGAAAATAGCTTTTGGTTGCTAGTCACTCCAGGGGCATATTAACATTAAATGTCTACATGTCCTACTTTTAAATTCCACACACCCTGCCTTCTGGGTTCCAAGGCCTACAGAGAGGTAACATTATTTTTTAAAAGGAAGGCTTGTACCTGCTAAAATTGGTTTATTTTGACAGGTTGAGTTACAGTTTTTACACTGCTACTGTCAGGTTATAATGATAGGTCTCAACCCATGTTTGCAATGCCACTGTAGTGGATGACACAAATGGTGCTGCAGTCCACTAGTGACATATACCTTCCAGGCCATATACTATGTACCTATAGGCAAGATAATTATAGGAGTATACCAATTCAACCACGTTTAAAGGGGGAGCGGATGCACTTTAGCACTGGTCAGAAGAGGTAAAGTCCACACAGTAAAATGCACAGAGTCCTAAAGCCAGCAAAAAATATATTGTTCAGCAAAAAGCGAAAAATGCAGGGTGACTACGCAGACACTACAGAAGTCCTAAACTTCCAAAATGGATGGGGCAAGGAGAAAAATAAGGAGGGGCACAGGGAAGGTACATAGATACACTGAGAAATCAACAAAAATGTAACCTAGGACATCTGCTAGAGCTTGTTCTCTGACCAAGTTCCAGGATAAAGGGCCAGGACAACTTGGAGATCTCCATCTGGTACCACATGAAACTCCAGTCGATGTTCACCCTACTGCAGAGGAGTGCCCTGATTAAGGCCCAGCCAGATGTATGCCAATGAATGGTAGCATGGCGGTGAGTATATTTTTCATTTTATGTATAAGTATACAAGAGTACATATCATGCACTCTAAACATGTATCCTTTTATGTTGTCATGTGTTTTAGCTTATAAAACAAACAGGCATAATACACTCATGTATGACTTGTTTAGCCTTTGGCAAGTTTAAAAGAGTGGAACAACTCCAAAACTGAAGTGATACATGACTTGGGGAAGTGGAGTCCTTCTGCTGTTGCCATTTGAATGTTGAACTCTCCCACCAAAGGGATTGTTAGGTGTTGAGGAAGAAGGGAGATGCATGTTCTTCATAGACAAGGCTATCCACTACACTCCTTCCCTGAGATAATGTGACATTTGTGACATCCATTTTTTTGATGTTGTCTTAAACGTATGTGTTATTGTACTTGTAAATTGTATTTATACAGTGCTTACTATCCCTGACGAGGTGTTGAAGCATGTTACTCTGGAACCCAAGATTAGAGTTTAATAGTTAGTAGATTGGTAATAAGTGCTATTTTTTAAGACAGTTTGTAAAGTTTTATAGTAGACATAAACTCTATATATGCACCTATATGTAACCTAGAAGCCTTCGATACGGTGCCACACTCTCTGTTACTAGCCCACCTCGCAAACATTGGAGTTGTTGGCTTAGCGTGGAACTGGATTAAATCATTTTTGGAAGATAGATCGCAGCAAGGGTGGCTACCCCCTTTTTCATCTGCCCCACAAAAGGTGACTACTGGAGTACCCCAGGGTTCCACCCTGAGCCCCCTTCTTTTTAATCTATATGTCACCCCTTTGATCTATCTTGCTGAGGAGCTGGGAGCTAAGATCATCACCTACGCGGATGATACCCAGCTCCTCTTCACTTGGAAGGACTCTGATACATCTCCAACTCAAGCTAAAAACTGTCTAATAGCCATATTTAAATGGCTTGCAGCAGCTCAGTTAAAGTGTAATGAGGATAAGTCTGAAATCCTCTTATATGAATCCTTTCCTCCACAGTTCAGGGAAGCCCTCTGGCCGCCAGATTACCCCCTACCCAGTTCTACGGGACAGGCAGTTAAGAACTTGGGACTCTGGTTCGAGGAGAATCTCCGGTTCTCTATGCAAATAAAGAAACTGGCAGGTCAGTGTTTTGGCACTAGGAAGTCCCTTAGGAAGTTTCTACCTTTACTACCTAGGACTGCTAAGGAGATGGTCATGCATGCTCTGATTCTCAGTCGCCTTGACTATGCCAATGCACTTTATATTGGCCTACCAGGATACCAGCTCAAGAAACTCCAGGTAGTACAGAATGCTGCGGCCAGAGTTCTGATGGGCATTCCGGGCAGGTCTAGCGTAAAACAACATCTGCAGGATCTGCACTGGCTTCCAGTGGCTCAAAGAGTCAAATTTAAGGCTCTTACTTTGGCCCATTCAGCCCTATATGGAACTGGTCCACTCTACTTGAGGAAACGGTTTAGTTTCTATGCCCCCGAAGACATCTGCGCTCCGCCTCACAGTGTCTGGCATCGATCCCCCGATTTCGGCTTGCTAGAATCGGAGGTAGTTCTCTATCTTTCAAAGCGGCCGAAGCTTGGAACTCCCTTCCTTTCGAATTGCGGAGCATCCACAACCCTCGTTTGTTCAAGAAGAGACTAAAAAATGTATTGCTTATCTAATCGGTAGCGTCTCACAGTTCCCTACAGTTTTCTATCTTGGCTCCCGCGCCGGGAACACTCATGAGTAGCCGCGCGCGTTATAAATCACCGTAACATAACATAACAGAAGCAGCAACATGGACAGGGTCTGATGTACACATGTATCTTGGGGTGTAATATACATTTATCCTCATTATATAAATCTATCTGCTTGTTCATGTTATGAAAAGTGAATAGTATTTGGTGAGCTTATTTGTCCTACGCTCAGAACACTGCAGGAGCTGCATCTGAATAAAGAATATTATAGTATACTGTGTAACACTAAAGTACTCTACATGCATTACCACTGTATCATTTGTAGCACATGACAAAATAGATGGCTGGGTTAATCAAGCTTTTGGTCTCTCTTTCACTCTCTACAGTGGGAGGTACCCACACAGGAGAGAGATAGCAAGACTACAGGCAAGGATCAAGGACCTTGGCAATAAGGTGGGTTCTCACCACTGCTACTGCCAAAGAAGAGGGGATGGAGAAGGAAGAAAATGAGGAGGAAGGTGGAGTGCTCCCTAGAAGCACCTAAGATCATCAACCAAACATTTCCAGGAGAGAGGCACAGATAAGGGACACGTGGTGAACCTGGACACCATCTCATTCAAGAAGGACAAAGAGGAAAGAGGTCTTTCAGACCAGGAATAATGAATAGTGTTCAGGGATCAGGCAACCACAATATCGCAAGCTGAGCCCTCCTCTCCCATCCCTCCTATTTCTATGTACGGTCTGCATATCAGCAGTAAGCATTCCAGGGACTGTTATTCCCTAGACATGCTTGACTCTTCTTGCATCCCGCACCCCACCCATTCGCTTGTATTCCCAACCTCTTGCATCTAGGCAAAGTACAATACTACAGGCAGATGAAAGGGCTTTTCTGCCCTGAAGGATGTGCAGGCTGCCTGAGATTGGGAGATAACCTGCCTCCTTTTGTCCTGGACTTCCTCTATGTCCTCTCCGAGAACCCCATCCCTCTCCATCAGTTGCTTTGTGAGACCCATTTATTCTACCACAATAATCCAAGCTCTGTGTATGATATCCCTCAGGAAATGTTTGGTCCTTTCCCCCTGCATGCATGTCCACACTTGAGAAGGTGGCGCTGACAATTGTTCCAGTGAAGCATGAGATAGATGGCCAGTTACATTTTACCCAATGGAGGACAATGGAAAAAGCACAAATCTGGGTTGGGGAATTGCCTTTGATTTGATATTCCTGTTTGGTTGAACTGCAAGTTACATCTTTGGACTGTGTCAGTTTTGGACATTTCCTTTGGAACATTGGTTTTCATTTGGTTGTTTTACTTTGGAATTTTTTTCTGATTATGTTTTGTTTGGAAACACCCACCCACCTACATACCGAAGATCTTTGTGTGCCCTGCATGATACACTTGTTGTGCTGGTGTGACACTATATGTTTGTGTATACATTTCACACATTGTACCACACAAAATGCACAGATTTTCATGTCATCAAACCAATGTACAACCAATGAAGGTTGTAATGTATCGCTCTGGGCAGACACTTTTCTATTATGACAGACATTGATGGTAAATAAGTGTCCGTATTTACATGTATATACATGCTGGTGAAACAGGCACATACTAGAAAGTGTGGGTGTGTGCATGCAAAAGAGAGGGATAGTGTGTGTAGTGATAATGATATATTGACCATTGGCTCCATTTGGCATAATTGACTCCATTTTCTGTGCTGGCTCCATCTAGTGTAACAGACTCCATTTTTTTGTGCTCGCACATAGCTGCAAAGTGGGGAGGGGATGTTTTCGCTCTTCACTTCTTTTTGCTCCTCACCGATCAGAGTGAACTGGAACATGTTGTATGGGATGTGTGCTTGGTACCTTTCAGGGAATGTGTGGAAAATACAGGAGCCTGGCAAGCTTCTGTCTTGACCTTGACACAGACCAGTACGCCCAGCTCGGTTTTTCGCAACAGAAGAAAGGGGGCGAGGTTTCTAGAACCTCCGCCTCATGGTGAGTAAAACGTATTAAAGCCAGAGAATGTTGACAGGTGGATTGGAGCTCACTTGAGGAGTAGACGTACTGTCGCAAGACGAACAGAACCTGAGTCCCGGTCGAGAGTCCAAGCCCAGCTGTCAACGGGCTACCCAGCTTCAGTTGGCAAGGATGTTGAGTGAACGATCGGTGAGGTGTTACTTACTTTGTGTATATCATTTCTAAGTTTCTTTGCTCTCTGCTACATGTATATATGCTACATGTTATTCTGGTTTTGTGCTTAAGTTACTTGATATTTGGGAGTCTGCATTAACCGATATATTTTGCCTTCCCTTTCAAAATATTGAATTAATAAACATGTGTGGGGCATATTCTCAAGGACTTATCGCCGATTTATCGTCACTTTAGCGCCGCAAAAGTGGCGATAGATTTATCGCCCTATTCTCAAGCTGGTGCAAACTGCCGATATCGCCAGTTTTCCAGCGATAGCTGGCGCAAAAAACATCGCCACGGATGAGAGCGACAACTAACGCTAATGACATGCAGAATAGGCGTTCCCGTGCAAAAACACACGAAAACACCACTCCGCGATATTCTCAACGACCAGCCAGATCTGCGATGCGATCCAAAAACAGGCGATAAGGCGCGTTAGCAGCAGGGATTCAACACCTGCCTTTTACTGGTGTTAAGCAGGACGACAACCTGCAGTATGAAAGGGAGCCCAGCCTAGAGCCACATCTGAAGACCAACAGATGCCATGGAGACAATGATCATGCAGCCTGGAGACCCAAGAAGGCCACAACACCCACCGCAACCCCCCCCGGACCCTCCCCCCCAGGTCATGAAGTCCAGTAGTCAACGGTAGTGGAAAAACAGAACTTTATTACAAATACATAAACAACAAGACGAAAAGCTCAGCCAACGCGTTCCATTCCCAACGGGGAACTTCACCAGGGCAACGTGTGGATCCAATAAACTGCAAATGCTGCGTGAACTCCCCAATACCATTCCATATCCCGAAATCAGTAGTCAGAAACCTGTTGGAGAAAAATGGTGACAATGGTCAAGCGTCCCCATAGTCACAAACGTAATCTGGTACAGTGTATTGCACTTGGACAAACCGGAATGCATACAGGTATGATGAATCCAGTCCAAGTATACTGTAACAGAAGTCTGTGTGCTCGTAACCTCCGCAGGAAAGAAAAGGAAGGTTACGACCACACAAACATCTGTTACGGTCTCATCATGCAGGATTCATCATACCTGGAAACATCACGGTTTGTATCATCTTGATACCCCTGCACCTTCACTTCCCCCATGCTGTGCATGAACAGCTGGAGACCATGCAAGGGAATTACGCCAGAGCTGCCTTACCGCACGTGTCGGGGGCAATTGACTGTACACATGTACCACTTGTGCCCCCTGCCGACCCTGCACACAATTACCGCTACAGAAAGCACATGCATTCCATCAATGTGCAGGCAATAGTGGACCACCAGCGACAGTTCACCAATGTCGTCGCCAACTTCACAGGCAGTGTGCATGACACATACATCTTTCCGACAGTCCATCATCAACCAGCGCTTCCAGGATGGCACCTATGGCAATGCACTGCTCATTGGTAAGTACTAACTGAACACACCACACACCTCAACTCCACAATCACACAACTCACAACTGTGGGAGAGCACACGTAACATAATCACATATAACATGCCAACCAACATGCCCAACTACCGGACACGACAACACAAGTAACCGTGGTAACAGGGGCCAGACATGTAGACAAACCATCCACAAAGGCAGAGCCCCTCTGCCACACAATTGCAGAATGTGGGGAGAGGTGGGAACCAAGAATGTGCGAAGGAGGCAAGTGACCCAGCAACAAGAAAGGACACAATGCCAAGTGTTGCGGAGATGTGCTGGACAGACTGCAGTATGCAGAGCACAGACTACTGCTGGTGTTTGCAGTGTAGTGGACAGTGGACACAAACAGGTTACCCCAGGCAGTGTGGAAGACCTTGGACATGTAGCCATGTGGTCCCCCCCTGTAAGCCTGAGCGGAGCGGCCTTGGCCGGACTATGTTGCAAATGAATAGCCCGGGACCCTGGGCGTGGTCCAGTTCCGAAGTGGCCACCACAGTAACTACTGCATGTGTCTCTGTGTCCGTCATATCGTGACCATAGGCCTACACACACGTGCCCGACCACATTCAACGGCCGTATTCACACTGGAGACGAGGTGACTACGTCCCAAGCCAACCCGTGCACATCTCGTCAGCGCATGCAGGGTCGTGTCTGCCAGGGCGGCGCCCCCCCAGCCACGCGGCCAACGTGACCGGTGGTGCCTGCGCGATCCTGTGCGCCTGCTGCACCCCAGCCCTGGTCCCCAGACCGGTCCGCCGCCCAGTGATGACTGCCCGCCCCTGCGCACCCAGGCCTCAATGCTTACCTGCCGCCACCGGCGTGTCTCCAAGAGGGCCCTCCATGTGCCGGTGCAACCTCCTCAGCCGATGGCTGGATTCCGCGCCACAGGCCCCCAGTGCACCCTGCGGCACCGCACCACGGAGTCATGTGTGTGCTGACTGCTGCCTGCGCGTACACTGCGGTCCAGCAGGGCTCACAAATCAAATCGAGTCCTGATATGCTGGACGCCGTATCGAGGCCAACGCATCATCGCAGGCTGCACACCCGCTCAGCTCTTCAGGTGGGCCTAACTCAGTGCAACGCAAGTCATCGCCACGTGGCGGTAGGCCCGTGCCGGACCCAGGCCATTGGGTGCCACCAACTCAGTGCAACGCAAGTCATCGTCACGTGGCGGTAGGCCCGTGCCGGACCCAAGCCATCGGGTGCCACCAACTCATGGCAACACAAGTCACGGACCCTTTATGATTGTGTTCCGTGGATGCGGACGCCATCATGTCACCTCCGGCAGTGGGGGATGTGCTGTGGTGGGCCCCTTTTATTGGCAGGGTCACATGTCCCATGACGCCTGTGCTGGATGGGTGTGGTGTGGGTGTAAACCAGCCCTCAGGGATTGGCTGTGGCATGCTGACGACTAGACCAGTGACCAGCAGATCACTACAGGGAAGACCTGGGACATGTAGCTGTGTCATCACCCCCTGTGAGCGTAAGCAGAGTGGGCTGGCGTATGCCAGTCCAGCGTAAGGGTGTGAACAATGAGCCCCGGGGCTCTGGGCGTGGTTCAGTTCTGGCCTGGACAAGGAATTAACCAATGCGTGTGTCTCTGTTGTAGTGTCTGCGCCACCCGGACCGCAATCAGCAATGTTGCACCCTGTGACCCAAGCCCCACAACATGTGCTAATTGGACGTGAGGGGGAATCAGTGACCCTACATTCATCCATACTGTCATACTTGAAGGATCATAGACATGACACATCTGTGTGAATTTGAATGTTTTATTCACATTCAGTGTAGTGTTGCAGCTGGAGCAGTACAGGGCCATGCAAACCCCACTTTACATTGTTGCCCCGTGGAGGGCCAGCCAGAGTCCATTAGGGAAGGACAAATTCACCGGAAGAGGAAGAGTTCAGTCCACAGTCTGATTGCTGTGTCATTGGTAACCAAACAGAATATGGCAGTCCATGTCGAGGTCCAAGGTGAGTGGCGCAGAGTGTATCGGAGGACAGTGGAAGGTGATGATGCAAAGGGCCGAACCAAGCTGAAACAGGCCATATGGCGGAGATGAATGCTACCGCTTCCTCATTACCACAACGGCAGTCTCATCCACATCATCGTCCTCTGATGTGCCTCACCTGTGGGTGGTGGTGTTTCGACTGCAGCACTGTGGGGCACTGACACATCAGGGGCCGGAGGTGGAATGTCTGCCGCACTGTGGGGCACTGACACATCAGGGGGCGGAGATGTGGATGGTGTAGGAGCAGCAGCATTCATCTGCGCCAGGCCTTGTGGCAGCAATGAGGATCTGCAGGGCATGGAAGATCCCAGCTACATGTCGCTGATGTGCTGATGTGCAGCCATGGCAGCCATCCTTTCCGCATCCATCCGCACCATGTCCTCCATGAGCCTCTGCATGTGTCCCAACTCCCGGCTGAGATCGCTGGAGCCACTCTGACTAGACAGGTGTTCTTGTCTCCGAATCATGACTCCAGCGATGTCAGCCATGGCTCGTTGGAGACCATGGAGTGGACTGTGGGTGTCCGTTAGGGACTGTAAGTGGTCCCTGATGGGACGTAGACACCCATGGATGGCATCTAGTATGGCTGCCATGAGGTCGAACCCCACCAGCACCTGCTCAGCCATCTCCTTCTGGCCCTCCAACACACGGCATTGGAATGCCATTTGTTGGTATTGGGGCTCCTGGGAGACAGCCGGGGTGGTGGGTGCGTCCTGCTGTGTGGTCTGTGTGGTCTGTGCAGGGGGTGGGGTCTCCTCGATGCAGCTGGGCTGCCCTGCTACTGGGGGTGGGGTGCTGAGGGTGTCCATGAGCTCTTGGAGGGCATCGGTGTCGAAGGTGTGGAGGTCCTCTTCGTCATCAGTGAAGAGATGTTGGGTCTGCTGTGCAGGAGGTGTTGATTCTCCCTCTGCAATGTAAAGGGGAGATGCAGTTTAACAGTGTGTTCCATGTATGTTCACGCATTGGCCAAGTTTCCAAACAGACTGCATGACAATGTACATTGTGACTGTTTAGGAGGAGCTGCCTATTTGAAGCGGGACAGTGGACATTTGTGCACCATCAGGGATGTGGGGT
The DNA here is from genome assembly GCA_963921515.1 of Calotriton arnoldi. Taxonomy (NCBI): domain Eukaryota; kingdom Metazoa; phylum Chordata; class Amphibia; order Caudata; family Salamandridae; genus Calotriton; species Calotriton arnoldi. The sequence goes on from CAWUFW010000567.1 coordinate 3,710,341, forward strand.
TGTACTTGTTCATTATCATGTCACAGTTTCCTGCTATGCCAAATGTGATTGGCCAGTTTCTACACACAAGCGGCAGCAGTTGTGTCCTCTGTTCTGTTGTGAATGTGTTGCAGTTTGTACCACATTGTTGTCAATGTTGATGTGCTCTGATTCTTGTGTGTGTGCTGCATTGTGGGAGAGTCGCCCCTGCAGCTCAGACTTTGCTTAGCCTTCTCCCTTTCAGGCGGTGTGCCTTTGACTTCTGTGCTTATGCAGTGCTGTGATGTTGCATACTTGGGTAAATTGGGCTCCTGGTGGGAGTTGGGACTCTTGGGCATGGTTTGTCCCCAAATGTCTTGTTGCCATCAGGGGTTGTTTGTGCACGTGGATGTGTCAGTGTGTGACCTGCTCCTTTCCGGATGTGGACCACACTCAGACACCTCGGTGTCGTGGGGTGCAACATGTAATGATGAGTGGCCTGCAGACATGCTCATCGTCATGCAGTGTCACTTGCATTGTCAGTGGGGCTCACGGATCCGTAGCTTTGCTGGGTTCAGCACATGTGCATGGGTTTGTTGTGAGATTGGTGATGTGTGGGGAGGGCCCCCTCTGGGCACATTGTGGACGGGGGACTACTTGCTGTTTCTACTTGTGCTCCAGTATGGCAAGGAGATCAGGGACATGATCCAGAGTCATTGTGGTTGTACATTGTGCTATACTTCATTGTGCATGTGTGCCATTGTGCCCATCTCCCCCGTCTCCTCAGTCCCTGGTGGTTACTCACCCTGTTGCTGTTGTGTCAGGTCATGTTGAGCAGTGTCCGGTCCCCCGACTCCTACCACTGTCTCCCCACTGATGACTGTGGACACCATTTCCTCCATCTCATCCAGCTCCTCCTGTGGCGCTGGACTCCCACCTCCAGTCTGCATTGCTGCTTTGCGGTTGTTTGCGGGTATCAGCTTGGTTTTGCGCTTCACATCATTCCAGCGCCTCTTGAGCTCATCCATTGTCCTCCTCAGCACTCCGACTGCATTCACCTTGTCCAGGATGGACTGCCATATAGTATTTTTAGTTGCCAATGACACAGTGGTGGTGACGAACAGTTGTTGATGGTGTTCTACCACCTCCGTAATCAGGATCCTGTTTTCCTGCGGACTGAACCGCGTCTTCCTCTTCTTCTTCTCCTTGCCCTTCCCTGACCCCGAGGTCCCAGGCTGGTCCTCCGTGGGGCTTGTGGGGTTCATGTTGTCCTCTGTACTTGCTCCGGCTACCTCCATTGTGCTTCGCAGTTGTTATGTTTATTTTTTATTTTTATTTGCAGCTTTTATGGTGATTTTTCCCGCCTGACGTGGGAATTGCAAGCCTGGCGCTGCTTGTCGCCGATTTTTCTATCGCGGTTGGGCCCATCGCAACTTTTTTCACGTTCGGGTTTCCGTTTTTATCGCCATCGCGGTAGTTGTATCACGGACATTTGACGCGTTATCGGAAACTATCGCATGTTACCGCCGTGTTGAGAATGAGACGTTAACACAGAGTTATTTTGCCCGCGATGGACGGCGATATGAGAAATTGCGTTAACCTATTTTGGCGATGATTATCGCACGTTCTTGAGAATATCCCCCTGTGTGTCACTTTAAATGCACCTGAATTTGTTTTCTTGCCTTGCCTTAAGAGAGTGCTGGGTCTTGTTTTATAGCCTCGTCTTTTGGGAGTGCTGCTTTATGTGTGTTATTTAAAGGTGCAACAGTGCATTTGCCTCCTCTCGGGAGTGCAGGGTTTAGGTGTGTCCTATTGTGTCAAATTACAAGCACTACAGTGTGCTAGCAAATGTTTAGTGACTTGTGGTCAATGTGATGAGGTATGGGTGGAGGTGATCCTCATCCCTAGCTATGCAGTGCATAGCAAGGGTTGGGATGTGGAACGGGTTTTGCACTGACAGTGGATGGATGACTGGGATAGGTGAACCATGCAGGTAGTTGTTTTTCATCAGATGCATCATGGATATCACTTGTTCTTGCAAGTTAGACTGTTGGCCCAATAGCCAGGGCCTGAAAGCCACAGGACATTTTGCACAATTTGGTGTTCTCCTACTACACCATGTGGAGATGTCCCAGTGCAATGCCAATGTGTCCAACAGGAGCTGGTTCTGGTTCTGCAGGTGGCAGTCCAGGGCTCTGAAGCAGGACCAGGATCTAACAAGGTATGTCATGAAGGAATAACAAGATATGTCATGAAGGAATTTATTCTAACTGAAGTTATACAGAAAGCAAAACGAGACAGCAAATGACACAATCCTCCTTATCACTTGCAACCATTACCTGTCATCTCCCCCAACGCTCCCTCAAGCTCAACTCTTGAGCATTCCACAATTGAACCCTCATGAGGAGAACTCAAATACAACACACCTCCCCCTTTCCAACAACCACCATCAAAATCACATATAATCAAAAACAAAAAAAATGAGAAAATGTTAAACATTCTAAAATATTAAATACATAACAACTGTATAACATACATTTAATACATTACATAATCTTGAAACTTGGCTGGTATCGACTTATCCCTGAATAATGTTTGTTGACTTAACAAACCAGTATGAGCTAATCCAGCCCTAGAAAAACATACATCAACAACACCACCATCATGCTTACACTCAGAGTCATAACATTTGTAACCCAACAACAACGCCTTAGCTCACTCACTTCTCACCTTTACAATCCTACTGCAATTCCACCACTGACCATTTTCCAACTTCACAGCACTAGAATTCCCACTCACTTCTTGCACCATATGTGGTTGATTAAACCTCACTCCTCCTTTCCTCACAACTATTTTGGGTAATCTCACTTGAACCCAGTCACCTTTTCTGATGTTCAATTTATTTGCACATTTAATAGAATCAAACCTAACTTTACACTTACTTCGTTTCACAGTAAGGCACGTTCATTTCAGTACTCATATGAGACACATCATCCACCACAATCCCAGATCTATATAAACATGCCTGCCTCCAAAAGTCAAAGGTTTCCTACTCCTTATTGCACAAAAAGGAGTGATGCCTGTGTCTTTGTTGGGGGCATTACGGTGTGCGCAGAGCATAGTTCTCACTGCATCTTCAACATCCACACTTCTGAAATACGCTCCTCGCACACACTCAACAACTATTTTATTCACCCGTTCAGTGAGTCCATTAGCCTGCAGGTGATACAAACTACACTGCTTGTGTGTAATACCAGCACCAACCAAAAATTCCATCATGTCTTTGGAAACAAACTGCACACCATTGTCTGACATTAGTTCAGAAGGAAAACCTTTTCTGGCAAAAACATTAGTTAGACCAGTGATAACATTCTTAGTATGTGTTCCTCATACAAATCCAACCTTCAACCATTTTGAAACATAATCCACTAAAATAATGGCATACATCTGCTCTGCAGGAAGATAATGAAAAGGCCCATCAAAATTCATGGCAATTCTTTCCCACACATTTTTCGGAGTATCAATTTCTGTCAAAGATGGTACCCTTGTTTTGAGACCCTTATCATTTTACAGACAGTTAGCACACTTGAATACTCAATCTTCGACATCTCTGTCCATTCCAGGCCACCAATATTGAATTCTTAGTCTTTTCTTATTTGATGTCATGGCCAAATGCCCTTCATGACTGAAAGTTAACAAAAGATAAAAGGAGGAATCAATTTGTCTCTACAAAAAAGAACCCATCTTCCATGGATAATTCATCCTGAATTTTGCAAAAGGTAAGCAACACCAAAGACACATTTTCTCGCTCAGCCATCCAGCAGTAAAAAATCTTTTAACTTAATTCAAAATTGTGTCCTCCTTTAAAGAATCCCTCCATTCTTATTCAGTTACACACCTCACATTGGACCAACAAATATTGGCAACCAAACATTCAACATCCTCCTCATCATCTCCAGCCTTAATAAATTGGTCTGATTACTGAAAACCTGGAAGTCGTGATAAGCAGTCTGCCTTCATGTTTTTCCCTCCAGGAATGTGAACCACTTCTAATTGATGGTCCATAAGTTTAGAACTAAGCCTGACCGATCTAGCTGTAACCTTGCTGGTATTAACATTCGAACCATTCAAAATGGGAATTATTGGCTTGTGATCTGTTCTGATGACAAAATGAGTACCCCCAAATATAGGGTTTAAAGTTTTCTACAGCCCAAGTGCAGGCCAACATTTCACGCTCTATTACAGAATAAATCTCTGCTGAGGCTTCAATGTATGGTAGGCAAAAGCAATACTTGGATACTCTTGCGTGAAAATTGCCCTGATACAAAAATTGTTAGCATCCACAGTAATGCAATTTTTTTTCCCTGGTACAAAAGGACTTAACAAAGCAGCATTACTAAGCTCTCTCTTAATAGTATCAAAAGCCCCTTGTTGCTCCAAACCCCAGACAAATGTATCATTTTTTTAACAAACATAATAGAGGTTCAGCAATGGTAGCAAAATCTTGAATAAACTTCACATAGAACTCACACATACCCATAAATACACAAAGTTCATCTCGATCTTTAGGTTTAGTTACCTCATCAATGACTTTCACCAATCCTGGTCTAGGTGTACTTCAAAACAATAATTTCGGAACAAAATGGAAAAGTTTCATTCACAATGCATGCTCTTGAAGGAAAATAACCAATTGCATCACAGTGCCCTGTGCTCCGTGAAAACTGTGAGGAGAGAAGACATGTAGCGGTAGATAGATGGGGAGGGGTGATGAACAGGACAAAGTTGAACAGAACTACAAAAACAACATTCATTTTGAACAAAAGGGTGTCACTGCAAAAATGTGGCATACCTAAACTACATTAATAAATACACTTCCAAACCTCTAAAAAATGTGTTAAGTGCAACATTATCAGTTCATCGTTACAATTATATACATCAGATAAATCATCAGTATTCACAAATTATTTTATGTACATTAAAAAAATGTTACCCCCAAGAAATCCAGATCAAACACATGCTTGAGAAATACCTATTGATGCAGATGTAAAAATAAAACCTTTGGACCTCTAGAGACAAGCCAAATTCAGCACATAGACCCTGATATAGGTGGGTAACAGCAGAAGCCTGTGAGTACCCACCAATTTGCAAGACTGCATCAACAATTATATAGGAAGTGCTAATAAGTGTGTCTTGTTGGAATGTGCCTGATATTTGTTGTAAATAATGTTTTATTAGGTAGAGAGAAAATATATACTATACTTATATAGAAATAACATTTGAAGAAGGATGAGCTTTACAATGACACGTACCTTTAATTTATAGCTTCCAATATGTACAAGGAAAATGGAAGACACACCATACACTAGAACATCAAATATAGCTTATATCTAGTCTGAAATATTTTATATGTATTGGTCTATATCTCTGTGAGCTGTAATATATATTTATATAAGAAAACAAATGTCACCCTCCACATAACAGCAAAACATAGGGCAATAGGAGCAACAGACAAAGAAGAGACAGGAAAAAAGGGCAATTCCTATCTATTAAGGAAGCAGAGTTTTCTATATCTTTATCTTCAACTGTAATCATTCAACAACCCCAGCTACTGGTCTATGGACCTTTGTTTGTCGACAAGGAGAATTTAAAAGGAGTAAACATCTACATGAATCCAATGACGTTAAAAAATTTATGACTTTTAGTAAAGTCAATAAAGAGAATTTGTGTAAATTAAAGGGTTTTATTTTTGATTCTTTTCAAGATGTACTTTTTTATTCAACAAGAATTAGGGCCTTATTACAAGTTTGACAGTCCTTCTGTTGGCCTGCCACTGCTCTGCCGACAGGAGGACTGCCAAGCTCGTAGTGCCCCCACCCGGCGAATTATGAGTGCAATCCATGGTGGGTGGGTGGTGCTACGGCGGTCTCACGGTAGTGGGCTGTTAGGCTCATAGGAGAGCCTAGCCTGCAGCCCGCCACCATGACAGGGTCTGCAGCATGTTCCATCATTGGGAATTGTCAGAATCAAAACCCTCATTCTCCAACATGGGGAACTGTTGAAATGGGTTCTGATTTTGGAACAGATTTGGATTTTCTCTTGCTGCTTCATTCATATTGAATCTGGGATAACCCACATTCTGTGTGGCCATGGGAGCTTTTGGGACTAGCATCATAGGAACTTCTGACTGCACTGGCATCTGCATTCATTGGACTGGAACCTGAACTGGTATATTTTGCATTTGCAATTGATTCACCACTTGCATTTGACCATCACTCAATTTGTATTCTGTCTACATTCTCTCTTCCAATGCCTGAGCTTGTTACAATAATGACAAGGAGTTGATTTCTTCAGCGTTGCAATGTCTACTCCAGAATTTGGATCAGCCAAAACACCCTCAGCCTCTACCCTGTGGAACACCCACTACACCCTGTGTGATTTGACCTCAACCTGAAAACCAACACCTTGCATTCCACCAACATTCCCTCCATATGATTGGTTCTGGAATCCCTTTTGAGCCAGCTTAGTCTGGGCTAGCATAAATATTTTTCATACCTCAGGATCTCATCTAAAGGTTCTGCCTGCCAACAAATCACATTCTGTTGTATATGCATACTGATCTCCAGTTGCAACCAAAGAATGAAATATGACACAAGACTCCGCATATCTCCCTTTTCAGAATTTACTTGACCGCTATGCTGTTTAAAGATGGGCAATAATTTTTCATAATAAGCATGCACTGATTCTTTATCTTCTTGAGTAGTTATATCGATCTTTAACTTATCAATGTGCCTCACTGGAACATTTCCTTTCAAAAAGGTGATCACCTCATCATAATTGGTCATTACCACAGGTGAAACTGCACAAGTATGTGCATCTCTTCGGGGTTCAGTATGTGGCAAATGCACAGCTCTCTTACATTCAGCCCACATATTACTCGGTTCACACAATTTCAATGAAAGTGTTCAAGCCTGTCCACAAAATCTTTGACATTTTTTTAAATATGTCAACCTGTGTATACCACTAAGGGGTCAATTCGGATGTCGTCCGGAAAGGCTCCAAATCGGATTTGGGTCTGCCGAATCTAATTCTGAACCCGTCTTTCCGACCGATTCGGAAAGCTTTCCGAACGACCGATTACGATGTTCGGAAAGCGTTCGGACTTTCCGAGTCGGTTCTGGAGGGCATTCGGAGGAACTGAGTCGTTCGGAGCTGACTTGTACAGGTCTTTGGACCGCGTTTCCGACCAAGCGATTACGATGTCAGATTCGGACAGCCTTTCCGAATCTGTTGTTCCGACTCAGATCGGCTGTCGGAATCTGGCTTTGGGGGCCTGTAGCAGGCCCTCCTTCACCTGGGGCCTTCCGAATCGGGCAAGGGGGGTACCCATGGGTCCCCTCTTTCCAACCATGCACGGTGTGGCAGGCACCAAAGGGTGGCCGCCATAGGATACACGATTTCCCCCAACCACCTCTTTCTTCAATGGGAGCCTGTGTATTCGGTCGAAACACAGACTCCCATTGAAGTAAATGGGAGTCCGACCGAATCGTATTCGGAAGCATCGTAATCGGTTGGTCGGACTCCCCGGATCCGATTCGGTTGGAAACCATTCCACGACCGATTCGGTCAGAATGCTTTCCCACCGACATCGTAATCAACCCCTAAGTGGGAATCTCATAATTAAGGAAAGTTGTTCATAAATGTTGCAAGATCACCTCTACTCCATGATACATGAGCATACCCTCCACCTGGTGTTTCCCTCATAGCAAAAGCTAAAGCCTCATCTTCATCTGAGGGTCAAAGGTGCAGGAACAGTCCCAATAGAGGCAGAAATACCTGGAGGTATTGCCGTAGAGGCTGCTCCAACAGGCGCTGTTGCAATCTGAAGTGCTGGAAGAGGTCTTTCAATCTGAGTTGAATTCGGGTCAACAGGGGTTGTAGCCCCTGTATCACTAGTGGTTGTAACACCCTCTGTGTTTGTTGTGGGAGCCACATATGGCAGTGGTTGTGAGGATAACAAAGCATCTAAAATGTTATCTACTGAATTGCTATCAGTGCCTGTTTTCCTTGCTGCTTCCTCATCATCATTTCCTTGTTTTTAGTACTTTTTAGTCTTTTCTGTTGCTATGGCTGGGTACATTCTAGCTCCCTCAACTATACATTTCCTCCACCTCTGCTGTCCTTTATCCCATTGAGCATCTGTGTAATTTTGCACTGCTGTCTGTGCTCTATTCTGATACCTTTCTTTCTCTTTGGTATGAGCTGCTTGCTCCCAAGCATTTAGTGCTTCATATTGTGTGGGTCTAGGAGGTGGCTTCATTTCATATAATTTTTCTCTTAAGTTTTCAATAATCTTTAAATCAAAGGTACCACATTGTGGATATCTGGATGGTCCTTCATTTTCAGTGATCTTGTACCATTGACGAAGCCACAAACATGAAGCCCTACATTTATTGCCATACAATGAGCTGGCGTACCTTCCGGTGGAGCCTCTTCACGCTCCCGAACTGGGACCCGTACATGTTATGTTATATTGATTTTGTAAGGCGCACAGCTACCCAAAAAGGGTTTCCCAGCGCCAGCCTGAAGGAACAAAAGAATCGGAATTACTGATTGAACAGCCACGTCTTTAAACATTTACGGAAGTTCACATATATTGTTTCATTCCTGAGTGATATGGGGAGAGAATTTCATAGGGTTGGACCCAGACAGGCAAAAGAGCGACCACCCATCCGTGAGAGTTTAACCCTGGGAACCAAGAATTTCCCCTGAGTAGTAGAGCGTAACAAACGTGGAGGTTGGTAAGGATGAACCAAATCTTACAAATATTGTGGGGCAGTACCAGACTTGATCTTGAACATGTAGCTCAAGGCTTTAAATTTAACGTGATTAGCGACCTTGAGCCAATGAAGATCTTGCAAGGAGCCAGAGATGGAAGCAGTTTTGGGGATCTGACAAAGTAATCTGGCAGCAGAATTCTGCACCACCTGTAGTTTCTGTATCACTTCCTTGTTGGCGCCTAGATAGAGGATGTTACCGTAGTCCAATCTTGAAGTCACAAGCGCTTGGACTACGGTTCTTTGAGTGGAGCAGGGAAGCATCCAGATGATTTTTTTCAACCATTTCAGAATGGTAAAGCAGGTGGCTGCCACCTTCACTGCTTGCTGTCTCATTGATAATTGGTCATCAATAATGAATCCCAAATTGTGGACTTGGTGGGTAGGCTGGGGTAAGGCACCCATTTCATCAGGCCAGTGCTGGGGGCCCCAAAAATCTTTATTTTTCCCCAAAATCAGGACCTCAGTCTTCTCGCCATTAAGCTTAAGTAAATTAGCTTGCATCCAAGATGCAATTTTCCTTAAACCGGTCTGAAGAACTGATGGTCCTAGCATCTTCTCGGCAGAAAGGGAGAAGATGATTTGGGTGTCGTCCGCATAAGAGAAAAGGGCCAGCCCGGCCTCCTCAGCAATTGTCGCCAAAGGTCTGATATAAACATTAAATAGTAACGGGCTGAGAATAGAGCCCTGGGGTACCCCATAAGGAGAGGAATAAGTTTTGGAAGTGGCCCTAGAAGAAAAGAAAAGACTTGAAAAGTCCGATTGGAGAGAAAAGATGTAAGCCAGGCAAGAGCTGGACCAGAAATGCCAAGGGACTGTAGGGATTTTATCAACACGGTGTGCGACACCGTGTCGAACGCGGCGCTCAGATCTAGTAATATGAGGGCCACCGTGCCCACAGTCCAGACGATGTCGCAGCATTTATGTGATTCCGAGAAGAGTCGTCTCAGTCAAAAAACTGGCTCTAAAACCGGATTGGGAGGAGTGTAAGAAATTAGAGGATTCAACAAACTGGGTTAATTGTAAGTTTATGTGTTTTTCCAAAATTTTGGAATAGATCGGAAGTAAAGAGATTGGTCTAAAATTGGATGACTGAGCAGGATCCGCGTTAGCCTTTTTCAGGAGCGGGAGGACCACAGCGTGTTTCCACTCTGACGGGACAATAGCTTCCTGTATGGAAGCATTAAGTAGCTCCATGATTAGCATAAGAGATGATAATTCAAGCTGCTGTAGCACAGTGGTAGGTAGAAGGTCACAGGGAGAGCCTGATTTAATACTACCTAGAATTTTCTTAAAAGAATTGATGTCTAGGAGTGACCAAGATTCCAGTTTGTTAGAGGGTTCAGCCGTACAAGTAATCCCAGTGGTAATGGCTAACTGAGTAGAGTCAACTGGCAGAGTATTGCCCAATGTAGAGTGAATTTGCTTCACTTTATTCAAGAAAAAATTAGCAAGGTTGTCACATTGCAGCTCATCTATGATTGGGGGCGTAGGCTGAGTATCAGAGCCGGACAACTTTTTGACCATTGTAAACAAGGTGCGGGAACAGTGCTGTGCATTAGAAAAAATGGATGAAACAAAATCCGCGCGAGCTGATTTACAAAGGGCTTGATAATCTTTTAAAGCTTTTTTGTATTTAAGTTTGGAGTCTGGCGCATAATTCCTCCTCCAACTTCTTTCCAAGGCTTTACATTTAGTTTTTTCAATTTTTAATTTCTCTGTAAACCAAGGGGCAAGGGGACGGTGATTGTAAGACTTTTTAACTGAGGATGGAAGGCAGTCATTAATTGCTTTATGAATCCAATTATGGATTATGCCCTGTGAAGTGGTCGACATTTGATGAATGATGGGGACACTATTTGACAGGAGTTTATTAAAAAGTTCCATATCCAATTTGCCCCAATTCCTAAATTTTTCCTGAGTTCCAAATACAACTGTAGGCAGATTCACCGGAATTGTGCAACAGAACTTGACTGCAAAATGGTCTGACCAGCAAACGTGAAGAGCAGGCGGACATTGAATATTAGATAAGCTGGAAAAAATAGGATCCAGTAAATGGCCTGCCGCGTGAGTAGGACCGGTGTTACAAAGCAACAAATTCATTGCTGCAAGATCTGAGATCAGCGTACTGCTGATTGTGCATTCAGGGTTATCAAGATGAAGATTAAGGTCACCCAGAATGGTAAAATTGGCAGCTTTAAGAAGGTAAGGAGTGATTAAGTCCGGAAATGACGAGGCCCAGGGGCCTGATGACCCAGGAGGACGGTAGGTAAGTATGCCCGAAAAAGTAAATTGAGGGGTCAAAGCAAGTTAATGCCGCCTCACAACCCATAAAAGGCATCTCTTCCAATTTACATGAGTAAGATTTATTAAAAATTATAGCAATGCCTCCCCCTTTCCTAATATCTCTGTCCTTCCTGGCTATGGCATAATTAGATGGTAAAGCGGAGGCCACATCTGGCCCCGAACTCGAATGTAGCCATGTTTCAGTCAAGAAGATAGCATCTGGCTGTTCACTACTTAGAAGATCAAAAATGTCCGCCTTGTGTTTAGGGAGGGAACGACAATTAATATTCCAAAAAGTAAAAACCTTGTTAAGTGAGAGGCTGCTCTGGTGATAACGATTACCCTGTGAAAGGTTGGCAGTATCAGCGATTAAATTCCTAGGCTCTCTAGGGGGCGCTATACAGAAGGTAAAGTTACAGTGAGAGCATCTTATACCAGAGTCCAAAGGGTGAAGTAGGTTGCATTCGGAGTGATGAGTACTCCGATATCTTAACAACTGTTCAGATGTATAACATATTGAATTTTCTGGATTTTCTAAAATTTGACCAGGGTTCATGGCCCCTGGTCCCGTCTGGGCGCGGACGGGCGCAGACGGGCTTGCCTTTGGCGCGCCCGCTGCGCGAGTCGGCTCGCTGCCCATTTAAATAGTAAATGAGGCAGAGCGGCGTGAAACCACTAGTGCGCTCAATTTCAAAACGCGTGGCAAAAAAAGATGGCCACCGCGGAAGTTCGGCCTCGATCGAGTGCCGTCACTGAGTTTAACACACTCAGAACAGATTACATCACAAAGCAAGTTAAAAACGGTATGTTTTAAGATATTTTAAAAACAGATTTAGCAAATTCAATAGCAAAACAGTTATTCAGTGCAAAATAGCAGTATGTGCAATAGTCCACTCAGAACTTGTCAGGCGCTGCGCGTCCGCTCGCTGCCCATTAAAATAGTAAATGAGGCAGAGCGGCGTGCAACCACTAGTGCGCTCAATTTCAAAACGTGTGGCAAAAAAAGATGGCCGCCGCGGAAGTTCGGCCTCGATCCAGTGCCGTCACTGAGTTTAACACACTCAGAACAGATTCCATCACAAAGCAAGTTAAAAACGGTATGTTTTAAGATATTTTAAAAACAGATTTAGCAAATTCAATAGCAAAACAATTATTCAGTGCAAAATAGCAGTATGTGCAATAGTCAAATCAGAACCTGTCAGGCGCCCCTCATCAAATACCTAAGAGCCTTAAAACATTTCATGATCGCAAAAATTCAGTAATAAATTAACAGTAATCAGATTCCGAAAACATCTGTATTTGTTCAGTTTACAATTCCATATACGTCAATCAATTCCTCCAATCCTGTCACAATCCTTTTTTTCACAAACCTATTACAGCTTAGTACTTGATGACTCGCCAACTAATCCTAGCTTGGAACTTCACACCAACTGACCTATCCCAGCGCTGCACACTGATGCAATTCTTCACTCCTGGCAGCGGCTCACCCTCCTTTACAATTTCCTCACACACAAATTCTACAACTCTAAGCAAGCACAATAAACAAATAACTTTTGTTTGCTCTGCTAAAGAATTCAAAGTAGTTCATTCGTGTAAGAAACAATTGAAAATAAGGTTTTATCACCCTCCAGCTTCGTCACACACACATGATTGAAATCTCGACCAGCGGGAAATGAACCTGCCTGATATAGTTTCCCCTTTGTGCAATAGGTTCCACTAACACCAATCAATATTAGTACACTCACAACAATTTATTATAGTCCCTACCTCAATTGTGCAGTCGATGGTACATCACAAATCTGCACCACAAACCTCAGCAAACAAATAATACCACAACTTATTATTTCTTGAGAATATCTATCCAGGGATTTTGGACTACTTTGAGTACGATAACAACTTCAGCTGCTCAACATCTAAGCATAACCACAACTATTCTATCAACTTTACCAAAACACAAAACACAGAACTTCAACACAATGACCAACTTTCAATTAGACAGTTGTGACTCATAACCCTATTGATACTCACACCTCTACCACTGCAACTGCCTTCGAAAGTGCAAACTCCTTCAGTCTTCAAGTTCGAACCTTGGACTAAGGGACATGGACAATTCTAAACTTAGGCAAATTATTACAGTTCCTTTCTCCTGAGACAGAAACCATCCTTACGCTACCACTTGAGGGAGCAGGGTTTTCTATATCTTAATCTTTGGGTGTAATCATTAAACAACTCCCGCCACTGGTTGTATGGATCTTTGTTTATCAACAAGGAGAAACTAAATGGAGCAAACATCTACATCAATCCAATGACATGTTAAATAATTAATGACTTTTAGTAGTCAATAAAGAGAATTTGTGTGAGTTAGAGTTTTATTTTTGAATCTTTTTAAGATTTAATTTCTTATTCAACAAGAATTAATCTTTTAGTATAAGCACTAAAGATTAATGTAAAATCGATATTTGATTATAAAATAGAATACAATATTTGTTGGAATAACAGTTAATATTGTAATAGCACAACAAGTGTATTCCATAAAAGAAGTTCCCTAAAGTAAATAATTTGGAATAAGGTAAAATTAGGTTTCAGTTCAGATATTCAATAAAGAGTTATGATGAGAGAATCAATGCATAAGCATAAAGCCTCTACATGTCAAGCTGGAAAGAATTCTTAGCTCTAAATTAGCAGACAATCAATGAATATAGACTACCCAACCTCTCATGTAGAGAAGTTAGAAACTCAAGGATGAGTCCTGCCAGAGAGTCAGGAAAGGAATCTGGGTGCTACTCTAGGAGAACGCACTAATATAAACACACAATATTCTATGTTGGCAAGATTATTTTCTTTTATCTCCTGCATCCTCCAATAGGGTTTCAGTAAACTCCTGGGACTAGGCAAAATCCCCATCTTCTCACACTTATACAATAGTCTTTAGACAATAGGGGCCTCATTACGATGTTGGTCGGAGTTGCCGCCAACCGACACCATTTCGGTGGAGGAACCGCCCGACCATTGGTCGACGGTTCCGCACACTGAATTACAATCCTCCCATTTCTCAATGGGGTCTTATGCGGTGGGCGTAAACCGCACACAGCGCAAGCTCCCATTGAGAAATGGGAATTTGTGAACATCATGTGAGGTGCCTGCCACACGGTGCAGGGATGTTCAGGGGGGCACCATAGAAGCCCCCCAGGCCCAGATGTGGAGGGCCAGGGGGAAAGGGGGCCCTGCTAGGGGCCCCCAAGGTGCTTTCCGACAACCTTTCCATGTCAGAAAGGCCTACATGAAAAGACTGTCGCAAACCGACATCATAATCCCGACAGCGGAAAAGCCGCCCTTAAGGGATTATGAGGAGTTGCCGACTGACCGACGGGCTCCATGAGCCCGTTGGAAAGCATCAGTCGGTCACTCCGACTGCTGCCTCCGACCGTAAGCATCCTAATGCGTCGGTTGGATCACAGCAGTAAATGCGGTTCGGACCGTAACCGACAAGTTGCATCATAATGAGGCCATTGATCTTGAAAAGTTACATTGTTAGTATTCTGTGGTCCAGACTGTTCTTCTCATGAATCATTCTTCAAGTTGCCTCCTCTCATTCCGGTGAGAACCTGACAGGTATTTGGACAAAATATCAGGCAAAAATATCGAGTCACACCAATATTGAGTTTTTAATATAGTGATACATAAATATTGTGATGCAGAAATATCATCAATATCGTCAAAAACATTCATAAAAAATATCTGTGTTGTTAATATCATTTACAAAAATATTGTTGTAAAAATATTGTTTTTTGATTATCTTTATGTATTTTAGTTTATATTTTAATTGTATATGTTATAAAATGTTTGTATAATTGTCAATGTTTTTAAATATAGTTTGTAATTTTTGTGATTTTTAAATGTTATTTAATTGGAAATTGTAATTTAGAGTGTTGTAGTGGGTTGTGAGGTATGTAGGGGTACAGGGTGGGAAGTTAATTAATTATAATTAATTAGCAATTCTTTTTCAATTCATATTAATTATTTAATTGGTAATTAATTATGTAAATTGTGTAATTAATATATATTATTAAGCTGTATTCAAGGTGTGGATTGTAGGGTTTGTAAGGGTAAAGGGTGGGAAGTTAATTAAGTATAATTAGTTAACAATTAATTATTTATTTAGTATTAATTGTTTAATTGATAATTAATTATGTAAATTGTGTAAATATTATATTTTCCAAGATATATTTTAGGGTGCGAGTTGTTGGGTTTGTAGGGGAAAGGATGGGAAGTTAATTAAGTATGATTAATCAGTCCTTATTAATTTATTATTAATTGTTTAATTGATAATTGATTATGTAAATTTTGTAATTATTATATTTTTTAAGTTTTATTTTAGTTGCAGGTTGTTGGCTTTTTAGGGGTACAGGGTGGGAAGTTAATTAGGAAATAGTAGATTGATAATTAATTATGAATGTATTATTAATTATTTAATTGATAGTTAATTATGTAAATTGTTTAACTGTCATATTTTTAAGTTACATTTTAGGTGCGGGTTGTTTAGTTTTCAGAGGAATAGGATGGGAAGTTAATTAAGTAATAATTAATTACTAATTAATTATTGATTTTATTGAAATATTAAATGTATTGATAATTTTAAATTATTTAATAATTTATTGTTATATATTAGATATATTTTGTTGTGTTTGTAGGAGAATAGGGTGGGAAGGTATTTAAGTAAAAATAAATTAAAAAACGATTTATTCATTGTTTTATTTATAACATAATATGTTAATTGTGTATTACTTTTTATTTCAATTACATGTTAATAGTTGGCTGTTATGTTTGTAGGAATATAGTGTGCCAAATTAATTAAATTAATAATGTTTGTTTTAATTGATAAGAAATTATTAAAAATTGTCATAATTATGTGATTTGTTTATTTTTTTAATTTAGATATATAATATCTATATTAAGAATTTTATATTTTGGTTAATTGTTCAAATTGTTCAAATATGTTATTTGTTTGAAGTGAACTACTCTCTCCCTACTGCTGCACAGAGCAGAGTGGGAATAGTAAATTTTACCCTCCAGAGTCCAAGGCTTTCCCTACTGTTGCACAGACTGGAGTGTGAATAGTAACTTTTACCCCTACGGACTCCAACGCATTCCCTACTGTTGCACAGACTGGAGTGGGACTAGTAAATGGTACCCCTCCGGTGTCCAACCCTTTCCGTACTGTTGCACAGACTGGAGTGGGAACAGTAAATTTTACCCCTCCGGTGTCCAACCCTTTCCCCACTGTTGCACAGACTGGAGTGGGAATAGTAAATTTAACCCCTCCGGTGTCCAACGCTTTCTCTACTGTTGCGCAGACTGGAGTGGAAATAGTAAATTTTACCCCTTTGGTGTCCGACGCTTTCCCTACTGTTGCACAGATTGAAGTGGGAATAACCAATTTTACCAGTTTGGAGTCCAACACTTTCCCTACTGTTGCACAGACTGGAGTGGGAATAGTAAATGTTACCTTTTCAGTGTCCAACGCTCTCCTTACTGTTGCACAGACTGGAGTGGGAATAGTCAATTTTACCCCTCGGGTGTCCAACACCTTCCCTACTGTTGCAAAGACTGGAGTGGGAATAGTAAATTTTACCCCTCTGGTGTCCAACACTTTCCCTACTATTGCACAGACTGGAGTGAGGATAGTAAATTTTACCCCTTTGGTGTCCGACGCTTTCCCTACTGTTGCACAGATTGGAGTGGGAATAATCAATTTTACCAGTTTGGAGTCCAACACTTTCCCTACTGTTGCACAGACTGGAGTGGGAATAGTAAATGTTACCTTTTCAGTGTCCAACGCTCTCCTTACTGTTGCACAGACTGGAGCGGGAATAGTCAATTTTACCCCTCGGGTGTCCAACACCTTCCCTACTGTTGCAAAGACTGGAGTGGGAATAGTAAATGTTACCCCTCTGGTGTCCAACACTTTCCCTACTATTGCACAGACTGGAGTGAGGATAGTAAATTTTACACCTCCGGTGTCCGACGCTTTCCCTACTGTTGCACAGACTGTAGTGGGAAAAGTAACTTTTACCCCTGCCCTTTCCCTACTGTTGTATACATTGCAGTTGAAATAGTATATCTTTTTTTCACAGATGTTACTACTATTTTAATATTGTTTAAATCTATGTAATATTATTTCTTTACTTTTTAAAATTTATATTATTTTTATATTATTTGTACATACATATATATATAATTTTGTAAAAATGTTTTAACTATTTTTGGTAAATGTATTGTAAATTTATTTTATTAATTATGTTATGTTTTATGCATATATATATGTGTGTGTTATATTAGTACATTTAAAAAAATAAAACATTTTATTTAATGTGAAATTATTTTTTAATAACTGTGATATGTTATATATATATATATGTATATATAAATACACAAGCATATATATATCTATATGTGCATGTTTATGCAAGTATATATTTATACATAATATAAAATATTACTTAAATGTATGTATTTTTCATATAGTTATGTTATATATTAAAATATTTAATATTTACCATTTTAACCTATACATTTCTATTAAAAATCGATATTTTTTTCTTTTTTAACAATATTAGTGTGAAACCATATTTTTTTAGATATTTTTGTACTTACCTTTATATGTATAGGAAAACAATATTTTTGTGATCGATATTTTTGACATGATATTTATGTATCACGATATTTGTGTCCTCGATATGATGTCACTGAACCAACCTGGCTATCAGTTGTCTAATACAAAACAAGTGCCTATTCTCTAGCTAGCAGAAGGCTTCTGGAAAGGTACAACATCTGCAGCAAAGAGAAGAAAAACATCTCATGCAAACAATAATTTAAATGAGAAAACAGGCCTTTGAATGTTAATGCATTATTTTCAGTTAACATGGCATCAACAGTTAGGCCAACTTAAATCAGCACTTATTTCTCTTACTTTTAGGCCTCTAACATTTAAGCATGATTACCTGCTACAAATGTTTGTGTTTAGTATGTGTGCTATTAAAACGTAGGCTTTTACATATTTTAATGAAAGCGTTTTTGTTTGCAAATAATATTCGTTCCTGCACTATCAACATGGAATATAGATGTCTGAAAAATAAACCTTAAAAAATTGGGAAGCATCCGTCCTGTGTGTGGATGGAATGTTGTGAATATGGCTTTCAACTCTAGCAGAGCAACACTTTCCAAAGTCTCTGAAATCCAATTTGTTTTGGAGACAAACACAATGTTGGGATCAATAGAAGATTAATTAACTCCTACCTTGATTACAGCAACTCCCTGTTTCTGGGAAACCCTCAATATGTCCTAAGACATCTACAAATCATTCAGAATGCCTCAGCACGCTCTATTTTCAAGCTCCGCAAATACCACTCAGCAGCTCCAGCACTGGCTCCCAATACAAAAAAAGATCTATTTCAAAGTCCTATGCATGGCCCACTGAGCGATGCAGGGAAAAGGTCCCCTTCTGATCCGAAGATTGCTTTGCCCTTACATGCCAAGGAGATCACTACACTCTGAGAACTCTTTTCTGCTGACCATTCCTAAGATCGGATGGGCTAGGTGTGGTGGCCGTTCCTTTGCCTTTCTGACTGCTAAGCTGTGAATTGCCCTCCCTGCCAATTTGCGACTGGCCCAGCCAGAAATCTCTTTCAGGAAACTCCTAAAGACTCATCTATTCTAATTTTGGCATGACTTGCCACGGTCCGGCAGGTGTGCCTGTCTCAGCGCCGGGAAGCCTTTCGGGGCAGCGGTGCGCTATACAAGAAGTCCTGAATAGAAAAGAAGACAACTTGTATATAGTGCACTGAATGCTGTCACCAGCATCATCTTTGGGGCTGATGACTAATCTACAAAGATCAGGCGAAAGATGTCACATCAGTATTTGCTACCCTGCAGTAGATGGATGATTGGAAGGAAGTGACTTTCAGGGTGTAATTTACCTTGACCAAGTCAGGTGTCACAAAAGTTCAAATCATATGTTTGCTGTGCCTCATAGGTAGGGGCAAAATAAAATTAGGATACCCTTAAGACTTCTAAATTTTAGGTGAGCCTTTTGGTTAATATGAATGAAGGATTATCTACTCTGGCACCGACGTCACCAGCCACAAATACCTGACTCAGTGAGAAAACTAACAATGAAAGCCAATCAGTAACTTTTTTAGGAAATCCAGCATCATACCAAAGGCCCCAGTTTGTAAAGATATTAGGGTAAACAGACATCCCCCGTTCAAAGTATAAACAGTAAATGTAGAGTTCAACAGTCTATCATTCTACTCTTTCCCTCAGCACTTTTACACTCTTGCTATATGAAGTCACTCACCTCCTCATTATCAAAATAGTAAACACGAGAGAGGAGATTGGTAAGATGCATTATGTGTAATGTCAATTGTTTTTACTACACTGCTATTAACCTCTCACCTTTTGAGAGTTTGCTGGTTCAAATGCCAGCCAAGCACCTGTGTGTCGGCACATAACTCCAGATGACCATGGTTAAAATGGCCGTGCCCCATAGCAATTACTAACGAAGCATGTACCAGAGTGACCCAGACAAAAACTCATTCAGTCCACTACAATTCAGTATATGAAGAAAGAAGACAATATCAGCACTACTACAGATGCCAAAGAGTTAAAATGACTGGCTTTGTGGGCCAGAATAGACCTCCAATTCTAGCACATGAAGCAGAATGGATCTCTAGGGTTAACAAAGTAAACTCATTCTGAATAGGCGGTCAATTCAAAGTCTCAAAATTGGAGCTATTTACGAGGTGTGTTTTCAGGCACAAACGTCTACATCACAACTAAAACAGTTGAGGAAGCCTGCAGGATTTAGCTCTTGATACACTATTAAGCATGGGCAGTATGAGTTATTATCACAGTATATGGCATAAACCATATGTGTGTGTGAGTTCCATAAGTGGTGTAATATGCTATTTGTTGGTATTCTTGAGTAAGGGGGAAAAGTGAAAGACTCACTCCTGGCTCCTCATCTGATTGGTTGTTTCCCTAGATCAAGACGGGTTAAATACAGATATTATTTCACTGTATGGAATCCTGCAATTTGCTGATCCAACCAAAATGCTTAGAATGCTGGCACGTGCTTGTTTTCTAGGTTCAGTGGCAGGGATATGGCCCAGGCAGAGACAGTGGCACGTGTATTTGCTAATCTTGAGTGAGCATGGCGGACAGGTGCTGACAGAGTTATTGACCACCTGCTGCCCATGGTTGAAAGCTCTTAATTACCCTTTCCCCCCCTATTGTGCGCCCTCGCCTTCAGCCGAGGTCCATAATTGCGGGGCAGGTAATTAGGAGCGGTTAAGAACGGCGCTTTGATGATTAAAATGGAATTAATTAAATGCCGCATTACACCCTCACATACAAATATATATAATTTATAAGTACATTTGAACCTATATGTGTGTTTGTGTATACAAAAAAATACGAATATATACATGCGTGCGTGTGTGTCTGTGTACATGCTTGTAAATATTTAAGCCTACATTATTCTATTTTTGGTAACGTGGTCATGTTAAATAATTGTGCTGTGAATGAATTAAAGACTAAATAAAACATTTACGTGCCACATCGTCTCCAGGCGATAACCGTTTATCATTCGGTTATTGGTAATGGAAGACATATCTTGGGAAATTATAAAGTTATTAATAATAAGACGATAAGATATAAAAGGACAGCAGGTTTTATAAAAGTTTTCTAAAAAAAAAATGGGAAAAGCTGAACAAAAGCAAGTGGCAACAGGGCAGGGTAGGTGGTCCTAGCAAGCTTTGTGGCAGGTACACATCATTTTGGTTAATTTTCTTTTATGTACATATTTTGACACTAAAATCATTTTTTGCTAAAATGTTCTTCCCTAAAATATTTTGCTGTTCCCTCCTTGCTCTGAAACGGAGATAGGCTGGTGCTTTGAAACTGAAAAATAATAAACACATAATAGGTTAACCGTGCCCCTATTCAAACACCGCAATTTAGAAAAAGCGAACCACTTTGAACAGTATAAGAAAACATCTGCCTTTTCGTCACTTGGTAAAACAATGCTGACTATTTTATAATTCAAAATAGCAGCCGTGCTTGTATTTTAAGTGGCTGAGTTGTACGTTTGCTGGATTTATCACAAGCCAGATTGACATCAGGATAAGAGGTAATTTGACATGGTGTTGAGAAGGATTAGCCAAAAAGTAACGGTTTCATTCGTTGTTTTTCACTGCCAACCTATTCGTTTTCAGCTCTAAATCCAACAGCAGAGCAGTGCGGATAGGAAGCTCCTTGGCATTTGTAGCTGACAGCATTTCTCTTTTCGCCTTTTCTCCTGATTGGATACCTGAGCTCAGGAAGTCTAAAGGTGGATTGGCTGGGATTTGCTGCTGTTGCTATGAATCAGTTGCTAGGACAACTGCTGTCTCCGAGCGCCGCAGGAAACATGCAATGAATTATGGATGGTTTATTTTCTCAAAGAGGCCTGATCTGTAATGCAGATGAGCTCCAACTTCCCCCTTTTCTTCAGAGTTCTTTCAGAAAAATCTGAGTTTTAAATCAGTAACCGCCATCTACGTAGTCCCAGTTGTCACAGCAGTGACTCCTGAATATTGATATCAATTCTTATGTAAATGGGAGGTCACGGGTCACTATCTGTTATTTGTACTGGGAACCTTTGGCGGGGTTTCACTGAACCTGGTGACCGTTAGGGATGATTTCTTTGTCTGAAGACACAATTGGACAAACTTTTTCAATATGAGAGGGAAAACATTCCATTCAATTTAGTCGCGCTCTTGTGACTACATTTGTTGTCCAAGCAATAGTTAATAAACACCTTCAGTTACAAATCCGTGAAAGCACACGTGTTTTCTTTCTGTAGGATGAGTGAGGTTTAAAACGTTCAGAGGCAATATATTTTAAAGTCTTAGGCCCGAATTACGAGTTTAAGAATTATTTATCGCGCGTGATAAGTAACGCTACCATGGGGTATGTTATTTATCAACGGTAATAAATACCACATATTACAAGTTCTTGAGGAATAACATGCAGATATTGGTGTTTAACACACTAAAATCCCCATGGCACATGTACATATCGTGTGACTTTCCTAATTTAAATTTTAGCAGGCTTGCTGTCCTGAAATTTAAATACAGTTGAGATATGGAAGGCATCCGATAATTATCGGATGTGTTAAATGACTTCTAACTCGTAATTCCGACCCTTGCGTAAGCAGGTGTTTAAGCATGGGTCGGAATACACCGACCAACTCATCACGAGGCCCTTAGTGGTTCACACACAGTGGTTCTCATAACAATGCTGGGCAAACTAAGAAACACTTTTCTGGCGCTTTACTTTAGGTACACGACCTTAAATTGGGACACGTGTGGGAGTTGCTTATTTATTCAGTAATATGAATTTAAGAAAGCCACCACAAACAAACTTCTGTTCTGCGCACACACGTTTCACAAGCACACATAGACACCTGAAGAATAATAAGGTGCTTAATTAATATTCTATAGGCAGGTCGCAATTTGCACACACCCCCACCCCCCTCTTATTGGCTACAGTCACAAATCACAGGGATGGTGACCTGCAAGCAACAACAGACCACCTTGCCTGCGATTAGATTCCAAAACAGGATTTTTTATTTAAAGCAGCTCGAGTTCCTTAAAGGAACCAGGGATGTTTTAATATAAAAAAAATTAAAAAAAGACTTCTGTTTTGGAAAACTTCAGTGAGAGCAGGCAGTGCTACCCTGAACCTCTGACTACTCCCCCAGAAGCTGAAACCCTTGCTCCCAATGGTTGAGGGTTCCTAAGGGGACTCCTTCCCCTTTGGAAATCACTTACCACCCAAACTTGGGAGTCCATATTTGATTAGTGGTTTGCAACTGGAATTACTTTGCAGTTTGGAAGGAATGTTTAAAATACGATGTTTCTAAATTGGGAATTGGGAATAATTTCTAAACCCATTGTGTAATTCGTAAAAACATTTCTGAATTTAAAAAAAATGGGGTTGGAACATAAGAAAAAGTGATTAAGCTGTCGCAAACTCTGTACTTTAGGGAATCGCACCATGTGTGGTTGCTAACTTGCCTAGATCATCTGACCCACCGTTACATTTGAAAATGCTGGAATTTTGGGATCTGAAAAGGAACAAATATATAAGACTGATTCTTAAAGCTGTTGTTAGAAATGGGGATCTCAAATTGGCAGAGGTTTGTACCCTTGCCAAGTAGGGACCCTTGCTTCTAGTCAGGGTAAGGGGAATACACACTTTAGGTAACCCCTGCTCACCCCCTTGGTAACTTGTCACGAGCATGACAGGCTTATCCCAAAGGCAATGTGTAAAGTATTTGTACTCAAAACACACAGTAACACAGTGAAAATATCACAAATGGACACCACACCAGTTTAGAAAAATAAGATATTTTTATCTAAACCAAACAAGACCAAAACGACAAAAATCCAACATACATATATCAAAATAGCATTTAAAAACAGTCACTTGCAGAAATAGCACTTGTAGAAATAGATAGCTCACCTGGGGCTATTACAACGTTGGGACAGGCATAAAGCCAAAGTACGGCTCGACCATGATGTGCGCGGTGTCGGGCACGGAGTCACGTGGACCCCCAAACAACAGTACCTTGGAAAACGAAGTCTATGGACGATGCACGGTGTCCTGAAGGTGAGCTGTTGGTGATGAGGTCGAGGCCGGTTCCCTGGTTGCCATGGGTGAGGTGAGGCGTTGTGTCCACGAGGAGGCGATCTGTCGAGTCCAGGACAGGGGAAGTCGTCGTCGGTGAGGCATCGGTTCAGGTGAAGCGATGCGAAGCCGGAGAGTTTGTGAAGTCACCCTCATCGGTTATCGGTAACGGGATGCTGGCGCTGGCAGTGATGGTGTTGGTGCGAGCGCTGGCGTCAGTAAAGACAATAACTGCAGGCATCGAAAGCCGTCGGAGCTGCGGGGCAGGCGGGCGGTGCGGCGTGCACATCACGAGCGGTGCCCCTGGCCTCGGTTCAGGTTGCGATGTCACTGGCGGCATCGCTGACGGAGTCAGAGTTGTTTTTCTTGCTTTCTTTAAGTTTCTTCCAGCTCCCAACAGCAGGAACAACCTCTGGAGGCCCAAAACTGGAATAGGCACCTCCTGGCAGGTCAGAACCCCCAGCAGTGGAGTTCAGGGGAGCTGGTGGTGAAGGCTTTGTGTCCCTGAGACTTCAGAACAGGAGGCCAACACACACAAGCCCTTGGAGATTCTTCTTCAAGCAGGTTCTCAGCAAAGTTCCAGTCTTTGTCCTATCCTTGGCAGAAGTAGCAACTGCAGGCCAACCCAGCAAAGCACACAGCAAAGGGGCAGTACTCCTCCTTACATCTCTCCAGCTCTTCTCCTTGGCAAAAGGTTCCTCATGAGTCCAGAAGTGATCTAACTCTCTGGGGTTTAAGGTCCACTACTTATACCCCATTTTGTCTTTGTTCTCTTTGTGGCACAGGTCTCTGAGCCCAGTTCAAACCATTTCTGTCCTCTCTGGTGCAGCATGATCAAAGGAGTTGGAGGCAGCACTGTGCAAAGGAGACACTGCCTATTCAGGAGCAAGTGAAACTCCTACCACCACTCTAAATGCAGCCAGGGTCTATTCAGCTCAGCTATCAGTCTTCCAGGAAAGGCAGGACACACCTCAACCCCCCATGTGGCTGTTTACAGTGAATGCACCTCCCCAGCTCCTGTCACTCCAAAACCAGACAGTCAATACACAGAGTAGCAAAGACAAACAGAATGATTAAACAAGAAAATGACTACTTTCTAAAAGGGGCGTTTTCAAACACACCATTTAAAAACCATCTCCCTAAAAAAATGTGTTATTAAATTCTGAGTTCAGAGAGCCTAAACTCCATTTCTCAGTCTTGTCCCAATGGAAAGTTATACTTGTAAGATGTTACAAAGTAACTCCCATGTTAGTCTATGGGATAGATAGCCTTTCAAGTGAAAAACGAAACTGGCAGTATTTGACTATCAGCAAATGTCACACACACCAGCACATGTCCTACCTTTTATCTATACTGCACCCTGCCCAGAGGGGGGGGGGGGACCTTGGGCCTACCTTAGGGGTGCCTTACATGTAAGGAAAGGGAAGGTTTGAGCCTGGCAAGTGGGTGCACTCACCAGCTCGACATGGCAGTTTAAAACTGCGTGCAGACACTGCAGTGGCAGGTCTGAGATACCTCTATAGGGCTACTCAGGTAGGTGCATAACCAGTGCCGCAGGTCCACCAGTAGCATATGATTTTACAGGCCCTAGCACACTCAGTGTACTTTACTAGAGACTTACCAGTAAATCAAATATGCCAATCATGGATAACCAATTTTTTTTTATTTTTTTTTTTATTGAAATCCAAAAAGAAAGTTTTATCAATACATCCATACAATTCATTAAACATGTCAGGTAATAAAAAACCGTTAAGCGCCACAAACCGGTCTAAAAGCAATACCCCAAAAAGACAGAGACAATATTGCATCGGAATACAAAAAAAAATTAAGCAAACGTTCCGATAATACATTAGAATGTACATGTAGATGAATGTTATAAATCTTATAAATGTGACTTTGAAAAATACAACGGATAGTGTTTCAAAATCCAATACAACGTCAACTGTCTGTTTTAAAACAAGCTAAGAAATTGATTATGCCTTAGGTACATTAAAATATGGAGAAAAATCAACATGTATGCCATGAGTAATATTTCATCCTATGACTGCCACTTCAAATGCTTGACAATAAAAACTAAAGTGTTGACAGTGCAATAAAGTGCTAAGAGATAGGTGTCTATAGTGCAATCAAATCCGAGAAGATGTGCAATTATATCAATTATATCAAAGATATGGCCATAAATAGGATTCAGGCATAATAAGAGTACCTCCTGAAATATAGGCTCAGTTTGAAACTTTAATCAAAATAGGCTGCCCAGACATTCTCAAACTTCTTAAGCCCCCAATTCGTAGTGCATAGACTCGCTCACTTTTTTTAACCTGCTTCATTTTCCGAACCCTTTCGCCTTTTGTTGGTATAAGATCTGATCGCCATATCTGAAGCAGGAGTGACCTGGCTACTGCCATTGCGATATATAAAAGTTTGACCACCTTGTCAGGAAAATGTAGAGTAGGGACCTAACCAAAAACTTTCAGCCGAATATTCGGATCTGTTGTTATTAAACATTCAGCTTCCAAATAGCCAAAAATATCATTCCAGAACCCCTGGATCGAGGGGCACTGTGATATGATGTGTGTCCAATTGGCTGAAAGATGGTTTAGACAGCGAAAACACTGCCCTGATTGGTTGGGGTAGACCTTAGATAGAAAATGTGGAGTTCTATAGAGCAGCCATTTGCTAAAGAATAACATCAGTTGGCCCCCCTCAACGTGCTGAAATTAAGTTTGTTTAATACAGACCACATACTCGCTGTGATTTCCAACTCCTCATGTTTTCCCCATTTAGTTATTGCTTTCTCCGGAAGATCTATACCCTTGATAGAAGCTAAACGCTGTTTCCACTCCCCAGGTTTCTTAACTATGATTTCATCAAGTAATTCATATACCAAATTTTTACGTCCGATAATCTGTACCAGATCGAGGTTACTCAGGAATTTAATAAGAATGTTATAAGACCCAAGGAGAAGGAAATCATTCGGGATTAAATCATACATTTCGGCAATATTCAGCCACCTATCATTCTTTAAGAAATCAGAGATTTTCCCAAAGCCAGCCTTGGTCCATTTTTGTATGATTGCAGTCGAATCTCTAATCCCAGATACTGAAGTGAGTTCGGATAGCGGAGTTGAAGAATTAATTACGGGGATTGAATTTCTTCTATAGAAAGCCTGACGTTTATAGAAAAACCACTGCATGCACTTATAACGTACTAGTTTGGGGTAGCGTATCTGGTTCTCTTTACAAATTAACTTCATGAAATAGTTTACAAATAGACCTGTTTGTGGTTCCAGCTTAAACTTCGACATATATTGTGCAAAATATGCAAAATAATAATACCTGAGGTTGGGGAGAGCTAATTCGCCATCTGCCAGTTCCTCATATAAAGTGCTGAGTGCAATTCGGGGGACTTTCTTACCCCAGAGAAAAGATGTAAACATAGACTCTAGTTTAGCAAAGAAAGAAGCCGTTAAGACACAGGGGATCGCAGAGAATAAGAAATTAAATAACGGGAGAACAGACATCTTATTCAGTGCGACCCTTCCCATGATGGTTAGTGGAAGCGAATCCCATCGAAGGAATAAGTCTTGTACTTTTCGTAGAAGCGGGGCAAAGTTTAGGTCATATAATTCAGAAATTCGTGACGAGAAATAAACCCCCAGATATCTTTTCGGTTTAGTATTTAGACAGGGAAGGATATCAGCATGTAAATCCGCAGGCTTACAGCCACACTGGATTATTTCCGTTTTTTTAAAATTGATTTTATAACCGCCGAGCAACTCAAACTGCTCAAAGATCTCAAAAGCCTTTACTTGGACCTCCTTATCCCCCTTTATTATTAGCATGATATCGTCGGCATATAATTTAAGTTTTCCCATAGTTGGTAGAGGGGGACGAATATCTGCATTATTCCGGATGGCTATCGCCAAGGGCTCAATAAAAAAGGCAAACAGCACAGGGCACAGTGGACAGCCTTGTCTAGTCCCCCGTTTAACACTAACTTGGCCTGCCACAGAGGGATTAATAATAATGATGTTGGCTTCTGCATTTAGGTACAATTTCTGGATCAGCCCCATAATTTTGGGAGGTATACCGAAGTTTAAGAGAATAAGAAATAAGGTCTCCCAGACCACCAGGTCAAATGCCTTCTCGGCGTCTAATAAAAGGACCAAAGCTGGTATGTTCTGGGTCTCAAAATAATCGAGTGCCTCAACCAGATAATGCGTATTGGTCCCAAGCTGCCTCCCTGCGATAAAACCATTTTGATTGGGATGGATCAAGTGCGAAGCTATTACATTGAATCGGTTCGCTAAAAGTTTCGTAATGATTTTATAATCAGAATTTAAGAGCGTGATAGGGTGATAAGAGTTAGGGTCTTCACAATCTTTTACCTTTTTAAAAAAACTGACTATATTCCCTTTTCTAAATGAAGATGGTATTAAACCGCCCTCTAAAATTAAATTTGCAATCAGCAAAAGATATTCAAGAATGGCGCTCAAAAAGGTTTTAAAAAATTCAGCCGGAAGACCATCCGGGCCACAGGCTTTACCATTCGGGAGATTTTTGATAACATCCCCCAGTTCTTCTTTAGAGAAAGGACGCATCATTCTCATTTTATCATCCTCGGAGAGTACCGGCATTTCATATCTCTGGAGAAATTTTTCCAGAGATGCCCTGTCAATAGACTGTTGTTGGCCGTAGATATTCCTGTAATGTTGTGACATTATATCACCTATGGCCACTGGATCATCAGAACGAAGACCAGTTATGGGGCATCTCAGTGTGCTAATCTGAATGCTTGCTGCCTGCTCCTTGGCCTGCCATGCAAGAAACCTCCCGGTGTAGTTGCTCTCTTCGTATACCTTTTGCCTATGGTTCTGATAGGAAGATTCACATTTAACATAATATTTTTCGCTAAGATCCCGTTCAGCCTGTTCGAATTTCCGTTGGTGAAGGACTGAGGGGCTACTGAGAAAAATATCATAGCACCTTTGCACCGTCTGCTGTATTTACCTGACTCTAACTCTAGAATGATCATAGCATGATCCGAGAATCCGTTCGGAAGAATTCTCTGCTGGCTAAAAGTCAATATCCTAGAGATGAGGAAGAGATCAATACGTGAGGAAGTACGAAATCTACCTGAAAAGCAGGTATACGCGATCTTAGTCTGGGATGATGCTCTCCACGGGTCAATTATGTCCAGAGCCTTTCCATAATTTTGAATGACTAAGAGTTTTCGGTTTTAACTCCCCCGCCACACAGCTCCGCCTGTGTTCTCCTGCCCGCTGCTGCTGCTGGTAAGCTCGCCCCTCTGCTTGTTGCCTCGGCCCGTTTTGCCTTCTGTTCCCCCTCGTTGCCCCCACTCTCTGCGTCCAGTTTTGCTTTCTGTACCCCTCGTTGTCCCCATTTTCTGTGTCCAGTTTTTGCTTTCTGTACCCTCGCTGCCCCCATTTTCTGTGTCCAGTTTTTGCTTTCTGTACCCCTCGCTGCCCCCATTCTCTGTGTCCAGTTTTTGCTTTCTGCACCCCTCGCTGCCCCCATTTTCTGTGTCCAGTTTTTGCTTTCTGTACCCCTCGCTGCCCCCATTCTCTGTGTCCAGTTTTTGCTTTCTGTACCCCTCACTGCCCCCATTCTCTGTGTCCAGTTTTTGCTTTCTGTACCCTCGCTGCCCCCATTCTCTGTGTCCAGTTTTTGCTTTCTGTACCCTCGTTGCCTCTCTCCACTCCTGCCGCTGCGTCCCCTGTGGCCCCGCCCCCTGACTGCCCATTCGCTGCCCCTGCCTCCCGCCTCCCAGCTGCTCCTCCCTCCCACCTCCCCATATATGGCGGCCGCTGCGCGTGAGGAGAGTGACCCTTGACCTTGCCAGGTAGGTCGCTCCCCCGCCACACAGCTCCGCCTGTGTTCTCCTGCCCGCTGCTGCTGCTGGTAAGCTCGCCCCTCTGCTTGTTGCCTCAGGTGCCCGTATTGCCTTCTGTTCCCCTCGTTGCCCCCACTCTCTGCGTCCAGTTTTGCTTTCTGTACCCTCAGTTGCCCCCATTTTCTGTGTCCAGTTTTTGCTTTCTGTACCCCTCGCTGCCCCCATTTTCTGTGTCCAGTTTTTGCTTTCTGTACCCCTCGCTGCCCCCATTCTCTGTGTCCAGTTTTTGCTTTCTGCACCCCTCGCTGCCACCATTTTCTGTGTCCAGTTTTTGCTTTCTGTACCCCTCGCTGCCCCCATTCTCTGTGTCCAGTTTTTGCTTTCTGTACCCTCGTTGCCTCTCTCCACTCCCGCCGCTGCGTCCTGCGGCCCCGCCCCTGACTGCCCATTCGCTGCCCCTGCCTCCCGCCTCCCAGCTGCTCCTCCCTCCCACCTCCACATATATGGCGGCCGCTGCGCGGTGAGGAGAGCGACCCTTGACCTTGCCAGGTAGGTCGCTCCCCCGCCACACAGTTCCGCCTGTGTTCTCCTGCCCGCTGCTGCTGCTGGTAAGCTCGCCCCTCTGCTTGTTGCCTCGGTGCCCGTTTTGCCTTCTGTTCCCCCTCGTTGCCCCCACTCTCTGCGTCCAGTTTTGCTTTCTGTACCCCTCGTTGTCCCCATTTTCTGTGTCCAGTTTTTGCTTTCTGTTCCCCTCGTTGCCCCCACTCTCTGCGTCCAGTTTTGCTTTCTGTACCCCTCGTTGCCCCCATTTTCTGTGTCCAGTTTTTGCTTTCTGTACCCCTCGCTGCCCCCATTTTCTGTGTCCAGTTTTTGCTTTCTGTACCCCTCGCTGCCCCCATTCTCTGTGTCCAGTTTTTGCTTTCTGCACCCTCGCTGCCACCATTTTCTGTGTCCAGTTTTTGCTTTCTGTACCCTCGCTGCCCCCATTCTCTGTGTCCAGTTTTTGCTTTCTGTACCCCTCGTTGCCTCTCTCCACTCCCGCCGCTGCGTCCTGCGGCCCCGCCCCTGACTGCCCATTCGCTGCCCCTGCCTCCCGCCTCCCAGCTGCTCCTCCTCCCACCTCCACATATATGGCGGCCGCTGCGCGTGAGGAGAGCGACCCTTGACCTTGCCAGGTAGGTCGCTCCCCCGCCACACAGCTCCGCCTGTGTTCTCCTGCCCGCTGCTGCTGCTGGTAAGCTCGCCCCTCTGCTTGTTGCCTCGGTGCCCGTTTTGCCTTCTGTTCCCCCTCGTTGCCCCCACTCTCTGCGTCCAGTTTTGCTTTCTGTACCCCTCGTTGCCCCCATTTTCTGTGTCCAGTTTTTGCTTTCTGTACCCCTCGCTGCCCCTATTTTCTGGGCCAGTTTTTGCTTTCTGTACCCCTCGCTGCCCCCATTCTCTGTGTCCAGTTTTTGCTTTCTGCACCCCTCGCTGCCCCCATTTTCTGTGTCCAGTTTTTGCTTTCTGTACCCCTCGCTACCCCCATTCTCTGTGTCCAGTTTTTGCTTTCTGTACCCATCATTGCCTCTCTCCACTCCCGCCGCTGCGTCCCCTGCGGCCCCGCCCCCCTGACTGCCCATTTGCTGCCCCTGCCTCCCGCCTCCCAGCTGCTCCTCCCTCCCACCTCCCCATATATGGCGGCCTCTGCGCGGTGAGGAGAGCGACCCTTGACCTTGCCAGGTAGGTCGCTCCCCCGCCACACAGCTCCGCCTGTGTTCTCCTGCCCGCTGCTGCTGCTGGTAAGCTCGCCCCTCTGCTTGTTGCCTCGGTGCCCATTTTGCCTTCTGTTCCCCCTCATTGCCCCCACTCTCTGCGTCCAGTTTTGCTTTCTGTACCCCTCGTTGTCCCCATTTTCTGTGTCCAGTTTTTGCTTTCTGTACCCCTCGCTGCCCCCATTTTCTGTGTCCAGTTTTTGGTTTCTGTACCCCTCGCTGCCCCCATTCTCTGTGTCCAGTTTTTGCTTTCTGCACCCCTCGCTGCCCCCATTTTCTGTGACCAGTTTTTGCTTTCTGTACCCTCGCTGCCCCCATTCTCTGTGTCCAGTTTTTGCTTTCTGTACCCCTCGCTGCCCCCATTCTCTGTGTCCAGTTTTTGCTTTCTGTACCCCTCGTTGCTTCTCTCCACTCCCGCCGCTGCGTCCCTGCGGCCCCGCCCCTGACTGCCCATTCGCTGCCCCTGCCTCCCGCCTCCCAGCTGCTCCTCCCTCCCACCTCCCCATATATGGCGGCCGCTGCCCGGTGAGGAGAGCGACCCTTGACCTTGCCAGGTAGGTCGCTCCCCCGCCACACAGCTCCGCCTGTGTTCTCCTGCCCGCTGCTGCTGCTGGTAAGCTCGCCCCTCTGCTTGTTGCCTCGGTGCCCGTTTTGCCTTCTGTTCCCCCTCGTTGCCCCCACTCTCTGCGTCCAGTTTTGCTTTCTGTACCCCTCGTTGCCCCCATTTTCTGTGTCCAGTTTTTGCTTTCTGTACCCCTCGCTGCCCCCATTTTCTGTGTCCAGTTTTTGCTTTCTGTACCCCTCGCTGCCCCCATTCTCTGTGTCCAGTTTTTGCTTTCTGCACCCCTCGCTGCCCCCACTTTCTGTGTCCAGTTTTTGCTTTCTGAACCCCTCGCTGCCCCCATTCTCTGTGTCCAGTTTTTGCTTTCTGTACCCCTCGCTGCCCCCATTCTCTGTGTCCAGTTTTTGCTTTCTGTACCCCTCGTTGCCTCTCTCCACTCCCACCGCTGCGTCCCCTGCGGCCCCGCCCCCTGACTGCCCATTCGCTGCCCCTGCCTCCCGCCTCCCAGCTGCTCCTCCCTCCCAACTCCCCGTATATGGCGGCCGCTGTGCGGCCTGCGCCGCTGGCGCGCCTAAGGCAAGCCCGTCTGCGCCCGTCCGCGCCTGGACCGCGCCCAGTGCCAGAACCCCTGGACCGTGCGCCCCCCGCTCCAGCCTCGAGGACCGACGCCGATACGATGCCCCCCCCCCCACTAACTGGCACTATGACTTGGTGCCAAGCACTACCGGCCTACCTACCCCTCCCCTGCCCCTCCTTCAGTGAAAAAAAGAAGAAAAAAAACAGGAAGGAAAGAAAAAGATAAAGAGGAATATCAACCCCCAAAGGCTATCTAAAAAAAGGTATCTAAAAGGACAAAACAGCAGAGTGAAAAGCTGAGGAGGAAATAAATAAGAAGCTGATGACATTTACAATCCTGCAAGCCCAAGCCCACCTTGGGGCCATCAGGACTTATTTAAAGAAATTTGTTGCAGTAATTCCTGAGCTTCGGGGACATTGCAAAATACATGGAATCTGCCTTTTACGAGCACTTTTAATTTGCTCTGTTGGGCGATCATTGCCTGTGCCCCCTGTTCCTTAAATAAATGTAACATTTTAACGAACTCTTTCCGCCTTTTGGCTGCGGAGGCAGACATGTCAGGGAAAATACGACAAAGTGGGACCTCCGAAGAGGTGAACTGTCTCTGCTTTATGGCCTTGGCTAAGATTTGTTCTTTGACCCTGAAGTCCCTAAAATTAACCAGGATTGTCCGCTGAAACTTGGCATTGGGATTGGGAGGAAGATGCGGAGGCACCCGATGGGCTCGCATAAGAGTCAAATCTCCATTGTACTCTGGGAGGACACTTTTTTAAATAAAAGAATCAACCCATTGTAATGTCTGCTGGCCCTCAAGGCCTTCCGGAATACCAAGAATGCGAAGATTGGAGAGTCTAGAGTGATTCTCCAATTCCTCCAGTTTGTACTCCATTGCTGTTTTTTTACTCTGAAAGGCTACAACTTTACTATTCATGATTGAAACTTGATCCTCCAATTGCGAGATCCTAGTCTCTGCCTCGATAAGACGTGCCGGGACTTGAGCCATGTTTTCTTCAATTTTAGTGAGGCGAGCGTGGATTGCAGCAATTTCCGCAGATTGGAAGGTTTTAAGTTCTCAAATCTCATCCAGGATCAAGTTGAGGAGACTCTTGGCATCCCATTGCATAGTAAAGGGTCTATTATCCTGAGAGGGGTTGTCGTGGGTCAGTTCCGGCCCAGATTCAGACTGCAAAGCCGAAGGGACAGAAGATACAATTTTATCTGGTGCGGCCAGCCCAGCGTCTACGGGATTGGCAAGTCCAGATGGGCCCCCCCCCCAGAAGAAGGTGAAAGTTGAGCCAGGGGTTGAGGAGGAGGGTGACTGCCATCACTAGAATATCCATCTTTACTGATGTCAGTAGGTAGATCGACTGATGGTGAAACACTCCCTGCCCCCTCCGCAGCAACAGATGTTGGTCCGGACTTAGGGGCCGATTCCGATCTCGTTCGGTAGGGCTCCGAATCGGATTCGGATTTGCCGGATCCGATTCGGAGCCCTGTTTCCCGACCGAATCGTACGCGGGTCCGGCCGAGCGAGTACGATGCAGGCACCCGTGAAAACTCTGACCGACTCGAACGCGGCTTCAACACGCTCCGACCGACTCGCAGGGACACGACTCGCACCGCGCTATGGAGACGTTTCCCGGCCGGGTAAGTACGATGCGCGCCGCGAGCAGATCCGATCGACTCGCGCCCGTCCGGCTCGAAAAGCTGTCGGAGCCGGACTTTGGGGGTCCGCGTCGGACCCCCTGTACGCGCGTAGGCGCGCGAGTCGCACACAGGGGGACCCATGGGTCCCCTACCTGTGCGTGTACGGCGCAAATCGCTTCGCCGCGTACACGCTGTAGGGGGCGCCCTTGTCCGCCTCGCACCCATTGAGTCAATGGGAGCCCGCGTACGCGTTGTACGACAGGCTCCCATTGACTTCAATGGGAGTCCGACCGACTCGAGTCCGATGGCATGCGTGCGCATCGTACTCAATCGGTCGGACTGCCCGAGTCCGATTCGGTCGGAAATCTCTCCGGGTCCGGCTCGGTCGGAGAGATTTCCGGCCCGAATCGGAATCGGCCCCTTAGCTTTGAAAAATAAAGGATATTTTTTAAGGTCCTTGGACTTCCCAGTCTCAACCACCAGCGTCGTTGTCTTTAGATCGGCCAGATCTTGAGAAGTAGAAGTGCCTGACCCGGGAGAAGCAATAGAGAAGGGGCTATTGCTTGAATATAAGTCTGCAGAGGCACCCGCCGGATGATCTTGTTTGGCGGACTCCGGAGCTGCCATCTCAGCGTTTTCTGGGAGCAGTCCCAAACCTTTCCTTAGGGCTGCGGCGCGGTTTGCCCAAGCAGCTGCTTGGCCAACACGTTTTATGACCCTTTGAACCAGGGCTGGGGAATCAGGGTGAGCTGCAACAGTGCCTCTAGGAAGACTTTGCATATTGAAGTTGCCAAGCTGTTCCTGTAACAGGTTAGCCGTAATTAAAGCATGGGACTCCCCCAGCGACCCTCAACCAAGTAGTACAAGGAGCCCCCATAAACCAACAGGTAAGAAGAGCACATGTACTTACCCCCTGGTGAGAAACCTGGTGGTCCAACTGGCACTGAGAAAAAAAAAAAAAACGTTTATTCAGCTCTCTCCTCCCAGCCTGTTAGCCGTTGTCCTGGCTCCAGTTAGAGAAGTACAAGGAGGGGGCCTGGAAGAGACAAACGCAGCTCCCCCACAGGCAGACACTTCCCAGGGCTCCAGAAAATCAGAGGCTCTACGTTCTGTTAACTAGGGGAAAGACCGTGCCTTATCAGTGTCTCAATGAGCCTCGCCGGCTCCTGCTCCGGCTCCCAGTCCTGCACAGAACAAATCCGCCGCGGTCACTCAGCCGTGCAACTCCTCTGCCGGAATCCCGCGTCTGACGTCAGCTGTTGGAATCCAGCATCCGCTTCCGGAGGCGAGAAGGGGGGTGTGGTTACGGCGCACTCAGCCGGTAGCCTGCATCCTCCTATGGATAACCAATCATGATAACAGTTTACACAGGGAGCACTTGCACTTTGACACTGATCAGCAGTGGCAACGTGCCTAAAGCATCTAAGCCAGCAAAAATGAAATCCAGCACAGCATCAAAAATACAGGAGGCAGAGGCAAAAAGTCAGGGGAAACCGCGCCAAGGATGCCAAGTCTAACAACTGTGCATATTTCTGCGAAGCACATAGAAGCAGAAGTCTCAGATGCTCCACATTCTAAAGAGGATGACTGTGCATAGTTGCTGTGCCTGACTACTATAGAATAAGCAAAAGCTGGGAGCGTGCACAACTACTATGCATTTTTTGGTCCTGTCACACCACAGGTTTCCAGAACTGCACCTAGTAGGACTCCACTCCTGGTCAGAGGAGGAGGAAATACTGACTTCTCATAATTTCTACAAGTTAAGGTATATGTATGCCTGGACATCATTTGGAGGTAGTCAGGGGTCGCAGCTGTGACCTCTAACATGGTTCCTGCTACTTCTGGCACTTCCTTTGCGACACCTGGCCTCAGAGGGGGCAAAACATTTTCCTCCTCTGAGGCCAGGGGTCGCAAAGGAAGTGCCAGGAATAGCAGAGAGCAAGTTAGAAGTCACAGCTGTGACCCCTGACTACCTCTAAATGACGTCCATGTATGTATGGCCACTGGTGGTGTGCAACATATAGGGGTCGGGTTGGACAGCCACATCTTTAACCACCCCTGTGTACTATGTATATTCATTTGCACTAGATCTGGAGTTGGAGAAAGTAAATGCATAATGAGTCGGTGTACAACGGCAGGGCATAGGTTTTTGTGAATAAGGCCATAAGGGCCCACAAGCTCTAACACCCCTCCATTTATTTGCACGAGTTTGATAATTAAGCATTTGCATATTTGTTGTTGTGTATATCTAGGCATCTGTTTTCTAGGCTCAAACGTTAACACCCTTGAAATACTTGAGCACTATGCAAAGTGCGCCCCATTATACAAACCCTCATCCGTGGCATTTTAATGGTACTTTACACATTTGTGCTTTTATGATACAAAAAGAGTACACAATGTATTCTCTGTAAGCTGCTTTAAAAGATACCCATGTAGTTCTCTTTACTGATGAGGTATGCATGTCTGCCCCCGGAGGATGAGGTCTTCTCCACAATCCAAATGTTACATTCAGGACCTCTCTTAGATGGTCTTAAATGAGGCTGACTCCCCACCATTTGAGATTCTATATTTCGGTGGAGATAGTTGTAGTCACACCTCTTCATGTGAAACAAAGGGGCATATTTACAAGGGGATTGTGCCACCGGAACATCACATTCTACGAAGTTCCGGTGGCGCAATGCCCTGCACCATATTTACAAAGTGGCGTTAAGTCACTTTGCATGGCTTAATGCCATTTTGTAAATACTGTACCCTGTCTTGCAGTTTTCTGCATGCAAGGGGCATGTAATAGGTGTTGCTCTGAGCATTTCACTGCAACACAAATTGCTTTTAGATGCTGCCCCAGATTTACAAAGATCTGTAAATCTGAGGCAGCGCCAAAAACTAACTCCATGCAAAAGCAGGTGTTAGATTGGTGCAACAAGGAGAAATACTTTTATTTCTCCTCATTTTTGCTTTTTCTATGTGTGCTGCATTCTGCTGTAGAAGTAAATAATAGCAATAGGAAGACCTCCTGAAGAAGTTAAGTCGGGCTAGAATTATGCAGACTAAAAGCTATGCAACAGCAACACAGAACAAAAGAAGTAATACTTGATGTTCTGACAGAGCTTGCTGATTCTCCCTACAACGCATATAAATCATTTGTAAAATAGCACAGTTTAAATGGGAGAACCAACAAGACTCAATAATAGACTCAAACAGGTATTAGATTAATTTGGGTATTGTATTAAAGATCCAAAAGTAGTTGCAATAAGCAGTCTTTTGAGAATTTCAGTTAAGAATATCACAGACTGCATTAAAGCACTAAACATTTAGGCAAGGCTTTAACGTATGGTTATTATCAGAATCAGTTTACAGAGTTACAGAGTCCCACTACCATTAAGGCTGAAGGATAGATCGTTGTCTAACAGCTCAAATTCTACAAGGAAGGAAAAAGGGTTCAGATTTAAAGTCCATTAAGGGTGAGTCAATTAGCACAAATCAAAGAAATAAAAGAAATGAGAAACAAATGAAAGAGGTTCGGCAAACATGGTTTGAGCCCATCAGCTACCAATTGTAGCATCAGCAAAGCAGTCCAAAAGTAAGAGAAAAGTTTTTAGTAATAATCGAATTTGAACAGCTTAGCATCCTCTCACAAGGGAAACAGAAAAAGTATGGCCTTGGCCCTCCTTTGGGGTTTCTTCTTTAAAAAAGTCTATAGCAAATTCCAGTGATGTAGCATCACACCACCATCGAAAGTCTGTCATATGCTCAAATTCACATAATGTCACCTAGGACACTCGCAACAGTGAGATATTTTCCGATACTGGTCATGAGAAATGAAAGATATTTTTGGGGGGAAGTTTTTTATAGCGCAAACTCGACCCAAATGTATCAGAGCGCTTTACATGAGCACCAGTTGGTTTACAGATGGACACATTCATTTTTGTTAGGCACGGGGAGATTAAGTGATTTGCTCAGAATCACAGGATGTTGAGCGTCCCTGCCGAGACTCAAACCCAGTTCCCCATCTTCGAGGTTAGAATTCTTCACTGTGAACATTGAAGAAACATGTTGAGATTTATACATGTACAGAACAAATAGAGCAACATCTCACTAGTTGTAAATGGTACATTGTATTAGGTCAGGGGAAAGGCCAGCATTAGACAAAAGCAAACACAACAAGATGATGGACAGAGTGCTGAAACCTTTCAACCACTCACCCGCAGTCAAGAATTCTGGGTTTAATCCATCATTCTTTTGCTCACTATGCCACCCCAGTTTGGACCCAGCCATACGCAAATCAGTCTTGACCCTGCTCCTCATGGGAACAGTCCAGCCTGAACTGCCAGGCCAGGCCCTCCTTGGACCGGAAACAAGCATCCTAGGACCAGGTTTGCAGTATCACCGCTCATCAGACAGGCTAGATTAAATCCAGTGGCACAGCAAGCAAGAGACCCACATTTGGGCATACCCTTGGCCACTTAGGGCGAACATAGCAAACACAACAAGATGATGGACGAAGTGCTAAAATGTTTCAACCACTCACCCCCAATCGAAAGATCTGGGTTTAATCCATCGTTCTTTTGCTCACTATGCCACTGCAAGCAGCCGTCCCCATGATGCTTTTTTCCTGTATGTCTTCATTAAATGTGTGTGCATTCAAGGCACAATACATTGTCATCTCGTCAGCATAACGGTTGCCGACTGTCACATAGTTGGTACCTTGTCGATGAGTGACACGTCACAACAGCAATTTGGGCAGGCAGTTGTTGGGACTGCAAAAGGCTCCTTACACACTCTCCATTCATAACCCACGCAGTGACCACTATTGCCCAAAGTCATGTACGACTCCGAAGCAATACTGACCATCAGTGAAATTGTAACTCTGAGCTGTCCTGAAATGGTACATGCTCATATTATAGCTATGAGCTCTTCAACTTGTGCAGAAAAAGCTTCCACAACACCTCAAACTGTGTGCACAGCATAAGCAGTTTTCATATTTCCTTCATTGTCTCTCACACATGAATCATCAACAAACAACACATGATCAGATTCAGGCAATGGCTCATCAGACATATCAGGACACGGCTTCGTACACAACTCAGTCACATCCAAGCAATCATGATCGACTTCATCAATCCCGATCTCATTTCCTGGCAATGGCATAAAAGTAGCCAGATTCAACACTGTACACCTCTTAAGAGTCTCTGTTGGACTTGGCCCTTTTTGCAGGGTCATCCTAGAACTTTTTGCCTTCCTCCTGTATTTCTTCTGACCTGTTGTTGGTGGTTTTAGGATTCTGGGCACTTTATCACTGCTGATCAGTGCTAAAGTGCATCTGCTCTCTATGGTAAACTTGGTAAGATTGGTCTACACCTGTTTGGCGTATTTAATTTACCTGTCAGTCCCTTGTACCCTGGTATCTCATATACCCAGAGCCAGTAAATTAAATGCTACAGGTGGGCTTGCAGCGCTGCTTGAGCCACCCACCAAAGTAGCCTTTCAAACCTGTCTCAGGCCTCTGCCACTGCAGGGCCTGCGCGCGCAGTTTACTGCTGCTGTGATGTGGCACATAAAGTGGTTGCCACACCTGTGACTCCCCTTTTACTACATATCAGTTACCCCTAAGGTAGGCCCTAGCTAGCCCTATGGGCAGGGTGCGGTGTAGGTAAAAGGTAGGACATGTGCCTTAACTGTGTGACATGTCCTGGTAGTGACAAACAGCCTATTTGGTTTCTCACTGCTGTGAGGCTGCCCTCTCATAGGAATGTATTGGGGATTCTCTGATATGTGCTTCAGTGGTAATTTCTGAAATGAGAGGGGTAGCGTGATCAAGTTTGGTATGTTTGGAATAGTGGTGATAAATGCTGCGTATTGGTGTTCGCAGATTTATTATCACTATTTTAGAAATGCCACTTTTAGAAGTAGGCATTTCTGTGTGCTATGTGTCTTTGTGCCTGCCTGTTATGTATTGACTGTCTGGCCTTGGAGTGACAGGGGCTGGGGAGGTTCAGTGGCTCCAGAGAGTCTGGATGAGTCAGCGCTAGGCTGAATAGGCCTGGTCTGCATTTGGAGTGGTGGGAGGAGTAGCACCTGCACCTAAATTGGGCTGTGCCCACCTTCCAAAATGATGGCTCCACCCCATTGTGATGTGTCTGGGGCCGTGGCTTGCACTTACAATGGGGAGTGTTGTGCACTGTAAGGAGATTGTTAAGTGCCCCCCAGAAATGGTTTGGACTGGGCTCAAGGCCCTGGGCCTGGGAGAACAAAGACATTGGAACTATAAGAGAAGGGGCTGTGACCCCATGTATGGTGCTTACTTGGAACTGAAGAGGAGACACTGCGTGGGCTGCAGTGTACCAGGAGGAACCGCCGTGGGACTCAGTAACTGCCTGGTAGGTGGTCAGAGGGACTGCCCTCTGCTAAGGGGCCCTGTTTGCTGACCTGCCAGTGCCCTGTCTCTGGCCCTCTGCTAGAGGACCCGTAGCGCTGCCCGTGTCCTGCCTTAGATTTTTGGTGAAGCGCAAGCGAAGTACCTTATTGCCCTGGACCTGGGCGGGGAGCGCTGCAGGATTCCTGTGTGCTTGAGCCCCTGGCATGAGCTTGTGTTGCAGTAGCGTGTGGTGGGCGCTTTCAACGTGTTTTTTCTGAGCCCAAGAAGTGGGGCCTGAGACCCCCTCCACTGTGACCCCCTCCACTGTGGTGCAGAGAATAAGGAGTTCCTCTTTCTGGGGCCAAGGGTTGTAGGTCCTTAACTCCTTGCCACTGTGCCAGCTCCGTGCAAGGCACCAGCTGGCCACAGGCTGAACACGTCTCTACAGATGAGAGACGCGCCGATCAGCACGCAGAGGAATCCGTGCCGATCACCCTTGTCCAGATGGTGACTCCACTGCCACACTAAAAGGTGATACAAAAGGGGATGATGGACGGAACGCTTGAGCCAATCAAACACTCACCCCCAGTCAACTGATCTGGGTTTAATCCATCATCATTCTTTAGCTCACTCCACCACCCCAGTTCAGACATGGCCATATGCAAATCAGTCTGACCCTGTGCCTCATGGGAACAGTCCAGCCCGAACTGCCAAGCCATGTCTTCCCTGGACCGGAAACAAGCATCCTAGGACCGGTTTCTGGCATTCCAGCCGTCATCAGCCAGGCTTGCTTGAATCCAGTGGCAAAGTGAGCAAGGGACCCACGTCTGGGCATACCCCGCCAACTTAGGGCGACAAAAGCGATACAAAGGGGATGATGGACGGAACAGCTTGAGCCAATCAAACACTCACCCCCAGTCAACTGATCTGGGTTTAATCCATCATCATTCTTTAGCTCACTCCACCACCCCAGTTCAGACATGGCCATATGCAAATCAGTCTGACCCTGTGCCTCATGGGAACAGTCCAGCCCGAACTGCCAAGCCATGTCTTCCCTGGACCGGAAACAAGCATCCTAGGACCGGTTTCTGGCATTCCAGCCGTCATCAGCCAGGCTTGCTTGAATCCAGTGGCAAAGTGAGCAAGGGACCCACGTCTGGGCATACCCCGCCAACTTAGGGCGACAAAAGCGATACAAAGGGGATGATGGGCGGAGCAGCTAGAGCCAATCAAACACTCACCCACAGTCAACTGATCTGGGTTTAATCCATCATCATTCTTTAGCTCACTCCACCACCCCAGTTCAGACATGGCCATATGCAAATCAGTCTGACCCTGTGCCTCATGGGAACAGTCCAGCCCGAACTGCCAAGCCATGTCTTCCCTGGACCGGAAACAAGCATCCTAGGACCGGTTTCTGGCATTCCAGCCATCATCAGCCAGGCTTGCTTGAATCCAGTGGCAAAGTGAGCAAGGGACCCACGTCTGGGCATACCCCCGCCAACTTAGGGCGACAAAGCGATACAAAAGGGATGATGGACGGAGCAGCTTGAGCCAATCAAACACTCACCCCCAGTCAACTGATCTGGGTTTAATCCATCATCATTCTTTAGCTCACTCCACCACCCCAGTTCAGACATGGCCATATGCAAATCAGTCTGACCCTGTGCCTCATGGGAACAGTCCAGCCCGAACTGCCAAGCCATGTCTTCCCTGGACCGGAAACAAGCATCCTAGGACCGGTTTCTGGCATTCCAGCCGTCATCAGCCAGGCTTGCTTGAATCCAGTGGCAAAGTGAGCAAGGGACCCACGTCTGGGCATACCCCCGCCAACTTAGGGCGACAAAGCGATACAAAGGGGATGATGGACGGAACGCTTGAGCCAATCAAACACTCACCCCCAGTCAACTGATCTGGGTTTAATCCATCATCATTCTTTAGCTCACTCCACCACCCCAGTTCAGACATGGCCATATGCAAATCAGTCTGACCCTGTGCCTCATGGGAACAGTCCAGCCCGAACTGCCAAGCCATGTCTTCCCTGGACCGGAAACAAGCATCCTAGGACCGGTTTCTGGCATTCCAGCCGTCATCAGCCAGGCTTGCTTGAATCCAGTGGCAAAGTGAGCAAGGGACCCACGTCTGGGCATACCCCCGCCAACTTAGGGCGACAAAGCGATACAAAAGGGGATGATGGACGGAACGCTTGAGCCAATCAAACACTCACCCCCAGTCAACTGATCTGGGTTTAATCCATCATCATTCTTTAGCTCACTCCACCACCCCAGTTCAGACATGGCCATATGCAAATCAGTCTGACCCTGTGCCTCATGGGAACAGTCCAGCCCGAACTGCCAAGCCATGTCTTCCCTGGACCGGAAACAAGCATCCTAGGACCGGTTTCTGGCATTCCAGCCGTCATCAGCCAGGCTTGCTTGAATCCAGTGGCAAAGTGAGCAAGGGACCACGCCTGGGCATACCCCGCCAACTTAGGGCGACAAAAGCGATACAAAGGGGATGATGGACGGAACGCTTGAGCCAATCAAACACTCACCCCCAGTCAACTGATCTGGGTTTAATCCATCATCATTCTTTAGCTCACTCCACCACCCCAGTTCAGACATGGCCATATGCAAATCAGTCTGACCCTGTGCCTCATGGGAACAGTCCAGCCCGAACTGCCAAGCCATGTCTTCCTGGACCGGAAACAAGCATCCTAGGA
Organism: Calotriton arnoldi; assembly: GCA_963921515.1. NCBI lineage: Eukaryota > Metazoa > Chordata > Amphibia > Caudata > Salamandridae > Calotriton > Calotriton arnoldi. Next base: position 3,753,618 of record CAWUFW010000567.1, read on the forward strand.
CCGGTTTCTGGCATTCCAGCCGTCATCAGCCAGGCTTGCTTGAATCCAGTGGCAAAGTGAGCAAGGGACCCACGTCTGGGCATACCCCGCCAACTTAGGGCTGACAAAGCGATACAAAAGGGGATGATGGACGGACGCTTGAGCCAATCAAACACTCACCCCCAGTCAACTGATCTGGGTTTAATCCATCATCATTCTTTAGCTCACTCCACCACCCCAGTTCAGACATGGCCATATGCAAATCAGTCTGACCCTGTGCCTCATGGGAACAGTCCAGCCCGAACTGCCAAGCCATGTCTTCCCTGGACCGGAAACAAGCATCCTAGGACCGGTTTCTGGCATTCCAGCCGTCATCAGCCAGGCTTGCTTGAATCCAGTGGCAAAGTGAGCAAGGGACCCACGTCTGGGCATACCCCCGCCAACTTAGGGCGACAAAGCGATACAAAGGGGATGATGGACGGAACGCTTGAGCCAATCAAACACTCACCCCCAGTCAACTGATCTGGGTTTAATCCATCATCATTCTTTAGCTCACTCCACCACCCCAGTTCAGACATGGCCATATGCAAATCAGTCTGACCCTGTGCCTCATGGGAACAGTCCAGCCCGAACTGCCAAGCCATGTCTTCCCTGGACCGGAAACAAGCATCCTAGGACCGGTTTCTGGCATTCCAGCCGTCATCAGCCAGGCTTGCTTGAATCCAGTGGCAAAGTGAGCAAGGGACCCACGTCTGGGCATACCCCGCCAACTTAGGGCGACAAAGCGATACAAAGGGGATGATGGACCGGAACGCTTGAGCCAATCAAACACTCACCCCCAGTCAACTGATCTGGGTTTAATCCATCATCATTCTTTAGCTCACTCCACCACTCCCAGTTCAGACATGGCCATATGCAAATCAGTCTGACCCTGTGCCTCATGGGAACAGTCCAGCCCGAACTGCCAAGCCATGTCTTCCCTGGACCGGAAACAAGCATCCTAGGACCGGTTTCTGGCATTCCAGCCGTCATCAGCCAGGCTTGCTTGAATCCAGTGGCAAAGTGAGCAAGGGACCCACGTCTGGGCATACCCCCGCCAACTTAGGGCGACAAAGCGATACAAAGGGGATGATGGACGGAACGCTTGAGCCAATCAAACACTCACCCCCAGTCAACTGATCTGGGTTTAATCCATCATCATTCTTTAGCTCACTCCACCACCCCAGTTCAGACATGGCCATATGCAAATCAGTCTGACCCTGTGCCTCATGGGAACAGTCCAGCCCGAACTGCCAAGCCATGTCTTCCCTGGACCGGAAACAAGCATCCTAGGACCGGTTTCTGGCATTCCAGCCGTCATCAGCCAGGCTTGCTTGAATCCAGTGGCAAAGTGAGCAAGGGACCCACGTCTGGGCATACCCCCGCCAACTTAGGGCGACAAAGCGATACAAAAGGGGATGATGGACGGAACGCTTGAGCCAATCAAACACTCACCCCCAGTCAACTGATCTGGGTTTAATCCATCATCATTCTTTAGCTCACTCCACCACCCCAGTTCAGACATGGCCATATGCAAATCAGTCTGACCCTGTGCCTCATGGGAACAGTCCAGCCCGAACTGCCAAGCCATGTCTTCCCTGGACCGGAAACAAGCATCCTAGGACCGGTTTCTGGCATTCCAGCCGTCATCAGCCAGGCTTGCTTGAATCCAGTGGCAAAGTGAGCAAGGGACCCACGTCTGGGCATACCCCGCCAACTTAGGGCGTATCAAAGCGATACAAAGGGGATGATGGACCGGAACGCTTGAGCCAATCAAACACTCACCCCCAGTCAACTGATCTGGGTTTAATCCATCATCATTCTTTAGCTCACTCCACCACCCCAGTTCAGACATGGCCATATGCAAATCAGTCTGACCCTGTGCCTCATGGGAACAGTCCAGCCCGAACTGCCAAGCCATGTCTTCCCTGGACCGAAACAAGCATCCTAGGACCGGTTTCTGGCATTCCAGCCGTCATCAGCCAGGTTTGCTTGAATCCAGTGGCAAAGTGAGCAAGCGACCCACGTCTGGGCATACCCCCGCCAACTTAGGGCGACAAAGCGATACAAAGGGGATGATGGACGGACACGCTTGAGCCAATCAAACACTCACCCCCAGTCAACTGATCTGGGTTTAATCCATCATCATTCTTTAGCTCACTCCACCACCCCAGTTCAGACATGGCCATATGCAAATCAGTCTGACCCTGTGCCTCATGGGAACAGTCCAGCCCGAACTGCTAAGCCATGTCTTCCCTGGACCGGAAACAAGCATCCTAGGACCGGTTTCTGGCATTCCAGCCGTCATCAGCCAGGCTTGCTTGAATCCAGTGGCAAAGTGAGCAAGGGACCCACGTCTGGGCATACCCTCGCCAACTTAGGGCGACAAAGCTGATACAAGGGGATGATGGACGGAATGCTTGAGCCAATCAAACACTCACCCCCAGTCAACTGATCTGGGTTTAATCCATCATCATTCTTTAGCTCACTCCACCACCCCAGTTCAGACATGGCCATATGCAAATCAGTCTGACCCTGTGCCTCATGGGAACAGTCCAGCCCGAACTGCCAAGCCATGTCTTCCCTGGACCGGAAACAAGCATCCTAGGACCGGTTTCTGGCATTCCAGCCGTCATCAGCCAGGCTTGCTTGAATCCAGTGGCAAAGTGAGCAAGGGACCCGTCTGGGCATACCCCGCCAACTTAGGGCGTACAAAGTCGATACAAAGGGGATGATGGACGGGCAGCTTGAGCCAATCAAACACTCACCCCAGTCAACTGATCTGGGTTTAATCCATCATCATTCTTTAGCTCACTCCACCACCCCAGTTCAGACATGGCCATATGCAAATCAGTCTGACCCTGTGCCTCATAGGAACAGTCAGCCCGAACTGCCAAGCCATGTCTTCCCTGGACCGGAAACAAGCATCCTAGGACCGGTTTCTGGCATTCCAGCCGTCATCAGCCAGGCTTGCTTGAATCCAGTGGCAAAGTGAGCAAGGGACCACGTCTGGGCATACCCCGCCAACTTAGGGCGACAAAGCGATACAAAGGGGATGATGGACGGAACGCTTGAGCCAATCAAACACTCACCCCCAGTCAACTGATCTGGGTTTAATCCATCATCATTCTTTAGCTCACTCCACCACTCCAGTTCAGACATGGCCATATGCAAATCAGTCTGACCCTGTGCCTCATGGGAACAGTCCAGCTCGAACTGCCAAGCCATGTCTTCCTGGACCGAAACAAGCATCCTAGGACCGGTTTCTGGCATTCTAGCCGTCATCAGCCAGGTTTGCTTGAATCCAGTGGCAAAGTGAGCAAGGGACCCACGGCTGGGCATACCCCGCCAACTTAGGGCTGACAAAGCGATACAAAAGGGGATGATGGACGGACAGCTAGAGCCAATCAAACACTCACCCTCAGTCAACTGATCTGGGTTTAATCCATCATCATTCTTTAGCTCACTCCACCACCCCAGTTCAGACATGGCCATATGCAAATCAGTCTGACCCTGTGCCTCATGGGAACAGTCCAGCCCGAACTGCCAAGCCATGTCTTCCTGGACCGGAAACAAGCATCCTAGGACCGGTTTCTGGCATTCCAGCCGTCATCAGCCAGGCTTGCTTGAATCCAGTGGCAAAGTGAGCAAGGGACCCACGTCTGGGCATACCCGCCAACTTAGGGCGACAAAGCGATACAAAGGGATGATGGACGGACGCTTGAGCCAATCAAACACTCACCCCCAGTCAACTGATCTGGGTTTAATCCATCATCATTCTTTAGCTCACTCCACCACCCCAGTTCAGACATGGCCATATGCAAATCAGTCTGACCCTGTGCCTCATGGGAACAGTCCAGCCCGAACTGCCAAGCCATGTCTTCCTGGACCGAAACAAGCATCTAGGACCGGTTTCTGGCATTCCAGCCGTCATCAGCCATGCTTGCTTGAATCCAGTGGCAAAGTGAGCAAGGGACCCACGTCTGGGCATACCACCGCCAACTTAGGGCGACAAAGCGATACAAAAGGGGATGATGGACGGAACGCTTGAGCCAATCAAACACTCACCCCAGTCAACTGATCTGGGTTTAATCCATCATCATTCTTTAGCTCACTCCACCACCCCAGTTCAGACATGGCCATATGCAAATCAGTCTGACCCTGTGCCTCATGGGAACAGTCCAGCCCGAACTGCCAAGCCATGTCTTCCTGGACCGGAAACAAGCATCCTAGGACCGGTTTCTGGCATTCCAGCCGTCATCAGCCAGGCTTGCTTGAATCCAGTGGCAAAGTGAGCAAGGGACCCACGTCTGGGCATACCCCGCCAACTTAGGGCGACAAGCGATACAAAGGGGATGATGGACGAACGCTTGAGCCAATCAAACACTCACCCCAGTCAACTGATCTGGGTTTAATCCATCATCATTCTTTAGCTCACTCCACCACCCCAGTTCAGACATGGCCATATGCAAATCAGTCTGACCCTGTGCCTCATGGGAACAGTCCAGCCCGAACTGCCAAGCCATGTCTTCCTGGACCGGAAACAAGCATCCTAGGATCGGTTTCTGGCATTCCAGCCGTCATCAGCCAGGCTTGCTTGAATCCAGTGGCAAAGTGAGCAAGGGACCCACGTCTGGGCATACCCCGCCAACTTAGGGCTGACAAAGCTTGATACAAAGGGGTGATGGACGGGCAGCTTGAGCCAATCAAACACTCACCTCAGTCAACTGATCTGGGTTTAATCCATCATCATTCTTTAGCTCACTCCACCACCCCAGTTCAGACATGGCCATATGCAAATCAGTCTGACCCTGTGCCTCATGGGAACAGTCCAGCCCAAACTGCCAAGCCATGTCTTCCCTGGACCGGAAACAAGCATCCTAGGACCGGTTTCTGGCATTCCAGCCGTCATCAGCCAGGCTTGCTTGAATCCAGTGGCAAAGTGAGCAAGGGACCCACGTCTGGGCATACCCTCGCCAACTTAGAGGCGACAAAGCGATACAAAGGGGATGATGGACGGAACTCTTGAGCCAATCAAACACTCACCCCCAGTCAACTGATCTGGTTTAATCCATCATCATTCTTTAGCTCACTCCACCACCCCAGTTCAGACATGGCCATATGCAAATCAGTCTGACCCTGTGCCTCATGGGAACAGTCCAGCCCGAACTGCCAAGCCATGTCTTCCCTGGACCGGAAACAAGCATCCTAGGACCTGGCCATGTCTGAACTGGGGTGGTGGAGTGAGCTAAAGAATGATGATGGATTAAACCCAGATCAGTTGACTGGGGGTGAGTGTTTGATTGGCTCAAGCGCTCTGATCCATCATCCCCTTGTATCGCTTTGTTCGCCCTAAGTTGGCGGGGTATGCCCAGACGTGGGTCCCTTGCTCACTTTGCCACTGGATTCAAGCAAGCCTGGCTGATGACGGCTGGAATGCCAGAAACCGGTCCTAGGATGCTTGTTTCCGGTCCACGGAAGACATGGCTTGGCAGTTCGGGCTGACTGTTCCCATGAGGCACAGGGTCAGACTGATTTGCATATGGCCATGTCTGAACTGGGGTGGTGGAGTGAGCTAAAGAATGATGATGGATTAAACCCAGATCAGTTGACTGGGGGTGAGTGTTTGATTGGCTCAAGCGTTCCGTCCATCATCCCCTTTTGTATCGCTTTGTCGCCCTAAGTTGGCGGGGTATGCCCAGACGTGGGTCCCTTGCTCACTTTGCCACTGGATTCAAGCAAGCCTGGCTGATGACGGCTGGAATGCCAGAAACCGGTCCTAGGATGCTTGTTTCCGGTCCAGGGAAGACATGGCTTGGCAGTTCGGGCTGGACTGTTCCCATGAGGCACAGGGTCAGACTGATTTGCATATGGCCATGTCTGAACTGGGGTGGTGGAGTGAGCTAAAGAATGATGATGGATTAAACCCAGATCAGTTGACTGGGGGTGAGTGTTTGATTGGCTCAAGCGCTCCGTCCATCATCCCCTTTGTATCGCTTTGTCGCCCTAAGTTGGCGGGGGTATGCCCAGACGTGGGTCCCTTGCTCACTTTGCCACTGGATTCAAGCAAGCCTGGCTGATGATGGCTGGAATGCCAGAAACCGGTCCTAGGATGCTTGTTTCCGGTCCAGGGAAGACATGGCTTGGCAGTTCGGGCTGGACTGTTCCCATGAGGCACAGGGTCAGACTGATTTGCATATGGCCATGTCTGAACTGGGGTGGTGGAGTGAGCTAAAGAATGATGATGGATTAAACCCAGATCAGTTGACTGGGGGTGAGTGTTTGATTGGCTCAAGCTGCTCCGTCCATCATCCCCTTTTGTATCGCTTTGTGTCGCCCTAAGTTGGCGGGGGTATGCCCAGACGTGGGTCCCTTGCTCACTTTGCCACTGGATTCAAGCAAGCCTGGCTGATGACGGCTGGAATGCCAGAAACCGGTCCTAGGATGCTTGTTTCCGGTCCAGGGAAGACATGGCTTGGCAGTTCGGGCTGGACTGTTCCCATGAGGCACAGGGTCAGACTGATTTGCATATGGCCATGTCTGAACTGGGGTGGTGGAGTGAGCTAAAGAATGATGATGGATTAAACCCAGATCAGTTGACTGGGGGTGAGTGTTTGATTGGCTCAAGCGCTCCGTCCATCATCCCCTTTTGTATCGCTTTTGTCGCCCTAAGTTGGCGGGGGTATGCCCAGACGTGGGTCCCTTGCTCACTTTGCCACTGGATTCAAGCAAGCCTGGCTGATGACGGCTGGAATGCCAGAAACCGGTCCTAGGATGCTTGTTTCCGGTCCAGGGAAGACATGGCTTGGCAGTTCGGGCTGGACTGTTCCCATGAGGCACAGGGTCAGACTGATTTGCATATGGCCATGTCTGAACTGGGGTGGTGGAGTGAGCTAAAGAATGATGATGGATTAAACCCAGATCAGTTGACTGGGGGTGAGTGTTTGATTGGCTCAAGCGCCTCCGTCCATCATCCCCTTTGTATCGCTTTGTTCGCCCTAAGTTGGCGGGGGTATGCCCAGACGTGGGTCCCTTGCTCACTTTGCCACTGGATTCAAGCAAGCCTGGCTGATGACGGCTGGAATGCCAGAAACCGGTCCTAGGATGCTTGTTTCCGGTCCAGGGAAGACATGGCTTGGCAGTTCGGGCTGGACTGTTCCCATGAGGCACAGGGTCAGACTGATTTGCATATGGCCATGTCTGAACTGGGGTGGTGGAGTGAGCTAAAGAATGATGATGGATTAAACCCAGATCAGTTGACTGGGGGTGAGTGTTTGATTGGCTCAAGCGTTCCGTCCATCATCCCCTTTTGTATCGCTTTGTCGCCCTAAGTTGGCGGGGGTATGCCCAGACGTGGGTCCCTTGCTCACTTTGCCACTGGATTCAAGCAAGCCTGGCTGATGACGGCTGGAATGCCAGAAACCGGTCCTAGGATGCTTGTTTCCGGTCCAGGGAAGACATGGCTTGGCAGTTCGGGCTGGACTGTTCCCATGAGGCACAGGGTCAGACTGATTTGCATATGGCCATGTCTGAACTGGGGTGGTGGAGTGAGCTAAAGAATGATGATGGATTAAACCCAGATCAGTTGACTGGGGGTGAGTGTTTGATTGGCTCAAGCGCTCCGTCCATCATCCCCTTTGTATCGCTTTGTCGCCCTAAGTTGGCGGGGGTATGCCCAGACGTGGGTCCCTTGCTCACTTTGCCACTGGATTCAAGCAAGCCTGGCTGATGACGGCTGGAATGCCAGAAACCGGTCCTAGGATGCTTGTTTCCGGTCCAGGGAAGACATGGCTTGGCAGTTCGGGCTGGACTGTTCCCATGAGGCACAGGGTCAGACTGATTTGCATATGGCCATGTCTGAACTGGGGTGGTGGAGTGAGCTAAAGAATGATGATGGATTAAACCCAGATCAGTTGACTGGGGGTGAGTGTTTGATTGGCTCAAGCGCTCCGTCCATCATCCCCTTTGTATCGCTTTGTCGCCCTAAGTTGGCGGGGGTATGCCCAGACGTGGGTCCCTTGCTCACTTTGCCACTGGATTCAAGCAAGCCTGGCTGATGACGGCTGGAATGCCAGAAACCGGTCCTAGGATGCTTGTTTCCGGTCCAGGGAAGACATGGCTTGGCAGTTCGGGCTGGACTGTTCCCATGAGGCACAGGGTCAGACTGATTTGCATATGGCCAGATCAGTTGACTGGGGGTGAGTGTTTGATTGGCTCAAACGTTCCGTCCATCATCCCCTTTTGTATCGCTTTGGTCGCCCTAAGTTGGCGGGGGTATGCCCAGACGTGGGTCCCTTGCTCACTTTGCCACTGGATTCAAGCAAGCCTGGCTGATGATGGCTGAAATGCCAGAAACCGGTCCTAGGATGCTTGTTTCCGGTCCAGGGAAGACATGGCTTGGCAGTTCGGGCTGACTGTTCCCATGAGGCACAGGGTCAGACTGATTTGCATATGGCCATGTCTGAACTGGGGTGGTGGAGTGAGCTAAAGAATGATGATGGATTAAACCCAGATCAGTTGACTGGGGTGAGTGTTTGATTGGCTCAAACGTTCCGTCCATCATCCCCTTTGTATCGCTTTGGTCGCCCTAAGTTGGCGGGGGTATGCCCAGACGTGGGTCCCTTGCTCACTTTGCCACTGGATTCAAGCAAGCCTGGCTGATGACGGCTGAAATGCCAGAAACCGGTCCTAGGATGCTTGTTTCCGGTCCAGGGAAGACATGGCTTGGCAGTTCGGGCTGGACTGTTCCCATGAGGCACAGGGTCAGACTGATTTGCATATGGCCATGTCTGAACTGGGGTGGTGGAGTGAGCTAAAGAATGATGATGGATTAAACCCAGATCAGTTGACTGGGGGTGAGTGTTTGATTGGCTCAAACGCTCCGTCCATCATCCCTTTGTATCGCTTGGTCGCCCTAAGTTGGCGGGGGTATGCCCAGACGTGGGTCCCTTGCTCACTTTGCCACTGGATTCAAGCAAGCCTGGCTGATGACGGCTGAAATGCCAGAAACCGGTCCTAGGATGCTTGTTTCCGGTCCAGGGAAGACATGGCTTGGCAGTTCGGGCTGGACTGTTCCCATGAGGCACAGGGTCAGACTGATTTGCATATGGCCATGTCTGAACTGGGGTGGTGGAGTGAGCTAAAGAATGATGATGGATTAAACCCAGATCAGTTGACTGGGGTGAGTGTTTGATTGGCTCAAACGTTCCGTCCATCATCCCCTTTTGTATCGCTTTGGTCGCCCTAAGTTGGCGGGGGTATGCCCAGACGTGGGTCCCTTGCTCACTTTGCCACTGGATTCAAGCAAGCCTGGCTGATGACGGCTGAAATGCCAGAAACCGGTCCTAGGATGCTTGTTTCCGGTCCAGGGAAGACATGGCTTGGCAGTTCGGGCTGGACTGTTCCCATGAGGCACAGGGTCAGACTGATTTGCATATGGCCATGTCTGAACTGGGGTGGTGGAGTGAGCTAAAGAATGATGATGGATTAAACCCAGATCAGTTGACTGGGGGTGAGTGTTTGATTGGCTCAAACGCTCCGTCCATCATCCCCTTTGTATCGCTTTGGTCGCCCTAAGTTGGCGGGGGTATGCCCAGACGTGGGTCCCTTGCTCACTTTGCCACTGGATTCAAGCAAGCCTGGCTGATGACGGCTGAAATGCCAGAAACCGGTCCTAGGATGCTTGTTTCCGGTCCAGGGAAGACATGGCTTGGCAGTTCGGGCTGGACTGTTCCCATGAGGCACAGGGTCAGACTGATTTGCATATGGCCATGTCTGAACTGGGGTGGTGGAGTGAGCTAAAGAATGATGATGGATTAAACCCAGATCAGTTGACTGGGGGTGAGTGTTTGATTGGCTCAAACGTTCCGTCCATCATCCCTTTGTATCGCTTTGGTCGCCCTAAGTTGGCGGGGGTATGCCCAGACGTGGGTCCCTTGCTCACTTTGCCACTGGATTCAAGCAAGCCTGGCTGATGACGGCTGAAATGCCAGAAACCGGTCCTAGGATGCTTGTTTCCGGTCCAGGGAAGACATGGCTTGGCAGTTCGGGCTGGACTGTTCCCATGAGGCACAGGGTCAGACTGATTTGCATATGGCCATGTCTGAACTGGGGTGGTGGAGTGAGCTAAAGAATGATGATGGATTAAACCCAGATCAGTTGACTGGGGGTGAGTGTTTGATTGGCTCAAACGTTCCGTCCATCATCCCCTTTTGTATCGCTTGGTCGCCCTAAGTTGGCGGGTATGCCCAGACGTGGGTCCCTTGCTCACTTTGCCACTGGATTCAAGAAAGCCTGGCTGATGACGGCTGAAATGCCAGAAACCGGTCCTAGGATGCTTGTTTCCGGTCCAGGGAAGACATGGCTTGGCAGTTCGGGCTGGACTGTTCCCATGAGGCACAGGGTCAGACTGATTTGCATATGGCCATGTCTGAACTGGGGTGGTGGAGTGAGCTAAAGAATGATGATGGATTAAACCCAGATCAGTTGACTGGGGTGAGTGTTTGATTGGCTCAAACGTTCCGTCCATCATCCCCTTTGTATCGCTTTGGTCGCCCTAGGTTGGCGGGGTATGCCCAGACGTGGGTCCCTTGCTCACTTTGCCACTGGATTCAAGCAAGCCTGGCTGATGACGGCTGAAATGCCAGAAACCGGTCCTAGGATGCTTGTTTCCGGTCCAGGGAAGACATGGCTTGGCAGTTCGGGCTGGACTGTTCCCATGAGGCACAGGGTCAGACTGATTTGCATATGGCCATGTCTGAACTGGGGTGGTGGAGTGAGCTAAAGAATGATGATGGATTAAACCCAGATCAGTTGACTGGGGGTGAGTGTTTGATTGGCTCAAACGTTCCGTCCATCATCCCCTTTTGTATCGCTTTGGTCGCCTAAGTTGGCGGGGTATGCCCAGACGTGGGTCCCTTGCTCACTTTGCCACTGGATTCAAGCAAGCCTGGCTGATGACGGCTGAAATGCCAGAAACCGGTCCTAGGATGCTTGTTTCCGGTCCAGGGAAGACATGGCTTGGCAGTTCGGGCTGGACTGTTCCCATGAGGCACAGGGTCAGACTGATTTGCATATGGCCATGTCTGAACTGGGGTGGTGGAGTGAGCTAAAGAATGATGATGGATTAAACCCAGATCAGTTGACTGGGGGTGAGTGTTTGATTGGCTCAAACGCTCCGTCCATCATCCCCTTTTGTATCGCTTTGGTCGCCCTAAGTTGGCGGGGGTATGCCCAGACGTGGGTCCCTTGCTCACTTTGCCACTGGATTCAAGCAAGCCTGGCTGATGATGGCTGAAATGCCAGAAACCGGTCCTAGGATGCTTGTTTCCGGTCCAGGGAAGACATGGCTTCGCAGTTCGGGCTGGACTGTTCCCATGAGGCACAGGGTCAGACTGATTTGCATATGGCCATGTCTGAACTGGGGTGGTGGAGTGAGCTAAAGAATGATGATGGATTAAACCCAGATCAGTTGACTGGGGGTGAGTGTTTGATTGGCTCAAACGCTCCGTCCATCATCCCCTTTTGTATCGCTTTGGTCGCCCTAAGTTGGCGGGGGTATGCCCAGACGTGGGTCCCTTGCTCACTTTGCCACTGGATTCAAGCAAGCCTGGCTGATGACGGCTGAAATGCCAGAAACCGGTCCTAGGATGCTTGTTTCCGGTCCAGGGAAGACATGGCTTGGCAGTTCGGGCTGGACTGTTCCCATGAGGCACAGGGTCAGACTGATTTGCATATGGCCATGTCTGAACTGGGGTGGTGGAGTGAGCTAAAGAATGATGATGGATTAAACCCAGATCAGTTGACTGGGGGTGAGTGTTTGATTGGCTCAAACGTTCCGTCCATCATCCCCTTTTGTATCGCTTTGGTCGCCCTAAGTTGGCGGGGGTATGCCCAGACGTGGGTCCCTTGCTCACTTTGCCACTGGATTCAAGCAAGCCTGGCTGATGACGGCTGAAATGCCAGAAACCGGTCCTAGGATGCTTGTTTCCGGTCCAGGGAAGACATGGCTTGGCAGTTCGGGCTGGACTGTTCCCATGAAGCACAGGGTCAGACTGATTTGCATATGGCCATGTCTGAACTGGGGTGGTGGAGTGAGCTAAAGAATGATGATGGATTAAACCCAGATCAGTTGACTGGGGGTGAGTGTTTGATTGGCTCAAACGTTCCGTCCATCATCCCCTTTGTATCGCTTTGGTCGCCCTAAGTTGGCGGGGTATGCCCAGACGTGGGTCCCTTGCTCACTTTGCCACTGGATTCAAGCAAGCCTGGCTGATGACAGCTGAAATGCCAGAAACCGGTCCTAGGATGCTTGTTTCCGGTCCAGGGAAGACATGGCTTGGCAGTTCGGGCTGGACTGTTCCCATGAGGCACAGGGTCAGACTGATTTGCATATGGCCATGTCTGAACTGGGGTGGTGGAGTGAGCTAAAGAATGATGATGGATTAAACCCAGATCAGTTGACTGGGGGTGAGTGTTTGATTGGCTCAAACGTCCGTCCATCATCCCTTTTGTATACGCTTTGGTCGCCCTAAGTTGGCGGGGGTATGCCCAGACGTGGGTCCCTTGCTCACTTTGCCACTGGATTCAAGCAAGCCTGGCTGATGACGGCTGAAATGCCAGATACCGGTCCTAGGATGCTTGTTTCCGGTCCAGGGAAGACATGGCTTGGCAGTTCGGGCTGGACTGTTCCCATGAGGCACAGGGTCAGACTGATTTGCATATGGCCATGTCTGAACTGGGGTGGTGGAGTGAGCTAAAGAATGATGATGGATTAAACCCAGATCAGTTGACTGGGGGTGAGTGTTTGATTGGCTCAAACGTTCCGTCCATCATCCCCTTTTGTATCGCTTTGGTCGCCCTAAGTTGGCGGGGGTATGCCCAGACGTGGGTCCCTTGCTCACTTTGCCACTGGATTCAAGCAAGCCTGGCTGATGACGGCTGAAATGCCAGAAACCGGTCCTAGGATGCTTGTTTCCGGTCCAGGGAAGACATGGCTTGGCAGTTCGGGCTGGACTGTTCCCATGAGGCACAGGGTCAGACTGATTTGCATATGGCCATGTCTGAACTGGGGTGGTGGAGTGAGCTAAAGAATGATGATGGATTAAACCCAGATCAGTTGACTGGGGGTGAGTGTTTGATTGGCTCAAACGTTCCGTCCATCATCCCCTTTTGTAACACTAAAAGGTAGCTGCGGCCACGAGAGCAGCGAGGACCTTCTCTTGCAACCAGGGGCCTTCACTGTGGTGCTGCGGAAGACGGAGCAGCGCAGAGACCTGCCGAGGTCAGTGCTGTCTGCACCGCCCCTCCCTGACTCCGGCAGAAGTAAGGCAGGGTCTGTAAGGGTCAGCTGAGAATGGCTCGGGCGCTCCTCAGGACGTCTCTGCGCCCCTCAGCAGCCTAGCGCCTCTGTGTAGTGGAAGGAAGGCCCTCAGTACCAGATCCGAGCGGTCCCAGAGGTAGTGCACAGCGCCCCACACTGTCGGAGGCTGAGCTTTGGTTTACGGGCGTGGGGGACCCAGTGAGGTCGCCCCACCGAGCAGATGGTCAGGTCCTCCCTTTCCCCTGTGACTGCACCTACCATTTGGGGGTGGGGGCGCACTGGAGTTCCCGTTGGCCGATCAGGGTAAACCCGCTGCAGAGGTCCGGATCCAGTTTGAGCCCATACACTACCGCATTTACTGTCGTAGGTAGACAGGAGGCCCTGACACCTAAGCATGGAGTGAAATTACCGCATATCTTCTAATAGAGGTGCAAATTACTTTGGTGTCCTGCATTTACGGTGAAAGAGGAGAGGCCCGATGTTTGCAGTTAGCATATTGGGAAAATGTATTGTTCTAACCTTACTTGCTACAGGATTTATGGTATGTTCTGCCTCAGTGCTATTTGGTTATTAACGTGTTTTCTGGAGTATAAGTAGACAGGATGCCTACTGCAGCCCATGCCCTGATGTTAGGGTAAATGTAATTCATGCCTTGTGGTGACAGCGTAACGAGCATTATTGCAAGATCTGCCTATCATGCAAAGTGATGGTGTTTTGTATAATGTCATGACTGGTACCACCTATAAGTATTTACTTTAGTACACTGGAGGGGATGTTATGACAATTGCCTCATGGCAAAGTGATTTGTGGTCTATATGATTATGACAGTGGCCCGATTGGCCTGTTGGTGTTTATGTAATACCTGTGAAGTCATGATAAGTGCCTGGTAGCACAGTGTATATATGTGATGAAGTTCTAATGTGTTTTTATGCATAATACAAAGGCTATTTTTATATAACCTTGTGTGGAGTTTCTTCTGTGGTGTGCCTAGTGTGTCGCTGCTGTGTGAGTGTGTTGCGCAAACGCTTTACACATCACCTCTGGGATAAGCCTGACTGCTCTGCCAAGCTACCAAGGGGGTGAGCAGGAGTTATCTTCAGCGTGTAACTCCCTTGCCCTGGCTAGAGTGGTGGTTTCTGCCTGGCTAAGGCTCATGCCCTAGCCAACCAGAAATCCCATTTCTAACATTGGTTGTCAGCGGTGAGGTAGGACTTGCGTTTGCGCAGTACCACAGTGACGCATGGTAGCACTACAAACTCTACATTTAGACAAATCACGTGTTTTGTGATTGCTCCTGATTTATTTGTTTCTCCTCAAATAGTCATTTTAATTGTGTACTCCTGCTTCAGCTCTGATGCCTAGGTCTCTTGTTTTGCACCTGTGGTTTTAGGGCCTTGCCAAAATGGAATCTGCCTTTAACATACATGATATGTTGGAATACAGTATGGAGGAGTTAAAGGGGATCTGCGGGGAGAGGAACAGAGCAGTGAGTTGGGCAGACACTCCGCTAGACCTTCAAAAAATCCTGCTCATGTGGCAAAAGGACAGATGGGAAAAATACTATCATAGGGCCCTGTACTATGCTCAACAGTTCCCTGAAGAAGCATCAACAGAGATGCAGGAGGGTGGTGGTTCTGCTATATGGTGATTACCGTGTTTTCTGGGGTGTAATTAGACAGGATGCCTACTGCAGCTCATGCCCTGATGTTAGGGTAAATGTAATTTATGCCTTGTGGTGACAGCGTAACGAGCATTATTGCAAGATCTGCCTATCATGCAAAGTGATGGTGTTTTGTATAATGTCATAACTGGTGCCACCTATAAGTATTTACTTTAGTACACTGGTGGGGATGTTATGACTATTGCCTCATGGCAAAGTGATTTGTGGTCTATATGATTATGACAGTGGCCCTATTGGCCTGTTGGTGTTTATGTAATACCTGTGAAGTCATAACAAGTGCCTGGTGGCACAGTGTATACATGTGATGAGGTTCTAATGTGTTTTTATGCATAATACAAAGGCTATTTTTATATAACCTTGTGTGGAGTTTCTTTTGTGGTGTGCCTAGTGTGTAGCTGCTGTGTGAGTGTTTTGCGCAAACGCTTTACACATTGCCCCTGGGATAAGCCTGATTGCTCTGCCAAGCTACCAAGGGGGTGAGCAGGGGTTATCTTCAGCGTGTAACTCCCTTGCCCTGAATAGAGTGGTGGCTTGTGCCTGGCTTAGGCGCATTTCCTAGCCAACCAGAAATCCCATTTCTAACAGTCACATTCTATGCACCCAACAAAATTTGCTCATACTTAGTCAAACGACTATTGGTCAGGTACTGTGGTTGATTATGAGTCAACAGTATTGCCAGTGAATGGGCACAAATACTGTCTGTGGATGACCCATGACAATACTTTCACACTGCTCAGGACTCACACACACAGATGCAACTGATTTCAAACATCCAGGCAATGCAGCTGCAACAAGGCCAAGTGTCACTTAAAAATAGACAATAGCCTCTGATTGCTTCCATGCATTTGTGTCAACGTGGAAACAGCACAACCTTCTCTTTCACTGCAAAATAACACAAAGCACTTGTTATAATAAGGCATCCCCAAAGCTGGTGCCCTGCAAAGGCACTGTTGCAACTCTGGGAAGGCAGTCATGCAACTGTCATCCCAGGGCACCAGATCAGACACGTCTTTGTGTGTCAAGGAGAGGTTTTGCTGTTAAGGAAACATTTGGAATCCAATGTCTGCCGAAGTCTACCATCCCCAGGAACATGCAGACTTCTTTTTGGGTAGCTGGAGGATTCATGTGTAGAATCGCGGAGATGCTTTACTGTGACACTTTCCTCTCTCCTTTCTCAATGTGATGTCCTAAGCACAGTACTTCAGTTTTGCAAAACTGTATCCCGGTCTGTCGTGTAGTTCCTATAGTACCCATGCAGGACCTGCGTGTTTGGATAACATAAACTGTGGGCTTGGTGTTAGACTGACTCTGTGCACCCCCACCGTGTATGTTAGCCGGATTTGCATTAGCTAGCTCACAGTGCCACTAGAATCTCCTCTTATCGGGGAGAGATTAGTTTCTGGCAACCTTAGACCATGACAACCCCAATTCCTCAGAATCGTGGAAACAATGTACTACTTTTCGCTCAGTCACTCGTGCTTACTTATTCGGTTTGTCTCAGAGAGTTACACAGAATAAACAGTCTGGCGTTTCAATAAGTATTTATTGAACAGTTGTTATTCTAGTGTAAAATATATCTGCTGCGGCAACCAGCAGACAATAGAAGAGATATATTATCAGCAGTATGATAAAAGTGAAGGGGTAGAATAGTTCTACCATATTGCAATAATCATGAATACATACATGAATATAAAAAGCATTATGAAAGTGCGCGTACTCCTACGATGCCTAACTAGATGTACCTGAGTGTACCTAACATATGTGTGTAGGTCTAAAAGCCTAAGAGCCAAGAATCCTTCGAGGATTTAGTCGAACCCCCATACCTGAATAGAGAGAGTGTGGGACCCCGTCCTGGTCTCGAGTTGGACACCCCGCAAGGGCTGTGTTAGACCGCTGTCAGCTGGAGCGACTGCATGCAGGAGCCTCAGCGTCTCTGGTCAGTGTGTCAGCATGGAAGTCTCGGTTCCCTCTGTCCTACCTAAGATGTGGTGTATTTATATCCTGGAGACTCTGGTTGCTTCGTATGGTTTGTATTGGGCCTTGTTAGACTTGAGGAAGACGTCAGGGGTGAACTTTGTACATATATATTATGCAGGTGGTGTATTCCTAGAGAGTCATGCATAATTGATGAGTACAGTGTGGGACTGTGTTTGGGAAAAACCCTGCTGTATTCAAAACCACAGGCTAGATAACGTTCAGCCCTCAGAGCTCGTTGTGTACTAGCGAGGACCAATATAGGTGAAAGATCATGCCTATATAAGGAATCATGACTATAATAGGACATGTACAGTTATGACCGTAATAGGGCATATGCAGCTTTGACCATAATAGGGCAAGTATGAATATGACCGTATTAGGGCAAATACGAATACGTCCATTTTAGGGCATGTATGAACGGGTCTACATTAGGGCCTCTATACGGGACATAACACCCACTCCTCTTCCGAACAGGATGACAATGACCATACTTAAAATCTGGACAATTTAAAAACATGTTAAAAGCAAGTAAAAACATGGTTTTAAAATTGTTCAAAAAAAATTCAAAAATGTTACAATTCAGCTTTTTTCAATTGTCACTAAAAAAAGTCTATTTTGTTTCTCTATATAAGTTGCTTCACTCAAAGCGGAAGAAGGCCATGCTTTTCTCAAGCGAAAGTGTCAATTTAGGAAATGTTCCAAATTTGCTAGTTTATTATGAAAAGAGTGGAGAAGCCAACTTCTTTCCCAGGATGCGATGAGCCAATTTGAGATTAAGTGTCCTGGCTGGGAAGCACAACATTATCAGTGTGAGCTACTGCAGACGACAAATCCAACGCCTCACAGAGAACGTCAATCGCACATAGATGGTGTGTAGCACTGCCAACAGTCGGTGCTGCGGCAGCTTGTGCGGCAGTTGTTACCTGGGTGCCTGAGGAGGAGTCACCTAACCCAGCAGGAGCAAACGGCACCTGTGGATTCTCAAGGAATGCGTTCATCAGAATCGGAAGACGCTGGGGACAACGCAGAGCATGGGCCTTTAGGGGGTCCAGCATTGCATCCGTGTCCGGAGGCGCATCTGATGGAAATGTTAGACAAAGATCCAATGTGCATTCTTCTCCGCAAAGCAGGCATCGAAGAACAGGTAAGATGCAGTCTACCCAGACTGGTCGAAAGGATAGAAACCAGGAGGCAATGAGTTCTTGCAGGCAAGAAACACCCAGAAGTTGCACCATGCGTTCACGGTATTTCCGCTCCAGGAGCATGTTCGTCATTCCCTCGGGAATAGGGCTGTCCATTGCATAGCAGTAGTATTATAAATAGGACCCCTGCAATCAGTAATAGGATAGGCGGGAGTCCTCCAAATACGCTTCCCAATACGGAGTGTATAAAATTTGGGATTACTCCGAGGACTGTCTGAAAGGTGCTTAACAGTCCTGACCCTATGGTCTTAAATAGGTGTACAATACTGCTCGTATCAGACATATTGAAGATACGACCCACCATTTCTGCGAAATGAATGGGGCAGTTTGTACGTATGAGTGCCTGTATCTCACTCAAGGTCCTTGCAACTTGAAGTTCATAGGTTTCTCGAGCGGAGGTTAAGGGCACGGTTTGCTGTAAAAGCATGGCTTGCAGTCTGCTCAGAGTATCAAATTGTATGAAAGAAACATTCAGTGAAGGCCATAGCGGCGCCTCCCTGACTGTGTTCAGTGGTGGAAACAATACTTGCACACAGCAAGTAACCCTGGAGTTAATGGTGACCAGATAGGCGACGCCCGGAAGCATCCCACAGCAACCTTGATCATTTAGCATCAAGTAACTCCTATTCGAGAGCAGCTCAAAAACCGGCGTGATCACAGCAGCTGGGGTCCCAGTCATGTGACACGATAGGTTTGCTACTGAACCGCTACAGGCTCCGTGCAGAGAAATATCCTGACACATGAGAGAACCGCTTAAAGCGTTCTTGCAGTTTGTACCACTCAGATACACTTCTCGATCCCCATTCCGGCATCGATATCTATATGGTAACTCCCAAGTTTCCTTAATGTATCCCTTACCCATTTTTTTCATATGTGCCTGCCTGCCTTTGCTCAAGGCAATATTGAAACTGAAACGTAGTGACCGGCAGAGTGATTTGGCCATGAATTAGCCATTCAGTTGATGGTAATTCGGCTACAGTAAATGGTAACCTTTCCAGTTTCTCAATACGCAGCATTGTATATTTGGCTCCCCTTTGTGCCATTTCTGTCTGTTTATCAGTTAGATTGTATTCTGAAAACAGAGACATGGCGTTTATAAAACGCCAGGGCACATAGCCTGCACGCAAAGATTGTAGCGTACAGCTTAGCATCATAATAGAACGTAGCTGAGATTGCCCGTGTTGTAACAAGGCCAGATCTTGTTCTAATATGTGGATTGCCGAAGACACAATGTTGCCTAAGGAGTAAATCCTGGAGGTCAAAGTTGTTAACCCATTATCCACTACAGCTAATGCCTTCTCTAAGTTAATACCATCTATTTCCCGTATTCTTTCTGCGGCCTCTTGTTGGGATATTTTCCAGTTTTCATTATAATAGGCATAAATGCCAGCATATATGAAACGTTTCTGACGTGTTTTCCTTGGGCCTGACAAGAAATCCCTAAGGTCTACATCAGGTGTGAGTAAGGTCAAATGATGTTTTACTTCTGTGAGTGTTGAGGTCTCTAGCCAATCAAGGCACAACTTCCCAACACTATACGATGTCACTACCCCTGGGTGTTGTCTCTGTACATAGCGTGTATCTGGCCTATGGATACTAAACCCTTCGGTTGTATTCATAAATCTCTGTTGACAGATGTTTGTGTCAATGGGCCAGATCAGCCATTTCGTCCAATCAGGATCTGATCTGTTGTACCGGAAAATGTCATCTAATCCTACCCCTTGTGTAGTTGAATTCTGCCCCCCACCCATCTGTGATGGTGTAGGAAACCCGGGTGAGTTTATTTCCTTGTTCTTGGCTAGTCCAAGACAAGATGTCTGTTGCACAGTGTCATTTAGAAATATCATCTGCTGTGGAATGAGGCATGCTCTAAAAAGCGCTTCTGTTCCCTGGACTTGCCAGTCCCTCGAACTCCAGATCGATTTTAAATCTATAGTGTCCTTCAATAGGTCGAAACCCTGTGTAGACAACTGGGCCATAAAGGAAGCAGAGGAAATCTGTTTGGTGTTAGTTAACATAATTTTCTGTGCTGATGTTTTTGCCACTTTGTAATAAAATGACTTCTAGATCTGATGTATTAAACCCTGAAAAGTATGTGAATTTCTGTGCAAAGGTTTGCGAACTACCTTTTGGAGGTGTTGGGCAGTTTTCCCACTGGTGGTATTCAAATAAATTTCTAGGTGTTATAGATTTGTGCAGGAAATGATGACCATAATGTTGGTAACAGTACAATGTATCATAGTCTGAAGTACCTTCTAACATTTCATTGTTCGGAAATGCGGCAGTTTTTTCTAAATCAGACATCATAGCATTTACAGTTTCAGTATCCCAATCATCAGATAATGTACTGGAGGTAATGATATCACTTAAAGAAATTTTAAATACATGTTTAAGCTTTAAAAGGTCAGTCGGACCGAATATATCAAAATCAATCTTGTCCCATACTATGCCGTCCGGTATAGGAACTGCTGTGATGTTCACTGAAGACAAGTCTCTTGGTTCACGATGTGAAGACTGGTGTGGTATTAAAATCAAATTGACTCTTTGGGCTGTAGAGCTCTGCTGGAGATATCATCCATTAATAAGCATACTAAAAGTTATTATTAAACCTAGCCAGAAAGGAAAAACTAAAATCCCAGTGATATACCATAGTTCAATCCAAGGTGACACCAGGTAAGTCTTTCTAAAAAAGTTCAAAAAGTCAGTGAGTTTCTGTTTGAGTGATGTTTTGGCTGGCGTCGTTTCCGGCTCGCTTGGATCCAGTGAAAACGTATCAAAGTTCATGAAATAGCCAGAAGCAGTTCGATCAATTGTTGGAATTGCATCGGGATTTGTTGAAATCGGATTTTGCTCTTGACGAGTCATGTTGACGTAGATGTCTGTAGTCGGTCTGATTGCAACTTGGGTGTTAAGTTGATTTTCATTTTGAAGATGAATTTCTTGTTGAAGTGGAACGAGTTCCATAGCATTGTTGCTTGGTCCTTCATTCCGTATAGGTGGCTCTTCAAACGTGATGAGTCTTTCTGTTTGGACTTCTTGGATTGTAGCGAGAGGAGGGTGTCAGCTACTGTGGAGTCCACATGGCCTACTGTTTAGTATCAGCCACATAGTGTGGTTTGATTAAGTCAATTGAGACAAATCTTTTCTCCTTTTTCCCGGCAAGAGGCGGCAGAAGTACAGTTCTTGTGCCTTGGATTGCTTGGACCGGTACAGGCTTTCTGTATGATGGCCCAAATTTTTTCTTGTCTGCAATCTTTTCTCTGACCAGATCTCCGACTTTTGGGATCCAGACATGTCTTGCCGTTATTGCCTTGACTTCCTCAGTGGCGGTCTGTTTTAAGTGGACGTTGCTTTGTTGTGTCCTGGATTCATTTAGATCCTGTAAAACAGCCAAACGATCATGGATATCAAATGGTTTCTCATCTGCCACTGTGCCTTCACAATCAAGATCAGGTACCCACATTCTTGTCCCAAATAGGACCTCGTAAGGAGTGACACCCCCTAGAGAGCTTCTTGGCTGATTGTTTATTGCTCGTTGGACCCCATAAAGGTGATCGACCCATCTACCGCCTTTGCCTAATACCCTAGCTGTTAAAGATTGCTTTAAGTCCCGGTTTTTCCTCTCCACAACAGAATTTCCCTCAGGATGGTATGGAGAGGAGTACCGCAATGCTACGCCCATTCCTTCCATGGCCTCTTTGTAAGCCCGAGAGCTAAACGCCGGGCCACGGTCAGAATGTAACGTGCCAACTGCGTATGTGCCGATAAAGACTCGCAAATCTTTTATTACAGTTTGAGCGTCAGCACAGCGCTGAGGCCAAACCCATAAGAATCTAGAGCAGGAATCCACTGCAACCATGATATATTTCTTGGCCCCATCTGATTGTAGGGGTCCGCAGTGGTCCAAATAAACACATGCGAGAGGTTTGTCTGATTTTAGTAATGGTGTCTGCGCTGGGCGTGCTATGGTGGAGCCCTTCATCTGCTGGCAGATGTCGCACTTTAAGACAAAGTCTTTGGTCTGCTTTGTTAACCCTGGCCACCAGTAGCGCTGTTTCAGTAAAGAAATAGTCGCTGTGACGCCTGTGTGCGCAGAACCCAAACCCTCGTGTGCTGCTAGAATTAAGCCTTGCCTACGATCCATATTTGGTATTACTCTATCCCCCACTCCAGGAATCTGAGCATATGGAATGTTTTGTGCATCTAACTTGTAGGAGTACTTGAGTGGAAATTTCTTAGGTACTGCTGTGCTGCCTTTGCGTGAAGCATTGACAGCTACCATAATCTCGCCGTCTATTCTCGTTTTTGAATGAGTGATTGCAGCTACGGACGCTGTGCGTACAGCCCCCTTTGCGGCTTCATCAGCCAATGAATTCCCTTCAACGTGAACGCCATCACGCTGATGACTCAGTGTATGTATCACGTGAGCCCTTGGTAGTTCGTTTCTCAACTCCACTACCTGTTCCCATAGCATTTTATGCTTAATTGTGCCACCTTTTGCATCTTTAAACCCGTTTTGTTCCCAATGATGTAAATATTCATTGCACGACTGTACACAGTAAAAGGAATCACACACAATTAGTGTGGGGAATTCGTGTTCCGTATTTACAAGTGCCAGTATCAGTGCTTTTAATTCTGCCAACTGAGCCGTGCAGTCTCCTAGAGATTGCGTTTTAGTGCAACTTGGATGGAACTTTCCATCGCGCATGCGACCTTTAACAATCGCACATGCTGCGCTGTAAGCTTGCTTACTCCCTATGGCCGGTTGAGCAGATCCGTCAGTGTAAATAATGTATTCATACTGATCTAGAGGCAAAATCTCATTTGGTAGAGGATATTCTTGTTCGTATTGCAGAAATGCTTGTGTTTTTAAACTTGGATCAAATCTGTATTCAACATCCGTTGCAGTAAGAGAATTAGCCCATTGTATCCATCTGGGATGTAAGGCTTTCGCATTTGGAATGCTAGCTTTTTTAACAGCCTCTAAGGCTGGTACTGGGGTCACGACTATTATGCGCTTTCCCTGAGCCAGAGCTCTTTCTCTTGCTACAGCCGTCTGCACTGCTGTCAGGATTTTTTCTGTTGAAGTGAAACGCATCTCTACATTTGTGTACAGGTGTGATTTGTATGCAATTAGTACCGTTTCGCCTTCATTGAAAGTTAAATAAGTGTACCCGCATTGACCCGCTATTACTCGGATCACTAAGTTGCGTGCGTTTACGCGTGTCTGTAAATGTTTAGAAGCTATCATGTCTTCCTGTAGTGAACGTAGGATGTTTGTATGTTGCTGCGTCCATTGTCTGACTGAAAAATCAGGTTTTATTAAGTCGTAGAAAGGTTTTATTCTTTCTGCGTAATCCAAAATGTATGTTTGACCAAAATTTAGGAATCCCAGAATTGATTGTAAATTCTTTAATGATTTTGGAGGTTGAAGCAGCGCACATTTTTCTAAAAAGTTTGCTGCTAGGCTTTTTCCTTCACTTGACAGCTCATACCCTAAAAATAGGATATTGAGGTGCGCAATTTTTGATTTTTTGAAATTAAATTTATAGCCCTCAGAGGCGAATCCCATAATAATGGTGCTCACCCTGGTCAAGTGCCTCGGTAAGTCATCGTCCATCAGATAAATATCATCTACATAGGACAATGCTTCTTCATCCAAATTTTGGAGTAATTCTGTTACTCTTGCTGAAAATACCCCAGGGCTATTTTTATACCCTTGGGCTAGTCGACAAAATTGTCGCTGGTACCCTAACGCACTGAATGCGGTCAGATACCTGCTTTCAGGCGCTATATTTTGGCAGAAAAATCCATTTGAGATATCAAGTGTTGTTTTGTATTTTTTGCGCACAATGTTATTCATTAATGCGGCACTGTGTGCGTTTTGAACTGCAAATGTCTTTGTGCAAGTGTTTAAATGTCTGTAATCTAAGACTAGACGATATGTGTTGTCAGGTTTTGCTACGGGAAAGAAAGGATTGTTCATAGGTGAAGTGCAATTTTCTATCACCCCCTGGTATTCAAGTTGATCTAGGATCTCCCTGACTTGTTTTTTAGCTTCCTGCTTTATTGGATATTGCTTTTGAGCATTTGGGGAAACTTTTATCGGGATCACGAGGTGGGTTGAATCCTCATCCCAACCAACATGATTTTTGTACAATGCTGGAGCTAGGGCAACCACCCACTCCTGCGCATATGCATGTTTTAAATGTATGGGAACGAGGTCGGAAAAGGCTGGAAAAATTATCGTTTCTCCCCTAGGGCACTCCATGATGAATGCTGGCGGCCAGTCTTGTTCTGCTAATAGAATGTCATAACCAGATGACAGATTTTTCCAAAATAGACCTTTAATTTTTCTGGGTTTGTCCCCCTCCATCCGGAGTGTTATCTCATGTAACTTATGTGGGACACTTACCCGAGTATCAGGTGTTTCCACCCTGATATACTCACTCAACTCCGCTGTCACCAGAAATTCCTTCAGGTTCTGGCGAGCTATTGTTACTTCTGCCGCGCTGTCTAGCATCGTCAGAGCCCATTCCCCGTTCAGAAGCTGTGTCCTCAGAATTCTGGGCATGTCTGATCTTGAGACCTGCTACCTTCTTCTTTTTGAACTGAGGTTTCTGTTTTTGTTTATCTTCTTTTTTAGGTGCGTAGTCCGCAGCGCGTTGTGTGTCTCCGGACTTTGTACGCTCCTCTGACCGTCCTTCCCTCTCTGAGTTTTTTGATGAACCCTGAAAGGAACGAGAGGAACGTGTATCAGTATCCTGATACCTGTCAGGTTTTTTAATATTATCCCTATTCCTGAGGTTATACCTCCTTTCAGAGGGCTCCTGTTGAGGAGACCTACCTCTTGATTGAGATCTGCTGTCTTTAGACTTTTGTTGTTTTTTATTTTCCCACTTCTTTTTAGAAGAAGCAGGTGTCTGCTTTGTAGTGTCCTTTTCAGGACTGCCCACCAGTTGTGGTTTTAATGCTTTCCCACCTAGACTGTCTCTGCCTAGTTCTGCATATGCAGTTTCAATTGTTTTGGGTAGTTCGTGTTCTTGATCTACTGGACTGAACTCCCTTAGGCGTTGGCGGATCGCCACTGAAGCTGCTTCCCCCTTAATGTTAGCTAGTATTATGGCTGATACCTGGTCAAAGTTATTTAGTAACTTCATCCCTAAGTTAAGGGCAGGTTCTGCTCCATACTCATTTTGTATCTGTCTCAATACGTCAGGTACTACTGCTAATGACGGGATACCATGTGTTCTGGTATATATGGCAGCAAAGACTGAACCACAAGAGGTGCAGTCCTCTACTTGTGGTGTGATCCCCATGGGCAAGCAGATTGTTAGAATTCTGTGTTTATCATAGGTGGTAGTATTCGGGAATACTGCCTCAAGCTGAGTTATTTTCTGAGCTATCCAGAATGGTATTTGTTTGCGTTTTGCGGGCATTTTGCCCATTACCGCGTGAAATGTTTGAGGAGTGATTTTATTTCCTGTACCCTGAGCTGGAGTACTATTTGCTGCACCTGGTGCAGGTTGGATTGTTAAAGTCCTCATGACGAATTGTGTCAGGTTTCTGTAGATTTTAATTAAATCTCTGTGTTGTATGAGTAATTCTGGCTGTGGCATTGTTCCAATGTCAGGATGCGGTGTGTAAGCCGCTAGTATTGGCCATGTGGCCCCGCCTCCTCCGAGCGGGCCTAATCTTACTCTTCTTCTTATGTGGGGTAGGGCGCCATTAAACCAGTATTGATGTTCCTGGTAAGTGAGTGGAATCTCTATGTCCTCAAACGGGGCATATTCCAGTGGTGCATCTCCTGGTATGTAGTAGTGAAATGTCCTTGTTATGGCATTTGCTGCTGGAAATGTAACCCATGAATAGAATACCTCTGTTTTGTTTGATTTGTGTGCCTCAATCACGAAAACTACCATGCCCCCCTTGGCTGGTAAGCCATTTTCTAATAGTCTTATGGTGACTGTCCTTCTGAACTATGGTGCAATCTGTATTGCATCCTCAGGATCTTCCTCGTCTTCTGACAGGGGCAGTGGCATTTGTAGTGGATCTAAGACCGCGGTAGTCATTGTGTATAGAACACAGACTAATGTTTCAAAGAAACTATGATAAGGTTTTAGGCACAATTTTAGGAACACTATGTCCTTTCAAGCTTGATTAACCAACAGCCAATAAATAGGATATCTCACCTACTCAGCTGTGGCGGAGTTTGTGCCCACCCACTCCAGACGTCTCTGGGGTTTTGTGAGTAGGTTCTCTGAGAATAGGACCACTGAACTACTCAGATTCTACTGTTAAATAAGTACCCAACCAACGTTGGGCGCCATGTCGTGTAGTTCCTATAGTACCCATGCAGGACCTGCACGTTTGAATAACATAAACTGTGGGCTTGGTTTTAGACTGACTCTGTGCACCCCCACCGTGTATGTTAGCTGGATTTGCATTAGCTAGCTCACAGTGCCACTAGAAACTCCTCTTATCGGGGAGAGATTAGTTTCTGGCAACCTTAGACCATGACAACCCTAATTCCTCAGAATCGTGGAAACAATGTACAACTTTTCGCTCAATCACTCGTGCTTACTTATTCGGTTTGTCTCAGAGAGTTACACAGAATAAACAGTCTGGGTGTTTCAATAAGTATTTATTGAACAGTTGTTATTCTAGTGTAAAATATATGTGCTGCAGCAACCAGCAGACAATAGCAGAGATATATTATCAGCAGTACGATAAAGTTGAAGGGGTAGAATAGTTCTACCATATTGCAATAATCATGAATACATACATGAATATAAAAAGCATTATGAAAGTGCGCGTACTCCTACGATGCCTAACTAGATGTACCTGAGTGTAACTAACATATGTGTGTAGGTCTAAAAGCCTAAGAGCCAAGAATCCTTCTAGGATTTAGTCGAACCCCCATACCTGAATAGAGAGAGTGTGGGTCCCCGTCCTGGTCTCGAGTTGGACACCCCGCAAGGGCTGTGTTAGACCGCTGTCAGCTGGAGCGACTGCATGCAGGAGCCTCAGCGTCTCTGGTCAGTGTGTCAGCATGGAAGTCTCGGTTCCCTCTGTCCTACCAGGGTAAGATGTGGTGTATTTATACCCTGGAGACTCTAGTTGCTTCGTATGGTTTGTATTGGGCCTTGTTAGACTTGAGGAAGACGTCAGGGGTGAACTTTGTACATACATATTATGCAGGTGGTGTATTCCTAGAGAGTCCTGCATAAATGATGAGTACAGTGTGGGCCTGTGTTTGAGAAAAACCATGCTGTATTCAAAACCACAGGCTAGATAACGTTCAGCCCTCAGAGCTCGTTGTGTACTAGCGAGGACCAATGTAGGTGAAAGATCATGCCTATATAAGGAATCATGACTATAATAGGACATATACAGTTATGACCGTAATATGGCATATGCGGCTTTGACCATAATAGGGCAAGTATGAATATGACCGTATTAGGGTAAATACGAATACGTCCATTTTAGGGCATGTATGAACGGGTCTACATTAGGGCCTCTATACGGGACATAACAGGTCGGGGAAACTTTATGTCCATTTTTTGCAAGATGGTGTAACAAAGCAATAGTGTCAACTTTTCAAGCTTCCTTCGTAGTTGACGCCACCAATAGGTCATCAAAACACTGCACTAACACTGAATGATTCTGCAATATCAGTGACTTGAGGTTCTTTTTGAGTATCTGATTAAAGATTGAGGGGCTTTCTGTATACCCCTGTGGGACTCGACACCATGTCAAAACACAACTACCAAAACGGAAGGTGAATAAAAACTGACTGTCTTCATGCAATGTGATTAGGAAAAAGGCCTGGAACAGGTCAATAACTGAAAACCATTCAGCTTCACATGGAATTTCAAATAAAATCACAGCTGGATTCGGTACCACAAAACAACATGGAGCAACAATAGAGTTAACCCTTCGCAAATCCTGCACAATACGATACTTGCCATTTGGCTTCTGCAAGCCCATAATGGGAGAGTTACATGGAGTGCCCATTATCTCCTTCAGGATTCCTTGCTCAGTCATTGAGCCGATCACAGGAGTAATTCCAGCAATAGTATCTGGAGACAAACTGTATTGCGAACTCTGCATTTGGTTTAACTGTAATTTGGACTAGGTCGACACCTTTGATTACTCCAATATCTTTACCTGTACAGTCTCAGACTTCGGTAGCACTGTGTCTCTCAATTCAATGGGCAAATCCTCCCTCATCAGGAGAAGATACATCCCCATATCTTATTTCTGTTGGGCAAGTTTAAAAACAACATCCTCATCATTTGTATGGAATTCAATTCCTTTGGGTGTGCAATGAATTGAACAATTTAATTTACATAGTAGATCACGTCCAAGCTGATTCACTGGCCTTGTGTCACACAGTACAAATCGATGCTGATGCTCGAAGATCCTATTTTGAGTGTAACTGGTTCTGAAATTGGGGTAGACAACTTTTTATTTGTAACTCCTGCAACTTGGATACTTTCTCCTGAGAGGGGTAGGTTAGGAACCTCTGCAGTTCTTACAGTAGAGCAGGTAGCACCAGTGTTGACAAGGAACGAGGCAGGATTCCCATCCACTTCTCCAGCCACATAGGGACCACTCTGGTGTACCTCTAAGGCTGTGCCAAGCATGCAGTTTTCCTCCACCCTCAGGCACCATCATGCTAACGAGTCTTGGTCACTGTCATCCAATTGGATCAAATACCGTTGCACTGTATTCTGATTTTGGAAAGAATTTCTATTCATCTGTTGATTTTTATTTGCATTGTATCTTTGTACCTGAACATTCTTTTGTGATATTGGAGCTTGGGGCATTTGCATTTGCTGTGATACATTAAAATTCTGCATTCTCTGTCCTTGCATCTGTTGAGTCTGTCCCGTGTTATTCCCTTGAGACTGTGCATATTCCACATTCTGCGTCCGATTCCCTACATTATTCATAATAGACTTGCACTTGCGTTTCCAACATCCACATTTTCCGTATTCATGACATGGATTAGATTGCTTCAAAAAGGACACATCAACACCAGTTCTAGGATTTACAGGATTACCATGACCTTTACCTTGGGACGAGAAATTCTGCTGTTGAAAACCATTAACACCCTGCATCATTGGAGTTTGATTATAACCTCCCTGTAATGTACTGTGATATCAAAACCCATCTGATTATGACCTATCTGCATCACTTTTATCTGGACAATCATTAATTTCTTCTTAAGCTTCTTGTGCCTCATCTCAATGTTATCACCACAATATTTAGCATAACACAAAATCTCGTCCAGTGACTTGCTCTGCCAGCAAAGTAATTCCTGTTGTATCATATTAGAAATCTCAATTCTCAAACCGAACACGAACCTGTAAACAAAACGTACCACATCTTTATCTGCGACATTGTCCAATCCAAGCTTGTACAAATCTCTCATTAAATGCATGTACTGATTCTTTTAGTTCTTGGGTCATCCAGTCAATCGGTAACCAATCAATCTCTTTTGGGGAAATTCTAGTCTTCAGGTGATTTATTATTTGCTGATATGTCTTCATTACCACTGGAGATGATACTCTTGTTCTAGGATCCTTTTCTGGTTCTGACTCAGGCCATTCCACAGTAACCTTACATTCGGCCCACAAATCTCCTGGAACCACCATCTCAAACAGAGTATTCAAATCAATCCACACAACTTTTAAAATTTTCACAAAGTCATTCAATTTGTCTGTACTATTCCGCAGGATTTTAAGGGAAATCATTTGTAAATGACAAAATGTCTTGTCTTGTCCATGGTATATGAATATATACTCCTCCAGGTACTTCTCTCATAGCGAGCATTTGTACTTCCACTACACTACCATCAAAAGTATCAGATGGTGAATGGATTCTAACTCACTTGTTTCTTTCTTTGTTGACCATCGACCTCCCCATTTTTCTCTTTCCTCCCTTTTTCTTATTACTACCATTGGCTCTTTTATCTACAGTTTCATTCCTGGTGCCGTCATGTTCACAATGTCTTTGTCGGTAACCTGTATGATTTCTGTAAAGTCTTTGAATTTCGAATATCTATACAGTATTTCTGAGCAAATTCTACCAATCTTTCATATGTCAATTTTGCTCGTCGTGTAATGTATTTACAGAGAAACAATAGTTCCTCCTCTTGGTAGATATCTAATCTTGAAGGGTTAAGTGTTGCTGAATCATTTCTTCTTATTCAACTTTTAATCTGCTCACATCCATGGGTGCTCTATTTTCCTGAACTGAATTTCGAACCGAACTTGAACCTGTAACCAAATCTGAAGTAGATGCTGAACTGGTAACTGAAGTTTGCAATGGGACTGAATTCATAGCTGAAAGTGGAACAGAAGCTGGAACTATTGCTGAATTCCGATTATTGGGGGTA
The DNA here is from genome assembly GCA_963921515.1 of Calotriton arnoldi. Taxonomy (NCBI): domain Eukaryota; kingdom Metazoa; phylum Chordata; class Amphibia; order Caudata; family Salamandridae; genus Calotriton; species Calotriton arnoldi. The sequence continues at coordinate 3,784,223 of CAWUFW010000567.1, forward strand.
CTATATCCTTTAAGCCATCTTTTAAATTCTTGAGGAGTAAACCCTGATTGTCTCATGGATTATTTAAATTTAAGCTTCCATTATTCAAATTTGCACTCGTTCCAGGTTGCACATATAGAGCCTGAATTATGTTGTTGGTCGGAAAGCCTCCGACCGACAGTCGGAGTCTCCTAGACCATCTCGGAACCCATCCGCCTGACTCGGTTGGAAACAATTCCGACCGACCGATTACGATACAGGGGAACTGTTCGGTCATTCCGAATCGGTTCCGACCGGCATTCAGAGAGCCCGAGTCTGTCTGATTCGATTCGTACAGCTCTACAGATCGTGTTTTGGACCGACCAATTACGATGTCGGATTCCGACAGCCTATCTGATTTGGTCTGTCCGACATGAAAAGTCTGTCGGAAACTGACTTTGGGGGCCCCTAGCAGGCCCCCCTTCTTCCTGAGGCCTCCGGTTGGGGGTTAAGGGGGTACCAAAGGGACCCCCCTGTAAAACCATGCACAGTGTGGCAGACGCCATGGGTTGCCCACCACAGGGTGCAAGGTTTTCCGCAGACACCCATTTTCCCCATAGGAGCCTGTGTTGTCAGTCGGAACAAAGGCTCTCATTGAAGTCAATGGTAGTCCTTGCGAACGGTGTTCAAAGCATCATAATCGGTCAGTCGGACCCGCTGCCCCGAGTCGGTCGGAACTGAATCCGACAAGGAGTCGGGCGGTTTGGTTTCCGACCGACATCGTAATCAGGCCCTTAGTACGGATGTATCTGGAGCTCAAATACCCATTGGCACAGTCATGTCAAAAGCATGATTACTCATTTCAGTGGGCCCACTCAGTTTCGGGTCATAAAAAGATGGCGACAGTTCATAGACGGAGAATGAGCTGATATAAAAGAAAAACACAAAAACTTAAAGAAAACACAAAATAAAAAAATACAATTTAAATAAATACTTTAAAATTAAATTAAAAATATGTCTAAAAATACTAAAAAAATACAATTTAAAATATAAACAAAAATACTTAAAACATAAGCTGGTATAAATTAAATCCTAAAAATGATCTACATACAAATTAAAAACAAAGGAAACATATTTACAATCAACTCTAATTCAATACACAACTAAAAAATTGGTGTATCATTATAACTCCAAGCAAAGAAAAAGTATAAAAATGCATAAATCAAAGAAAATAAATGTTTCTACTCAAACTCCAAATTAGCATCAGAAGGGAAAGTATTTCACATTTGAAAGAATCAGTTTTACTATTCCCACATCATCATAAGCAGCAGTAGGGAAAGTGTTGGACTTTGGAGGGGCCACATTTACAGTACCCCCTCCGACCTGAGCATCGATAGGGAAAGTGTTGGACTTTGGTCGGGGTCAGATTTATTATTCTCAGTACAACATTATCAACATAAGGGAAAGTGTTGGACTTTGAAGGGGTCAGATTTAATTACAAGACCGGATGCTACCAATATGCAATAACCTTTTTACTGCCCCAAAATTCAGCCTTTTAAAGAACTTAACAAATACTTCATAAAGCACTAAATCCAATTTAGAATGTTCAGACAGTATATATGTCCAGGGTCAAGATACATTTTAAGAAAGATCAGGAACATTTAGGCACACTATTAATTGTAAATGCTAGAGATGCTTCTCATGCTAATTTAGTGAAGGACTTATTTGTTTTTATTTCCACTACTATTTTAAGAGAGGATTGCACACTTCTGATCTTGGTGGGCGATTTGATGGTAAAGTCTCTACTCACAGTATTAGGCTGTTCGCAAACACCTCGAAAGAAGAAGCCTTAAAAATTCCCCCTCCTATGTTCCCAAATAAATTTTGGGTAGATAAAAGAGGCTTTATTCTTTTAGAAGGCTTGCGAAATACAGATCTAGTAATAGCTAATGGGAGACTAGGAAATGATATCCCAGTGAAAGCTAAGCATAAGTCAACCTCTGGTGGGTCTATTATCGATTATTTAATTGTTTCATTAGATATGTTATAGAAGTAGGCCCGTGGAACTTTAAAGATAAAACTGTGGGTTTTAAAAAATCAAATGGCAGAATGTATCAGAATGTCAAAACATTGCTAAAATTAAAAGAGACTCTAACAATACTAATAGGAGACCACCAGCAAAAAAGAACAGGAGTTGAGCATCCTTCTCTGTCAGATCCATTTGTATCTCATGTACAATATATAAATACCACGGTTTCGGCCTGTAAAGATATCAATCTACCATCACGTCAGAGATCGCACCCAAACCCGGTAATTCTCTTAAATAGGGAAATAAATAAATTAGTGAGGACTCAATTCCCGAATTTTTCTCTTGACCGAATTTACTGAAGAGGAAAAGATCAAGGAAAAAATGACTCCTAAGGCAAGAAAAGGAAGATTACAACTGGGTCCAGTTAAAAGAGGTGCACTCAAGGAAGGACGCTAAAAGATATTGGGAAATTATCTCGGATAGCACTTGTTCCAGGGTAAAATTCCTCCCAATCTCTATAAATGAAGAAGACTGGAACTCTTACCTTGTAGACCTATATTCAGCCAACTCGAATTCAGTCTGGTCTTCCTCCTCTTTAATCTTAATCTTGAGACTGCCAGAATTTATCTATGCTCCCTCGACGGGAGAAATTGTAGGACTCATTTAGAGGATGAGAGCATCCGGAGCAATGCATTTGGATGAAATTCCCATGTCAATAATTAAAAAAGAGTCTATGTTATGGGCTATATATCTAACTCCCCGTTTTAATCACTGCTATTAGCAGGGAAGAGTCCCCCACTTGGTCTGGTAGTATTTTAATTTCACTCTATAAAAAGGGACCTAGGCACCTTACGGGTAACTACCAACAGATAGCTTTACTAGACACAGTAGGGAAAGTACTTGCATATAGTATTTTAGATCATCTTACTGTTTAGGTGGTGGAGGAAAACATTCTTCCCATCGAACAAGCTGGATTTAGAAAAAAACATTAGACTTTAGATAAAATCTGTATGTTGAAACTGAATGAGGAGAAGTACACTTTAATCCAAGGGTCAAATGTAAATGTAGCATTTATAGATTCACAATGGCCTTTGTAAAGGAAGACCGGCCAACACTTTGGAAAACATTGCAAAAAATGGGAGTTCCCGCTCCTCTTCTATCTCTTATTATCGCTTTACAGTCTCATACTTGGTGCCAGATATTATTAGGAGGGGATCAAGGCCTCTCAGCCGTAATTCCAACAAAAAATAGTCTGAAGCAAGGCTGTTTGTTAGTCCCGCTAATATTCTCTTTGTATGTAGCAGATTTACCCAAATGCTATGCTCCTCTGGTGGGTGATACACCGAAGTTAGGTGGCCGTCCTTTTTCTTGTCTAATGTACGCAGACGATATTGTAATTATGGATTTAACTCCCTTAGGGTTCAATAAGAAACTTATGTCACTTCAGAAATACACAGAGTCACATTATCTGAAGAGTAAAATACTGGTTTTAAAAAATAGTAATAGCAGAAATAATAGTGAATTTGTCTGAGGAATAGGCTTAGAGAAACTTGAGATTGTAGATTCTTATCTCTATTTGGGGAAGTTAATAGATGATAACACAAAGGACAAATCCCACATTGAACACTGCTCTTGTAAAGCTACCTCACATGCAAATGGGTTACGCGCATTTTATAATATAATGGGTCGAAGGTATTTTTTGCATATGATAACTGTTTTTAAAGTAAATTCCCTCCAACACTGCTATATGGTATTGAATCTATCCAAATAGTTAAATGGAGCTTCCTTGATAAGATAGAAGGCCAAATCTTGCTTAAATTATGCAATTGTAATACTTCAGTTCCAACCCCAGCTATTCGATTAGAATTTGGTCTGATAAGCACTTTTGTCCAAGGATTAGCTAAAGTGATCCGGTGGGGCTATCAGTTGAAGAATAGCTAATTAAATACAATAAAGTACAAGTCGTCTTATTAGTTTTCAGAGAGACCTCAAATATTGTAGAGCGAAGAAAAGACTGGAGACAATATCTGTATCAAGTAACCCAAGAGCTGTCCAGAAGTAGTTAGTGTGGAATTTGGATCATGGTATTCGCTGCATATTGATTTTGTTTAGTATGAATTTACTTCCGCTAAATGATTTAACGGCAAATTGGTCTACCCCTGCAAGAACTGGGAAATACTGTGATTTGTGTAACTCGGACATTCAGAACCTTAACCATGCCCCGTTCGTTTGCCCAGTCCTGCTACCACATCGTCTTCGGTTGCTTCGGCCAATGTTCATACAGAATAATATAAAAACCATAGCGGCAGCACGCAAGTTTCTCTTTAACCCAAAGAATGAAATAATATTTACAAAAATTACAAGATATGGTTACGGGCAACGGCGGACGCTGTGACCGCACTCCCCTGCTATGTTCCCTTCGTATTAGTTTAAACAGTCAATCCAGTTGAGTGTGCACAACCTCCTCCAGCACCTGCCGTTGTTGGGTGCTAACTGCAATGCAGATAATGGATAAACCCAAATTTTGGAGTGGTGCACCACTCGATATTAAAAGGTTGTTAGTCAAATAAGTCACTAGTTAATATGGTCTTGTTAGAGTTGTCTTAAACAATCCTTTATTTTCATAGGTGTCCAAATACAAATATACCAGCCAACGCGTTTCGTTCATAAAAATGAACTTCTTCAGGGCAAAAAATGTTGGTCCTGGAAGGGACAAAATATGTGTGCAATCTAGGCAATAAGAATCTTATTTCCGGAACGGACGGTTCACTACCTACTTTGCCATCAGACTCACCGCATACTGGCCCTTATCAAGGAGGCCCACGCAGCCTAGATTGCACACATATTTTGTCCCTTCCAGGACCAACATTTTTTGCCCTGAAGAAGTTCATTTTTATGAGCGAAACGCGTTGGCTGGTATATTTGTATTTGGACACCTATGAAAATAAAGGATTGTTTAAGACAACTCTAACAAGACCATATTAACTAGTGACTTATTTGACTAACAACCTTTTTAATATCGAGTGGTGCACCACTCCAAAAATTTGGGTTTAATATTTACAAAAATATTTAACTTCTTTAAGGAGTTTTTGAATCTGTTTTAACTATGTAGTCTATTGCTCTCCGAGAGAAAGGAGATTACAAGACTGATACCCTTCTTGCAATCTTATACCAAGGTTGCTAGGGACTTCATCAGCAGACCTATGTTAGGGTAACCATTGATAGCATCTGTTTTGGAAAATTTAGCACATAACTTTGGCTGCTATGGGCGAGTGAATTCTTCTATCTTATGTAAAATCGTGTTGTTTTAAGTATTGGCTTTTCTAATTAAAATATGTATGATTCTCTATTTATTATCATAACCCACAGTAATAGTTTAGTATGACTGAAAAATTTGAGGCAACATGAAGTTTGGCCACACTTGCAATCAATTCCACTTCTTTGAAATAATTTGCACATAATTGTTGTTGCTAGGTAGTTTGATCTTTTTGCACAAAATTGTAATCTTCTATGAATTGTCCATCTATGGAAGTTTAAATAACGTATGCATTTAGCTTGATTTATTTGATAGCGGTAAAGGATCTATATTTATATTTGTATTATTATTTTAAAACTGTGATCATTTCTTTGTACATTCTGTTTTATCTTACCGTGGACCTCATTAGAGATCCAAATCATAATAAAAGATCTGTAGAGTATATATGTACAGGACACACAGTCATCTTCCTCTTTTATTAGCTGCTCCTTACAGATAAATACGTGCATGCTTTCTATTCAAACTTAAACAATGCCTTTTCTGTAAGGTAATATAATACTGTATTGCATTTTTGTTAGGAATTAACCTTTCCAATGTATGGATTGGTCTCAATTATGAAAATGTGTAAGTTATAACATTTGCATTGATAGATATGTTTTCTAACATGCACACCTTGTAAAATACCTTTCTTTCTGGTGCGTATGGGTGCTAGGGTCCTTTTTTTTAACAAATCAGCATTATTCTGACTGTTAGTGGGAGTTCTGCATATCAGAACGGGACCACTGTGAGGGGCATGCCGTATTCAGGAGAGCGCTGGGAGCCGTGTCACACCGCTCCTTTCTGGCAGCGGGAATGCAGCATTGACACTGTCGCAGAGCGGTCTGCTCCGCAATCACTGCATTTTGTAAAGAAATAAGGGTGCATAGAGACGATCGTGTGAGCGGTCTGCTCCGTGAATCCCTTTATTTGGAGAAGTGTGATCACGTGAGCAGACTGCTCCGCGATCACAACACATTTGTTATTATTTAATATTACATGCACCTGGGCAAAACAGCAATAGAAAGAGGACTGATAAAACGTCATCCATTTTCTCTTGTGAAATGTTTGCTTAGTAACACGTGACAACTAGACAACGCATTACCATAGCAATCAATAATCCTTGCATTATTCCTCTCGACATGAGATTCTAAGGAAGATTAACAGCGAGTGAACTGCAGTGCTTGAGCTCTCCTTACTGACTTTTTAAGGTAGATATAATCCCTTTTGAAGTGGGTATATAAAAAAAGGAAGGAGATAAAAGATACCATATTACATATATAGATGTATGTTTATAAATGAAAAATACATCTATCACATATTAATATTTATATTTTACAAAATCAATAAGGATGACTGATGATATCGTCCCTCAGGTTCACCCAATGGCTGAACTGATTGGGCACACTTTAATAACAATTTGAGAAGGAATTGAAATCCTCTGTTAAAAAAGCGGTGGAGACTGCTCTTTCTAAACGAAAGTGGGACACTTTTCGGAGGAACAATATTTTATTTTTCTGAGGAGGACGTCCCTTTTACTTTTGACACCTAAAAGAGGGGAAAAGTATACTAAAAGAAAAGGCATTTTCAGAAAGCTGACATTAATGCTGTTGATTGTGGTTACCCTGGTACTACAATAGAGGATGGTGTCCATAGCAGCACAAAAGGAAAGGGCAACCTTAATGTGGCCTTTGGAAGGGTTGCCCATAGCGGCATGATAGGAAGTAGTGACCTTGATGGTACAAAATATACAAGAGATGGTCAAGGATCCTCTATTGAAGAGGGAGCATATGAGTCTAGGGACTTGGAGTTTGATGAATATGTGTTTGATCCACAAGAGAGCTCAGACCTCTTTGAAAGCCTTGTTGAGGATTTAAGTCATGCATCAACATCAAAAGAATTAAAAGATCCTTTTGGGGGTGATATGTTTGACCCTAATAAAATTAAGCATCTTCTAAGCTCAGAGTGTTGGCCCATGAATAATGTGGCAAAGTTTTTAAAATTCTGGGTCAGAAAATCCTTTGGCAAGGACACCCACAATTTGTTGAGTGCAGAGAGCCCAAGACCATCAATTGGGGATAAGACATACACAACACCTAATCCCTACCCAGGATTTATTACATTTTTATTTAAGTTTGGGAAATATCCCAGGAGAGGGAACGGAAGATGCCAGGATAAGGTTCTGGACATGTTGGAACCCTTATCTCGCATCCTAGATACGGCTGAAGAAGCCAGATGCAATAATACAAGGGTCGATGTGGAGCTCCTGAGAGGATGGGCCCAACGTACTGTATGCATGTTAGGAAATACAAATGCAGGCTTAATAATGGAAAGAAGGAATGCTGTCCTTAAGAGGATGAACCACAAGTTGTCAGACTTGCCTACAGAGAGGATAGGGGGGACCCAAATGGGCTTCGCTTTGGAGAAGGTATCATAAAATCATTGGGGAAATATGTCTCCACATTTGCCGCCTTTTGCAAAGCACAGAGTAACATGAGGCGTGTTTTCGGGACAAGGGTTTTTGGAAGGGCTTACAGGAGGGGACTGGCTCTCGGCTGTGGATCCCAAAGGTCGCAATACTATTCCCAAGAGCCCAGAAACTATGGAAACTATGGAAGGAATTATTTTAACTTGGGTTTCTATCCCCAAAGAGGAAGGAGTTCAAGATATCGTGGAGGAAGATCAAGACCACAAGATTCAGGAACTCAGGGTGAGTCAGAACATCCCAGTTGGTTCTTCCCATTTAGGATTTGGGGGAAGATTGAGGTTTTTAATTAACAGATGGGAAAAGATCACAAGAGACAATTGGGCGTGGGAGACCATAAGTGGTTTCGAAATAGAGTTTTGGGAAACACCCATGCAAAGCAGACAACCAAAAGAGTTAGGGGCCGATGTGCGACCATCTTTTGCGGTCGCAAACGGGAATTTGACCCATCTGCGACTGTAATATTGGTCTGCCCCATGCACAAACCATATTTTGCGAGTCGCTAACCTATTAGCGACTCGCAATATATGGTTTGCGACTCGGTATTAGGAAGGGGCGTGCCAAGGGCGTCCCTTCCTAATAGTGAGTCTAACACCAATGTATGATTGTTTTGCGACCGCATTTGCGGTTGCAAAACAATCGCAGTTAGCCACCTACTCCAAGTAGGTGGGAAACCACTCGCAAATGGAAAAGGGTCCCCGTCCCCTTTGTGAATGGGTGCGAAAATATTTTTTAAGAGCAGGCAGTGGTCCCAGGGACCACTGCCTGCCCTTACAAAATGAAACTGAAAAGTTTCATTTTTCTTTTTTAAATGCATCCCGTTTTCCTTTAAGGAAAACGGGCTGCATTTAAAAAAAGAAAACTGCTTTATTGAAAAAGCAGTCACAGACATGGTGGTCTGCTGACCCCAGCAGGCCACCATCCATGGGAGTGCTAGCCATTCCCAATGGGGTCGCAAATTGCGCTTGCCTTATGAATATTGATGAGGCATGCAATTTGCGACCCCATTGGGAATCGCAAACACTGTCTGAGACACTGTTGTACATTCACTTTAGCGAGTCGCAAATTGCGAGTCACAATTCAACGCAATTTGTGACTTGCTAAAGTGAATGGTTGTACATCTGGCCCTTAGTCTTGGATTTGAAAAAGATGGAACTGATAGATGCAGAAGTTGCTCAAATGCTATAGAAAGGCTCATTAATACGCGTAGAAGAATTAGAAACAGTATAAGGTATGGTGAGTATGTTTTTTCTCGTAAAAAAGAAGGATAAAGTTTGGCGTCCTGTAATAAATTTGAACATAATAAACAAATTCCTGGTATGCAGACATTTCAAGATGGAGGGGATCCATCTATTGCGGGACATATTGCAGGAAAAAGACCGGTTAGTTTATTTTGATTAAAAGGACGCATATTTTACAATACATATGGAAAAAGACTCTCAGAAATATTTACGGCTCAGGTAGCGATGCTTCCTATATCAATTTCTTTGTCTACCTTTTGGGTTGTCCTCAGATCCTTGGTGCTTCACCAAGGTGATGCGCCCAGCAGTTGACTTCCTGAGACAAAGAGGCATCTGACTGATAATCTATTTGGACAACATATAGCTAATGTCTCAGAACAGGATAGATTTGCTGAAACACCTTGTGTGTACAAGGGACCTTTTAGAGACTTTAGGGTTTAGAATAAATGTAGAAAGGTCTGTTATGGTCCCTACACAGAGCCTGGAATTTCTGGGTTTTCAGCTGGATACTCATTTATCACAGTTAAGTCTTCCACAGAAAAAGATAAAAAAGATAAGCAAAGAGATAAAAGTTCTTTTGGAAAAGAAACTGGTTACTTTGAGGGACCTAGCGAGAGTCCTTAGACTTCTATCATTGTCGATTCAAGCAGTCATCCCAGGTCCATTGCATTAAAGAGCTCTTCAAAGACTGAAGGCTTTAGGTCTGAGGAAAGGTTTGTTGTATGCAGACCCTATTTCATTATCACTGGATGCTCGGGAGGATCTAGAATGGTGGCTAGAAAATCTAGAGACTTGGAATGGCAAAGTCATCTTTTGAAATGTTCCAGTTTATCTCAGAGTCGGACGCTAGCAATTTTGGCTGGGGAGCACAACAGAAAAAGTTAGAAACAGGGGGCAAATGGTGCTAGGAAGAACAATTGCTACACATAAACTGTTTAGAGATGTTAGCTGGCTTGAACGCATTGATGAACTTCAAGGATTTATTGGTGAACAGTGTAACTTTGATTTGTTTAGACAATGTTACAGCCGTTTCATACATAAATCGATGGGGCTTTTCAAAATCAAAAAGATTGGCAAAATTGACAAAACAGATATGTATTTTTGTTGGGAACACAAAATCCTTTTGAGAGCGGAATACATTCCAGGACAGGGGAATGTGAAACAGGGCTGGAATTCCGGATGCCTTTAGGGATTTCAGCGACTGGAAGTTGAATCCAGTATTTTCCCATTTGATTCAAAGGTTATGGGGACCAATTCAGCTGGACTTGTTTGCAAGCAGACTAACATACCAAGTACTCAGAAACTTCAGTTGGAGACCGGATCTTGTAGTAACAACAGTGGACGCCTTTCTCCAGGATTGGGGAAGAGAAGGATATGCTTTGTCTCCCTTCTCAATGATCCAGGGAGTGTTGATGAAGATCGGGTCAGAGAGATGCAGAATCATTCTAATAACTCCTTATTGGAAGTTATGTTATGTTATTTGGTTTTATATAGCACTCATATAGCAGAGAGTGTCTTGATGCTGCCTTGATGGGTGAACCATTTAAGACTGTGGTTGTTCCTTCAGAGTTTAAATTTAGATGAATTATTGAATGAAAAGCCATGTTTTAAAAGCTTTTCCTGAACTGCAGCAGGTTATTCAGTTTTTTTCAGTTCAAGAGGGAGAGAGTTCCATAGCTTAGCTGTGCTGACCACAAAGCTTCTGCCTCCCCATTGAGATTTTCTTACTTTGGGAACTACGACTTTTTTAGCAGCCATGGATTGTAGAGATCTAGTGAGGATGTACCAGCAAAAGTTTTGAATTGAATAATCTGGTCCTATATTGTGCAGTGCCTCAAAGGCAATGCACAAAGCCTTAAAGGCAATCTGTTTTTCTTTTTTTACAAGAAGCCAGTGCAATTTCTTTAGTGCTAGGGTTGCTGAATGATGTTTGGGTGTTTGGGTAGTCCAAACACCATACGTGCACCTGCATTTTGCAGTGTTTGCACTTTGGTTAGCAGCTTTTGGTGCATGTTTATATACAGTTCATTGCAATAGTCCAGTTTAGACAGAACTAGTACAATAATGACTGTTTTTTGGAGATTGTTAGATATGAAAGGTAACATTTTCCTAATTGTTTTTAAGATATAAAAAAAGAGGAGGCAATTTGATCGACCTGACAAGTGAAAGTCAGTAAGATAATGCCCAAATGTCTTACTTTTTTGACTGGTTTTGGTAGGGTACCCATATCCTGGGGTCACCCGCTGGAAGACAAAAAAGATGTATTATTTACGAAAATAATAATTTCTTCTTTTCCTAAATTGAGTCTTAAACAATTGTCCACACTCAATGTTTTTCATGCAGTTGTGGAATATGGTAGCTGCGTGATGTGGGTTGCCTGAGACCAAGACCATGATTTGGGTATCATCAGCATAGGATATAACTGAGAACCCAAATGATTTTATAAGTTTGGTCAGGGGTGTGATATATAAGTTAAAAAGAATTGGGCTTAAAGAAGCACCTCGTGGCACACCACATGGAAGGGCAAAGGAGTGGGATAGAAAATCATCAATTGCTACATACTGCTCTCTTTCAGACAAGAAAGATGATAAAAGGGCAAGGGCTGTATCTCTGATCCCAAAAGAGTGAAGACGGTTAGTCAGAATGCTGTGATTGACCGTGTCAAATGCTGCCGAGAGATCTAACAAAATTAAGGCAGCATTTTCTCCTATATCAAAATGGGCTCTCATTTTATCCACCGCAACAATTAATGCAGTCTCTGTGCTATGTTGGCCCCTAAAGCCAAATTGAGCAGCATCTAGAAAACTGTTGGCATCAGTAAAGACTGTCAATTGTTGGTTCATGTCTTTGTCTATGATTTTTGCTGGAAGTGGCAGGTGAGATATGAATATGACTCGTTAAAACGCGAGTCATTACATCGCGTGGCATTACAACGCGGTCGTTACAACGACCGCGTTGTTACCACGCAATGCCATTACTACGCAAGTCATTACATCGACTTGCAGTAGATGGCGCGCTGACATTAGAAATGTATAATTTGCTATTCTAACGCCAGCCTACGTAACAGTAGGGAAGGTGTTGGAATAGTAAACTATACTATTCCTAATGTTAGCGCGCCATCTACTGCAAGTCGATGTAATGACCGCGTTGTAATGGCATCGTGGTGTGATGACCCCGATGTAAAGGTCGTCTCAGTGAGATATGGGCCGATATTTGTTTGGGTCAGATGATGGGTGATTCATTAATTTTTTATTAGGGGTAGGATGGAGGCTCTCCTCCAAACTATAGGAAAGTACCCTGTATGGAACATGTCATTAAAGATATTTATAAGTTGACCTGAAATTAATTCAGGTAGTTAATGAAGGATCTTAGGTGGGCATGGGTCCTCGGGGGAACCAGATTTAGTGGATTTCATCAGTTTTAGTACTTGCTCAAAAGTGAGTGGGGGAAAGAGGTTAAGAATTCTAGATTAGTAGTTGAGGATGTATCATCAGATGCAAAAGATGAACTAATACATTTGGCTGAAAAAGCAGAGAAAACTTCCTCTACTTTGGTTTATAAAAAAAGAAGCCAATGTATTGCAGAAATTTTGATTGACATTAGTGCTTCTATTTTCAGAGATATTAGATAGGGATTTCACTGTTCTAAAGAGTTCCTTAGTAGAGTCTTTGGTGGACTTAATTTTTTGAGTGAAAAAGGAGGATTTTTCTTCAAAAATCATGATCTTATAATCATTCAGAGATTTTTTGTATGCGCCTTTGTGGGCAATGTTGTAGTACAGCCTCCATTGTCTGTCTAGTTTATGACATAATTTTTTTGTGTGTTTTAAGCCTATCAGAATACCAGGGGGAGGGGTTTTAATCCCATTGGAATACGAGGGGAAGTCTCAGGTTTGGTTCCCAAGTGTAATGGAACTCGCAATAAAGATACTCCATCTAGTTCTGGTTACATTAGGGCTTCTGGAAGATTCAGAGGGAGAGGAACACATTTTGGTTTTAGAAGGGAGTATGAACCTTCTTATTTGGAAGATTTCAGGGGTACCAGTAGATATTCAGGCCTTTCAGGAAAAGCTAAAAACTTATTGGATGAGTCCTGGGCTCCGGACATGAGAAAAAGATACAAGGAAGTATGGAAGAAATGGTGTAGTTGGTACATGGAAAGGAATTTGGATCCCGTGGAGGCTCCTTTAGCTGAAGTAGCACATTATTTGGTAGATTTGTTCAACTCTAGTCTTTCTGATAGGGCAATTAAATTTTATAGGTCACCTGTGTCAGCAAGACATGCTTTGATTAACAATTTTGCATTTTTTGATTGGTCCTCGGATACGCAGAGTAATGAAAGAAATTTATAGCCAAGCAATAATTATCTTTCCCTTAGACAGATAGCTCTAAAGCTAGAACCTTTACTTTGTTTTATTTCCTTTAGAAGAGTTTCTGATGTTAAGGCCTTGGAGATTTCTAATTGATATTATTCTCCAGAAGGGGTACACTTTGATGTTTGGAAAAGAAGTAAGACTATTTTTCACCCCTATTTTCATGAATGTGTCAAGTTGTGTGTAGTGATTTGGATGAGGATTTAGGACAACAAATTGTTAGAATTTAGAGCAGATGGAGAGGTACAGTTGTTACTGTCATATGTGAAGCATTATAGAGCAGTTTCAACAGCTGCATTGTCTAGATGGGCAAGAACAGTTATGAAAGAAGTGGGAGTAGATCTTTCAAGTTTTAAAGCTCAGCCCTCTAGAGGTGCAATGGCTAGCAAAGTCTTCTAGGCAGGTGGTGGGTCTCTAACAGAGATTTTTAAGGCAGCAGACTGGTGAAATGTGAATAATTTTGCAAAATTCTATTTAAGACCTGTGGAGCATGTGAGCAGTCTGGCACTAGACAGCTTCAAACATGAATAAAGGTAGCCTCTGGTCTTGAAATGAAATGGTGATTCTCCAATTAACATGCAAAGAGAATCTTGATTTCATTAAAGACCACAGAGACTAACATTATCCCACCCTCCTCTCCCATGGTGGCATGAGGAAGTAAATTGAATGTTTAATTTGAACCTATGATTGAAAAAAGCGAATGCTTAGCATGGGTTAAGACATGTTTTTGTTGTGTATGAACACATTTGTGAATTAATATATGTTTTTATTTACAGATAATTTTCTAATAGAAGTTTTGGCTGAAGATGAAGGAAATATCTTGTTTCTTCTCAGCTTAAAAGGGAAGATGATTGAGTGGGTCTTGGACATGTAAACTGTTTGAACATTTTAAAATGGATTTAATGCTTTATGATGCAGTTGTTAAGTTCTTTAAAGGACCCCATGTAGGGGCAGCAATAAAAGATTATTGCATAATGTTAGCCTTCGTTGTCTTGAATGAAATCAATATTCTCTTTGCATGTTAATTGGAGAATCATCATTTACTATTCCCACTCCAACATAAGCAGCACTATGGAAAGTTTTAGACTTTGGCGGAGACTGCTTACTAGTCCCTCTCCAACCTGAACTACAGTAGGGAAAATGTTGTAGTTTGGAGATGTTAGATCGACAATGCCCACTCCAAGATAATCAACAGTAAGGAAAGGGCTGGACTTTGGGAGAGCAAATCCCACATCAGCAACAGTAGGGAAAGTGTTGGCCATTGGAGGGCTAAGCTTTACTATTCCCTCTCCAACTTGAGGAATAGTGAGGCAATTGTTGGACTTTGGAGGGGCCAGAGTGACTATTCCCACTCCAACATAACCAACAATAGGGAAAGTGTTGGACTTTGGAGTGGTCAGATTTACAATTCCCACTCCAACATAAGCAACTGTAGGAAAATAGTTGGACATTGAAGGGTTCAGATTTACTATTTGCACTCCAACGTACCCAAGAGAAGGAAAAGTGTTAGCGTTAAGAGGAGTCAGAATTACTATTCTGACTCCAACTGTAGGGAAAGTGTTGGACTTTGAAGAGGTCAGATTTCGATTCCCACTACAACCTCGCACTTTTAGAGAAATTGCTAGAATTTGGATAGGCCAGATTTATTTATCTCACTCCAAAGTAAGCAACAGTAGGGAAAATGTTGGACATTGGAGAGGAGATATTTACTATTCCTGCTCAAAAGTGAGTAACAGTAAGGAAAATGTTGAACTTTGGAGGGTTCACATTGCCTACTCCCACACAATCTCCCACTCCAAACTGAGCAACGTTGGTGAAAGTGCTGGACTTTTAGGGGTCATGTTTACTATTCCCACTCCAACATAAGCAACAGTAGGGAAAGCGTTGGACTTTGCCGGGGTCAGATTTTGATTCCCACTACAACCTTGCACTTTTAGAGAAATTGCTAGAATTTAGATAGATCAAATTTACTATTCTTACTCAAGTGTAAGCAACAGTCAGGAAATTGTTGGTGTTTGGAGGATATAGATTTACTCTTCCCATTTAACCATAACCAACAGGAGGGAAAGTGTTGGATGTTGGTGGAGTTAGATTTACTATTCCCACTTGATCATGAGCAATGGGAGGGAAAGTGATGGACTTTGGTGGGGTAATTCTAACTATTTCCACTCCGCCCTGAGCAACAATAGGGAAAGTGTTGAACTTTTGAGGGGTCAGATTTACTATTCCCATTCCAACATAAGCAACAGTAGGAAAGTGTTGGACATTGGAGAAGTTAGATCTTCTATTCCACTCAAAACTAAAGTCATTGTCACTAAAGTCCTGTGCTGCGCTGATCTTAGCTTTTATAGTTGCGTGTCATAAATTATGCTGATATTAGCTTTTAAAACTGTGTGTCTTCAATCAGCTTTTTAAACTGTGGTTTTAATTTGCTCTGACCTGTTTGTTCTAAAGTGCCCTGACCTTGCGTAGGTCGGTCTCCTCGCATCCTCACTTCCTTCCCGGCACTTCCGCTGCGGTAGGCGGTCCAGTGGGCAGGGGGACGATCAGCTGCTGCACAGCAGGGCTGATCGGTGGGGGGAGGAGTTAACCCTATATCTGGCATGCTGGAGCAAGCGCGCAAGGTGAGAGACACGCGCTAACCTCCTCGTGGTGGTTTGCCCTGGCGCGGTAACTAGTGTGTTCCATATGTGCTCCTTTAACCCTTTTAAAAACACTATTTTTATTCATTGTCACTAAAGTCCTGTGTTGCGCTGATCTTAGCTTTTATAGTTGCGTGTCATAAATTGTGCTGATATTAGCTTTTGAAACTGTGTGTCTTCAATCACGCTGACATTAGCTTTTTAAACTGTGGTTTTAATTTGCTCTGACCTGTTTGTTCTTAAGTGCCCTGACCTTGCGTAGGTCGGTCTCCTCGCATCCTCACTTCCTTCCCGGCACTTCCGCTGCGGTAGGCGGTCCAGTGGGCAGGGGGACGATCAGCTGCTGCACAGCAGGGCTGATCGGTGGGGGGAGGAGTTAACCCTATATCTGGCATGCTGGAGCAAGCGCGCAGCGCGCGCGCGCCGCTGGCACGCCTAAGGCAAGCCCGTCTGCGCCCGTCCGAGCCCGGCCGGGACCAGGGGCCAGAACCCCTGGTCCGCACATCATATATACGGCAGAACAAATCTTGGCCTTAGCCCCTGGGTCTGCCTACCTAAATAACAATGTAGCAGACATCCTAAGAGCGGAAGGCTTATTGTCCAGTTCATATGTAGCGGGGAAAGTAGGTGCCACACACCACCCCCTTAGTCAGGGAAAGCCTGCTAGCCCACATGAACTACGGGTAGCAGTTCTAAATACCCGCTCTCTGCAGAAACACAACTTGGACGTTTTTTCACTCCTCCAGGACAACTCCATAGACATCCTGGGGATCACGGAAACATGGCTTACAGATTCCCCAATACCAGACATGACAGCATCCCTGCCCCCAGACTACACAGCCCTATGGCATAACAGAACGGGAGACACGAGAGGTGGGGGGGTTGCTTTGTTATATAACAAACAACTGGCGTTAAACACAATAGTCACCGATAACAACGAGGGCGCAGACATCTTGGGAGCTAAGATTCTCTTCAAGACATCCTGCTTAGTCCTAGTGGTGGTCTACCGCCCCCCTCAAACATCTACCAAATTCCTTTAGCGCTTTACAGAGTTAGTGAGCGACCTCCGTTCCCGGTACCAAAACCTCATGGTAATAGGAGATTTCAACCTACACTGGAACCTAGTACCCAGAGATACCCATGCCATACAATTGGAAGAGGCTCTGACTACCCTGGAACTTAGACAACTTATTAAGGCCCCCACCCATGATAAAGGTGACACCCTCGACCTAGTCTGGACCACCGACCCCTCTGTCAGCCTAGCAGATATCAGTCCCTGCGCCTGGTCCGACCACTTCCTGATCAGGTGCGTAATCCCTCTTGCAGGCAGGACTCCCTCTCCCCCCCCAGAATGGAAAGTCTTACGCGGGTGGAAGAAAATAAAAGAAGATGTTCTGGTTACAATCCTGCGTAACTCAGCTCCCAAAAACCCAGTGCAGGGTACCCTTGACCAGGAAAGCGAGTCCCTCGTACTTAGGATGAGGAATGCCATTGACAAAGTTGCTCCCGCTCGTAGAGAGAGAGTGAGGCACAAAGGCAAAGGGGCGCCCTGGTTCAATGTGGCACTCAGAGAGGAAAAACAAACGCTACGTTGGTTTGAGAGAGCTTGGCGTAAAACATACGACCCAGGTGCTCTCGCCGAATACAAAGCTAAGTTTGCCACCTACAAAAAAGCCATCATAGCCAGAAAGGCGGAATACTATGAATCCAGGATCTTGGCCGCCGAGAATAAACAGAAGGCGACTTTTCGGATCATAACAGAGCTAAGACAGTCACCTGAACAGAGTCCCCTAGGTTGTCCCACAGACTGCAATACATTTCAGACTTACTTTCTGCACAAAGTCAACGACCTCCTGGCAGTCATCCATCAAACCCCTGCTGTCCAGATCCCTCCTGTGGCGGCTCCTACGCTTCCTGCCTACGATACACCCCTTTTATCCTTCCCTGAACTAAATCACGACTCTCTGCGCCCCCTTATGGCACGGACCAAATCAGGTTCACCTGCGGACCCCTGTCCACCTATGGTGTTTCGCATGGCACTTCCCGCGGTGGAGAATGAGGTCCTCAATTTACTAAATCGATCTCTTAAAACCGGCCTTGTCCCAACCAGTTTTAAAGAGGCTAGAGTTAGACCCCTACTGAAAAAATCTGGGGCTGACGCAACAAATCTTAAAAACTTTAGGCCTATTTCTCAGCTCCCTCTCCTGGCAAAGGTGCTGGAGCAACATGTGCTGAAAACCCTCACCCACCACCTAGAGAGCAATCAGCTCCTTCACACAAAACAGGCTGGTTTTAGGGCTCACCACAGCACAGAGCTAGTGATGCTGGCAGTTCTGGATGAACTCAGGCTGATGGCAGATACCAAAAAACCATGTGCCTTGGTTCTGCTAGACCTGTCCGCGGCATTTGATACGGTCAACCATGGCCTACTCTTGTCGCGGATGGGGGAACTAGGAGTTCAGGGGGTAGCACTCCAATGGCTCACCTCCTACTTATCAGACCGATCGCAAAGGATCCAACTTGCTGACCAGGTTTCTGATTCTGGTGGGCTGACGTGCGGCGTCCCTCAGGGATCGGCACTGTCTCCCCTCCTCTTCAACGCCTACCTCTACCCCCTGGTGGCGGCTTTATCTGGTATGGAGTGCCAAGTCTTTAACTACGCAGATGACACCCAAATCATCATCCAGATTGCTAACTCCCCCTCGGCCCATGTTCGAATACAGAACATCCTGAAGTTCACAATAAACTGGATGACAGCTAACTCCCTCAAAATTAATCCCGATAAAACTGAGGTTTTGGCTGTCACCACAGATACTAACCCCTGGAGTGACCGATTCTGGCCTCAAGAGCTGGGCCCCACTCCAAAGCCAGCCCCAGTTGTAAAGAGTCTGGGGATAAAATTAGACGCCAAACTCTCCATGTCCCACCAAGTTTCTGCCGTGGTGGGAACATGCGTGGGGCTGCTAAGACTGCTACGCAAACTTGCCCCCCTTCTGTCGTTCACAGCACTCCGCATGGCAGTGACTGCACTGATTATCTCTCGTTTAGACTACGGGAATTCACTGTATGTTGGCCTTCCAGAGAAGCAGCTAACAAAACTCCAGGTAGTCATGGACGACGCTGCCAGACTGATTTTTAGGCTCCCTAGGAGGGCCCATGCTACCGCGCTACTACAGCAGCTACATTGGCTCCCAGTGAAGCAGAGAACCAGATTCAAGGGGCTATGTATATCCCATAAAGCAATCCATGGACAGGCCCCAGCATATATTAAAGAACGCTTGGTAACCTACGTACCATGCGCTCCCTTCGGTCTTCAGATGCTGGGTTACTATCCTGCGCTCGCTTCATGAGCTCCTCTAAGGGGGGCAGAGCTTTCTCCACATTGATCCCCCAGTTCTGGAATAAGTTGCCGGAAGGCCTCCGCAAAGAACCAGCACTTCTCCCTTTTAGGAAAAAATTTAAAACCATCCTTTTCACAGAAGCCTGGGGCACAATCTTGGCCTAGTTAGGGCGCACTACCCAGTAGAGTTGCTATGGTGCCTTCTCTCACAGCGCTTAGAGACCAGTTGGTGATATGCGCTTTAGAAGCTCCAATTAACATAACATAACATAACTGAGCACCAGTAAGGAAAGTGTTGGACTTTTGAGGGGTCAGATTTACTATTCCCACTCCAACATTGGAGAAAGTGCTGGATTTCAGAGGGTTCTGATTTACTATTTCCACTCCAACATAAGCAAAATTACAGAAAGTGCTGGACATTGGTGGGGCTAGATTTACTATTTCCACGCCAAAGTGAGTAACAGTAAGGAAAATGCTGGACTTTGTAAGGGTCACATTTAATTTTCCCACTCTAAACTGACTAACCTTGGTGAAAGTTTTGGGCTTTGGAGGGGATCACATTTAATAATCTCACTCCATCATAAGCAACAGTAAGGAAAGTCTTAGAGTTTGGAAAGTTCAGATTAGTTCAGTAGAGAAACGGCTGGAATTCGGAGGGGTCAGAATTACTATTCTCACTCCAACTTAAGCAACAGTATGGAAAGTGTTAGTGTTTGGAGGAGTTAGATTTACTATTCAAATGCCAATCTAAGCAACAGTAGGGAAAGGGTTGGACTCTGGAGGGGTTACATTTACTATTCCCACTCCATCCTAAACAACAATAGAGAAAATTTTGAACTTTAAAGAGTTCCCAGTTCAGCCTAACCAGCAATAGAAAAACTTTAGATCTTTAAAAAAATACACAATTATTAATCTCAAACCTAATTTTTTTTTTAAACTTACATTGAATTCAAGTTAAACAATATATATAAATATAATAAAATAAAAAAGTAAACATTTGTTGCCAATAAAAAATACAAACACAATACATTAAGCAATTTAAATAAATCTATATCAATACAAATAAAATTTACATCAAAGCATTAAACATTAAGGATAAATGATATAATAATATAGCAAAAGCATGTAAATAATTGAACAAATCTAAAAATAAGCATGATCATTAAAACTAAGCCTTTTATAAAAACAACTTATATATATTATATCATATATATATTGTTTTGGCTTATATATAAAAGCCAAAACAATGGTGCGACAGCGATGGTACGTGTGTGGCTGTGACTGGAGACTCGGAGGACCCCTAGTCAGTGTGAGACCCCAAAGGTAAGACTGCACCATACTGCAAGCGGGAGAAGGGAGAGCCATTGTAAGATTTGCAAAACTCGAGAGGAGATGCGTAGACACCAGTGGCAGGTGCAAGCTAACAACATTGGTGAAATACTGCTTTATTTGATGTCATGTACCGAGGTGCAAGAGCGGGAGGAGGCTGCACTTACAGTCTGTAATGATGACCTAACTACAGGAATAGGTGCATTAAGCAACGACAGTACCCGGTCTGAAGGAGGAGGTTTTCTCTCCAAATTAAAAAAACTTGAGAAACTGAAAGGCACTGAACTATCAAAGTGGTGGGAATCAAAGTCACTCCAGCGCTATTTAGATGTGGGTCCTATTCCACAGGCCTGCGGATTTTGGTTGCCCCAAGCTATGAGGACCCCAATCCAGATATGCTGCAAGAGTGGGCAAATAATAACAATGAGCCTCCCAGAAGGATGCTAGGCATCCTCATAAAAAATGCTGAAATTAATAGGAAAAAGGTGTTGGATGAAATAGATAACATTCAATTGCCTATCAATAATGAATAAGATCAGAAACAAGTGAAAACATTCAGCATTGGAATGAAAGAAAGACTGACTAAATTGGAAGAATCAATCAAAACCAGGAAGACACAAACATTTGTGTGAGATAAGGGTGACTATGAACGAGGCCAAATTTACACTTTCTCCAGAAAGTTTGATAATCTGCGCATACAACGACTAACAGAAACCAGCAAGTTAAGTCAAGAAATTCGTTCTGAACAGAGTAGCCTAGTGAGTTCTGAAGTTGATACTGATATCAATGAAGGGGTGAGAGGAGCTCCGAAAGGCACAATTCCCTCTGTGATTGACTAATTGGTTTATTTACATCAGTATGGATGGTTCAATCTACACCCCAGGCACAACAACAAAGTTCAAAGCCACCAAGAGGAAGAGGAGGAAGAGGTGGAGGGGTGCGAAACAAATCAAATCAAACCAAAGACAAAACAACAAAATGGGACAAGGAGTAGCTGAAATTTCCCATCAACAACAACCTCACAGATATCCAACTGACGACCAAAGATATTGAGATCGTCAAATTGGGGCTATCATTCTGCCTTAGTCAGAACATGGACTATACTCAAACTAGAATTGAGTTCTACAAATTTATATGCACCAGAAAGTTGAAAAAGTTTTTCATGTTACAGCCAAAAAAGAACAAGCCCGCAGATGAGAGAAGAAAGGTGGGCCAACAGAGTGCACTGCTAGTTGATGACATGAATTTAATGTTGGAACTTCAGGAACTGGAAAATGCCAATATAGGCATACAAGATTGAATGAGTGAGGAAGCACTAGTTGTTGAGCAAGGTGTGGATGTCTACGCTGATGCTCCAATAGACTTGAAACCCAAATCCAGATTTACACCAATGATGGCCAAGGATGCTATTGATATTTTCAGTGATCTTGTAAGTAATGAGCTTAAAACCCTGCCTACTAACAACAATAAAAAGAGTATGAATAGTCAATGCAAAAGAGAATATCATGGTTTGATAAATAAATTGCAGTCAAAGTGTATAATCAGGAACTCCGATAAGCGAGGAAATATTGTCCTGTGGGCTAAAACGAAATACATGGCTGAGGCATATAAACAACTAAACAACAAATTATGCTATTGCAGAGCAATGAAACAAACAATGGAAACTGTCCAAATGAAGTTTCATTCTGATTTGAAGTGCTGGAGGGATAGTGATTTGCTTAGCCATGATGAATATCAGTTTCTGAAAACGGACCATCCAGTTACACCGGTATTATATTTAATCCCCAAAGTCCATAAAGATAGGGACAACCCACCAGGATGTCCAATTATCTGTGCTATTGGCAGCACATATGAAAACACATCTAAATATGTTGATCATTTTTTGGGTGACTTGGTCAAGAGCCTCCCATTGTATATACAAGATGTGGGTGACTTTTTATGAAGGTTTTACGATCTCCCATGGGAAGATGACTATATTTTACTCACAGTTGATGTCTTTACACTGTATACAAGCATACAACATCAGGATGGCCTTAGGGTCGTTAGCCACTTTCTAGGAGCAAGACCACTGAATCTTTGGCAACACACTCAAATGTTGCTTTCAATGATAAAGAGGTACTTAAATAGCAATTTCTTTATCTTCAATGGCAAACTGTTTCACCAGATCCATGGTACAGTGATGGGCACCTGCTTCACCCCCTGCTATACAAATTTGCATATGGGCTGGTGGAAGGAGCAGGTGATCCGATCTGTATTCCATGAGGTCTGGGATGAACATGTTGTTCATTGGAGCAGATTTATTGATCTTTTTATCGATTGGAGGAGTACAGAGGAAAGTGAAAGGTTGCTCCTGAGTGAAATTGTGTAAAACGATCTCAATTTACACTTCACAAGTGTGATTAGTAAGACAGAGGTCAATTCCTTAGACCTAACAATATATATGAAGGATTGCAAACTGGAGACAAAGCTGTATTGAAAGCCTACAGCAGGGTTATTACATTCACCTAGCTTCCATCCACGCAAATTGATCAGAAGCATTCCATACGTTGAAAGTTTGAGGGTAAGACGTAATTGCAGCGAACAAAGTGAAGAGGAGATTGCTGTAAATGATCTTAGAACCAGATTCAAAGCTAGAGGCTACACACATAGCTGCATTGAAAAAGCAGTCTCCAAGGCACAATCCAAACCCTGAGAACACACTCTGTTCAAACAGGGGAACACTTAAAAGCACACCAAAATTGACCCTCACTTTTGGCTTACCACCACATTAAACAAGCAGGAAGCTGCGATATGATCTATCTTCCACAAATACTGGTATCTTATCAGAAATGATCGGGTATTTGGTCAAGTGGCTTCGCGTAGGCTGGGTGTCACTTTTAGAAGAGCCAAAGCCATGAGGCAAGATCTAGTAAAAAGCAGCCCTGAAAGTTGTAAACTAGTGACGATAACATGGCTTAACAGCAGAACTGGGTTCAAGATGTGTGGGAAATGTAAGGCCTATCAACATGGTAAAAACACGAATAGAGGTTAAATCACCATTGACATCCCACACCAAGCGTATCAAAGGAAATTACAACTGCAAAACTGAATACGCAATGTATGTGCTACAATGTCCGTGTGGACTATCCTACATAGGGAGCACCATTTTTGCAGTAAACAAAAGAATTCTCCAGCACCTGCGGGCCAGACAAAACTGTGATAGAACATATCTGGTAGCCCGCCCCTTCTAGGAATTCCATGGTAGCGAGGTGACCAGTTTAGTGTATTATGTACTTGACGCTATTGCCTGCAATATTCTAGGAGGAAATAGAGAAAAACAGTTCAGACAGCTCAAGTCAAGATACTTAATTGAAATGAATACGAAAGTCCCATGGGGCCTCAACACAGAAGAAGATTTACACACACATCTGTAGTTCGGCTCTGAATGTTTTAGTGTACAAGTATTTTTCCTGCTGCTGTTATGATTTAATGTGACACGTTTTATGTTTGATTATATTTTTGGGATTAATTGGGTGATTGGCATGCATATTTTGTCTAATGTTTGAGTTAATATGCACAGTTTTAATGTTTGATTTAGTAGGAACCTCTCAAATTGGGATAGAGTGTGCCTTGGCAAATCAATATAATTGGTCAAGTTTTCCCACTTGGGCTTGATTACATTTATTAGAAAGATGATGTCAGCCTAGAAGGACACTGTCCAATAGGATGTGAGTAACTCTGTTAATCTCCTTGAGGGTGCAATTAAGGTTGCACTGCAGGTACTCTCATTGGCACGGTTTTATGTATCTACATCTAATTTGTACATTGTGCATGCAATGCTACTTTTGCCATCAGAGCACTGATGGCAAGATGTATGTGGCCAATGAGTGCACTCAAATTCTTTGCAAGATACAGCATGATGCATTGTAATGTATGGGCAACGTGAGGGGCTTGGTCCAGATGGACGACATTGAATTAGTCTATTTCATTGATAGATACGATTCAAGTCGTACATATTCTGCACACAATGACATGGTTGTATGAATTTAGTATAGTCTGATTGCCATCATGTTTGTTATATCATTCCTCTGGTTAATGTGACCAGTGATTCCATATTATATCTACATAAATTGTGATAATCAAGCATTATGCATTGCAGCGTGACATGCATTTTATAATCTGACCATTTTTAAAAATGCTGAAATCGTGAGTGTGTATTAATGTATTAATGATACTGTTCCATTTGCCTGTGAAGAAGAAATTCCGCAGTCTGGACACAAACAGGATGTGGAAGTTTCATAGTCTTTCTTCACTTGTAGTGTGATCACATCATGCACTAATGTCTGTAAATTATTTTTGAAAATGGCTTCTCGCCATCAGTGAACAAGGCTGCAAGCCAGCCGAAACACGTTTGATGGTAGCCAGACAATAAAGGATTTTGGAGATTACATATAGCGTTATCATCCTTATATCTCAAGGGTGTTGGTGTACATATAAAAATTCTCAGATTGAAACTGTTTTGTTTAGAAAAGAAACTGCTGGGAACAGTGTTTTGCATGTGACTAGTTGCCATCCTAAAAGTCCAATCAGTAGCATCCCCTATGGTGAGCGAATCCGCACAAGGAGGAATTGCAGCAATGATGCAGATTTTGAATGCGAGAAAAGACGCATGATGGAGAGGTTCCACGCTAGGGGATATAGTACTGACACATTGAGAAGCTTTCCTTACCTCTAGGGAAAGAATCCTGGGTGAAACTGAACACATCAGGTTCATCACCAAATTTAGCAAGCAACCCAATGCAGTAAGGAGAGTTTTACACAAACATTGGCATGTGCTTTACACAGATGATATCATCTCTAAATATGTGAGCACTCACCCTCTAATCGCCTATAAAAGAAGCAAATCCCTTAAAGACATCCTCTGCAACAATATGGTCTCCTATCAATGTGAAGATAGGGGAAAAATCAGGACTGCAGGGTTTGTGACATACAGGAATTGCAGAGCATGCAAATCCAGCACCAATATATGCTCTTTCATGATACCCAATACCTCCCAGGAGTTTACGATCTCCAAGGGCCTGTCGTGTAACTCTGAATTCTGTGTCTATGTCCTCAAATGCCAGTGTAACCTTTATTATTTTGGGAGTATGATGCATAGAGTCAAGAAACGCATATTGGAACACATGAGGGCAATTGTGCACAATGACAAGCAGCACCCTGCTATGAGGCATTTTAAGAAATTCCATTCGGGCATGGAAGGCTAACTGCAATTTTATGCAGTTGACCAGGTCTCGGCTAGCATCTTGGATGGTGACAGGGTTCTAGCACTTAGGTGATTGGAATCCCATTATATCTTTGGATTTAACACGCAACATCCCCTGGGTCTAAATATGGATGAAGAGTTAGCTGTACATTTGGAATGATTTTTCACTGTGAGGGTGTGTATATTAGAGCAACAGTTCATTGTTCTGCTCATGTATACTTCTCTGGTTATCCTCCTCTCCCTGAATACTTTACACATTGTTTTTATCCTCTAATCATAAGGTTTTAATCACTATTTTTGTCACATTTATTCAAAGGTGCACTGTTTTTTGAGGGATGACCACGGAGTCAAATAGGTGTCTGATTAAGCTGAGGAAGAACTATCTTGTTTATATTTCCCTATATTTTGTTTTGAACACCTTTTTGACAATATGGTTGTACTGATGTGCATGATGATGTGAGGCCCCTTATGGGAAAATTGGGAAAGCATTTATTATTCCCCTTATGTTGGCACCTTGATTTGCTCTTTATTTTATGACAATATTATTGGCACTGATTTGAGTATAATTTGTGAGTGATTGTATGATTTACTTTCCTCCACAAATGTTTTCTATATATTAGCATTGCATAATTTAAAATATGCATGTCTGTCATTCTGATGTTATGTTAGAATTTAACTGTTGTGCCTGCCCACTTGGGCCAAACTTTAATTTTATATGTTCCAAACAGTAGGACTGTACAGTGTATGCTTTTTACATACTGCGTTTACAGTAACATTGATTGACTGGATGTTGTGTGTTTCTATGCATACGGAGTGGCATTAGGGGAAATGCCATTTGATAAACCTGACTGGATTCCTAGTCTGTGTATTGCTCGATGCATCTGCAGGGAGAGTGAGCACCTGCCCGCTTGGGCACGACTGAGGGTTTGTATATCGGGAACGCTGCATAGCATCTTCACTTTCAGTGGATTCAAATCATACTTATTGATGTATGAATATTTTCTTTAAAAAATTGTTTTCCAATTCTTTGTTTAATTCTTTGGTACATCACTAGCAATTGGGGCATGAGTTGGCACTTTCAAAATAAGATGTATCTCTGCTAGTGATTCATATTTAACATTTTCTGCATTATTTCCATGTGTGTAAATAGCCGTTCCAAGATGGCGACGATTTATATTGACTCAACACATTACCTGTGGTCCTACCTTTATGTCTATGACACTGGTGAAAGCATATGTGTTTGATTTTCACGTACGAGAGTCACTCGTGATCAAAAGAACATGGGTTCTCGAAACGCGTTGACTGTTTTACTGCCAGCGCAATAAGCACTTTGAGATACTGGCATCTGGAGATTGTGTGCTGCTCTTTGTTATTTGCAAGGACTTGGATTTAGAATATATATATGTATATAAATGTATATACACACACACACACACATATATGTATATACATAGAAATTAAAACACTTAAACAAAAAGTATAAAGTTAATAAAATTAAGTATACACTTAATTTACAAAATTAGTAAACAATTTTACAAGTTTTCAAGAAAAAAATTACATTTAAAATTAAAACAAATATAGTTAGAATCACTTCCACCCTACTTCTCTACAAACCAAAAAAACACAAAAGAATAATTATAATATTTTGTCAAAAATAATAAACACAATCAGAATGTAATTAAAAACAATAATTAACAGAAATATTAAATTATATAATTTTGCAAAACAACCAAACACCCACAAATTTCCCTCAAAATATATAGATAATTTGCATATTTAATAACCACTTTAACAAAAACATATTTTATGAATATCAAACATTAACAATATATACATGTAATGTACTTACCACCATACTCCACTACAAACCCATTAACCAGCCAAAAACATTTAAATATTATTTTAAAATATTATATATAAATTATACACAAACTGCACTAAAAATAATAAATATATAAAAAAAATACATTTAAAATCGATATAATTAGGTGTAGGAAATTCGCCAGTCAATGGCTTGTGCACAGGATAAGACTCATAGCTCACCACTGCTTCCTCAGAACATTTCTAGACCTGGAATGAGAATATCTAAAGAAAGAAGACCCTTTGGAGAAAAGGTATGAAGGACTATTAACTCCTGGTGGCACCCAGGGACCTAGAACCGCTCTCCAAAGATTCAAGTAGCTTGCCTGTTAGCCTGCTCCAGTGACATATAAAGTAGAAGGACTCCGAACTCCAAAAGGACCTATATGACCACAGAGGACTGGACCCTGCAGGAGCCCTGCTTGGAGAGAGAAGTGATGCCTACAAGCCTGTCCTATTGACCTTGGGTTTGTAGGAGCGACCATAAAACCTTTTTCAGCAAATGGAGAAAAGTGTGACTTGGACATTTTTTACACTGCCACACTTCCAGAGGGTAAGGGTAAGGTGCTGAAACTTGCCCAGAGAGTGTGCACCCAAGGCAGGCCACAAAACAAGTTTCATTTTCTTGGTGCTTTTTTGCTGTACTAATTAATTATTCAGTGGGACCTCATGATAAAGATAACCACCCCATGGAGACCTGCTCAGCTACTGCTTCGATCTTTGCCCTACAGGAGGATTTTGAGCACTGAGAACGTTAATAAATCTGAAGATAAAACCCTGGACTGGGGTGAGGCAGCAAATCTTTCCTAGTGGTGAAGTAACCTTGGTGGATAAAAGAAATCCATCTTTGTCGCGCTCAGCTTTTTAAAAACCAAAACCAATTCCTCCATTATGAGTGCGGAAATTATGTATCTGGTTCCAAGGGATTCTCACTAGTTTCAACCATGGACCTTTCCCCACTAGAAGACTTTGACCTACATAAAGCAGAATATTTTTGAAGGAAAAATATTTGACTGGGGTGGCCCATTATGTGTATCCAACATCCGCTCCATCGCGGTCAGCATGAAATCACACCTAGTTACCAGTCAATGGTTAGTTGAGACGTTACATTGTTTTTTAAAAACTTTTTCTAGGTGTTTTTTGCCTCAAAACATTAAAATATCATATTTTCAGTTGTCCTTACCCAATCTGGTTGATTTGGGGCCAGATGTACGACCCTATTTTGCATGCGCAAACGGGTTTGCGACCCGTTTGCACATGCAAAATGTCACAGGGCCATGTACAATTCCTAAATAGCGAGTCACAATTTATTTGCGACTCACTATTTAGGAATTGCGAGTTGCTATTAGAAAGGGGCGTTCCCTTCCTAATAGCAACCCCAAGGCCATGTATGAATGTTTTGCGACCGCAATTGTGGTCTCAAAACACTCGCAAATTACCACCCTCTTCAAGACGGTGGTAATGAACTCGCAAAAGGGAAGGGGACCCCTTCCCCTTTGCAAATGCAGGGGAAAATATTTTTTAAGGGCAGGCAGTGGTCCCAGGGACCACTGCCTGCTCTTAAAAAATGTAACAAAAATGTTTCAATTTTTTTTAAAAATGCATCCCGGTTTCCTTTAAGTAAAACGGGCTGCATTTAAAAATAAAAAACCTGCTTTATTGAAAAGCAGTCCCAGATATGGTGGTCTGCTGAGCCCAGCAGGCCACCATCTCTGGGAGGGCCAGCCATTCCCAATGGGGTCGCAAATTGCGACTGGCTCATTAATATTCATGAGCCTCGCATTTTGCGACCCCATTGGGAATCGCAATCAGTGTCTCTGACACTGTAGTACATTGTAAATTGCGCCTCGCAATTTGCGCCTCGCAATCGAGCGCAAAGTGCGAGGCGTAATTTACAAGGGTGGTACATCTGGCCCTTGGTGTGTTCTGCCTATTAAGAAGTTCTATGCCTTTCTAAATTGGTATGGGAATTTTATTGTGTTGCTTTCTTCACTTTAAAATTATTCATACTGCTTGTACTTAACACACACTTCTCTGGGGAATAGCCTGCTACATTCGCCCCTGCTACCATAGGTTGAGCAGACGTTCTCTAAGATCTGTGTCTAGCCTAAGCAGATTGTGTTTATCAAATTGATAGGAGTAACCTCTGCCACGTTAAAAACCCAATCGCCCACAACAGTCTATTGAGTTTTCTGAGCTGTGCTCATTTTTTGCCTTTATTACTTTTAATTATGACAGCATCATGTTTTTCTTACCGTTGCTTATTAAAACAATCACATTAACCAAAAGAATCTTGATTTTCAACTTATTTTCCACTTTAATCTCACATTTAATATACTAAACTATGTATGTGTTTTGGTAGTTTATTCGGATCAGCACAGCATACCGTCCTTAGATCAGGGCAGCAACCGAAGTGGAGTGCATCCCAGAATATTCCCTGATCAACATTCTCATGGAATCTGGAATGCACTCCAAAAGGAAACACAGCACGTGTATATACATGTTAAAATAACTCAAAATGCAACACATCCCCCCCTTAGCAAACAAAATAAAATACCTTAACCTACAGGTCAATTGTGAGCAAGAACAACACAACAGAAAATATTCATCTTACAAAATCAATAAATTTCCTGGGTAGTTGTCTGTCTCTGTCATCCTTTTTGACTCTAGAAGCCACAGAGTCAATTTCCATTTCCCCTGTGCATCTTGACTCTGTTATATCATTAACCACCTCATTGTTGCACTGCCGTTCCTTTCCAGTCCTTAAAAGGAATCCTCCGTCCCTTACTTCTTCATCTCCACAAATACTGTCCTCAGAATCATACTCTTTACCAACACATTTTGTAACTTTATTCACATTCCATACCGTCCCGTCTTGTGTAATTCCACAATTCGGAAAAACTTTCCGTACCCTCAAAGCCCTTCCAAATTTGGATGAACCTTTATTGACCAAACCTGGTTTAAGAATTCTCACCCAGTCTCCAACTTAAATCTCGTGAGGTGTCACCTTCCACTTAGCGTCATACCACTCTTTGGATTTCTCTTCTTTTCTTTTGACTCTCTCAGCAATGTCTCCTACACAGCATTCCTCTGCACTTCCCCACTTTTCCTTAAACCACCAAGGACTCACACTAGAGGCTGGCTTTCTCCCTTTTAACAACCTGAACTAGTGACTTCCATGGTGGTATGGGGAGTGATGCGGTAAAGCCATAACCTCTCCCTCAAAACGCTTTTCCAATCACTACCTTTGCGATGCGCTTCCACTAAATACTCCTTCAATACCCGGTTGAATCTCTCCACTTGACCGTTCTCGTGTGGTTCATATAAAGCAGTAGTCATATGTTTGATCCCACACTGTTTGAGGAAAACCTCCATTTCTCACCTCATGAGCTGGACCCCATTGCCAGTAACCAGCAGAGAAGGGCATCCTTCCCGGGCAAACACCTCCTTGAAAAATTCAATCACAATCTTTGTGGTTGTATGTGTTAGACCTGGCATCATTGGCGCGGGTCTCCCTTCCTCTTTTCTCTTCTGACCTTTTATGTTGGCTGGATTTAGATGCTCTGGGCACTGTGCCACTGCCAATCAGTGACACAGCGCGAATGCTCCCTGTGTAAAGATAAATGTATGAATTGGAATAATCATAATTGGCTCGTTTGGTTTACCTGTCAGACCCTAGTATCAGTGCACTGCGTGTGCCCAGGGCTGATAGACCAAATACTGCTGGTGGGCCGGCAGTGCTGATTTGCGCTACCCACCGAAGCAGCTTTGAAAGTATGTCTGTGTAGCATGTTCTAATAGCGAGTTACCCTCCATTTCACTGTTCACTATTGCGAGACCACCCGTTCTCATAGGCCAGAATGTGCAGGCTGAGTATTGCCTGCCCCCAGGAACCTGAAAGGAACGTCGAATTTGATATGTGTAAGCTCAGAACATGGAGATGCATCTTTTAGTAAGGATTATTAGCGTAGCCCGTGTTCGAAAATGCCGCTACTAGAAACGAGGTATTTTCTGGTCTGAAGCTTTCCTGTAGGCTTTTGTTAGTGTGTGTATTGGCCGTCTGGTTTTGGAGCAGCAGGGCCAGCTGGGTCAGACCTGGCCGGAGAGAGAGATCGGCATTTAGAGTATGGGGAGGGGTGACTCTTTGATCCGAGCAGGGCCGTGCCTGGCAAGGTGAATGATGGCTCTATCTCCCACTGGGCGTCTGATAGCAGATCCCCAGATTCCCAAAGGGCAGGATGTCGCTTCGTAAACCAAGTGCTCCCCGACCCCACCGAACTGGTTCTGATTGGATGCAGTGATTTGTGACTGCAGAGAACAAAGACTTTCTAGGTATAAAGCGCTGCGCTGAATCCTGTTTCACCAAGCTTGCTGAAGAAACTACCCAAGGGCCTGAATTGAGAGCGCCTCCTGTTGAAGTCTCAGGGACATTAGACTTCACCCCATCAGCCGCCCGAATTCCTTCGCTAGGAATTCTACTTGCAGGTGAGGCCTCCGTCGAGTAATCCGGAACCTCTAGTTCTACTGTGAGGAACGCGGACTGGTAACCTTTGTGAACTCTGAGTGTGGGCCGCCGCAGCTAAGAGAGAGCTGCCGCCGCTGAGTGCCCGCCTTAATTTGAATCTGCAGAACCTGCGCTGAAACTGTGTGGGACGCCGCAGCTAAGAGAGAGCTGCCGCCGCTGAGTGCCCGCCTTAATTTGAATCTGCAGAACCTGCGCCGAAACTGTGTGGGCCGCCGCAGCTAAGAGAGAGCTGCCGCCGCTGAGTGCTCGCACCCTGGTTAACTGTGCATCATCGTGATTTGACCTGTGAGCCGCCGCAGCTACGAGAGAGCTGCCGCCGCTGAGTGCTCGCACCCTGGTTAACTTTGCATCCTCGTAATTTGTCCTGTGAGCCGCCGCAGCTAAGAGAGAGCTGCCGCCGTGGCGTGCTCGCACCCTTGCTAACTTTGCATCATTGGGATTTGTCCTGTGGGCCGCTGCAGCTAAGAGAGAGCTGCGGCCGCTGAGAGCCCACGTCTTTGTCAACCTTGCACCATCGTGAATCGTCCTGTGGGCCGCCGCAGCTAGGAGAGCGCTGCTGCCGCCGCGAGCCCACCACGGAGCTGCACGACGAGAGTCATCGCCACCACCAGCCCGGGCCACCGCAGCCGCTGAGGGCCCGCCTGTCCCGGAGTGCCCGAATCGCTGCGAGTGCACTTTGCGAACCACTGCCATCGAGAACTGTGGTCGCTGGGAGTCCGCCTGTCACCGTCTCCGCTTCTTCGAGAAGCTACGTGCTGGGTCCCCGTCCAATGGCAGGTATCGGGTGCGCAACGGGTCGCTTAGACCCAGGCCTTGAACTCAGTCAGTGCCACGTCCTGGTGAACACGTATTGCCTTTTTTAAGTCCCTAATGATTTACATGCCTGATGACTGGTTAAAATGCTTCTGAGAGTCTCGTACCAAACCTTAGATAAAGATACTATTTTTTCTATACCTACTTGAGTTGTGTCCTTTTGTGGTGTCGTTACTGCCCTATTGTGCATGGTCATAAATGCTTCACACACTGCCTCTGAGATAGGCCTAGCTGCTCGTGCTATGTTACCACAGGGTTGAGCAGGGGTTATCAAAGGGGGTAGCCCACTTGCCCTGACTTGGGGAGAAGGGTCCCTATTTGGACAGTGGCGCCAGCCATTGCCAACTAGAGACCCCCATTTCCAACAGTATGCAACACCAACTTGACCTCAGGCCATTTGGAATGGTAGTCAACTAAAACCAATGCAAATCTGGCATCCATGGGAAGAAAATTGAAAGGACATGAGATGTCAAAAGCTACTTTTCGCTAAGGCAACTCAGGCCACTCACAACTTTTAAGGGGAGGGATACTAACTTTTAGCATTTTTTCACTGTTCGCACATACTTCGCACTCCCTCACCGTCCTATCAATCATCCTATCTTTACCTGGCCACCAGAACTGCAGACGAGCAAGCCGCTTCATGGCAGACATACCCCGATGTCTTTTGTGAGCCAACCTTAATATGGTATCTCGTACTCCTACAGGAGGAACACATTTTTCCCCTTTGAACAAAAAATCCCCTTCTACGATTAATTCTTCACTCACTTTATACATGGGCACATGTTCAGATTTCACATCACTTTTCTTAGGCCATCCTTCGACAACAAATGTTTTTGTCGCTTGCCAAACCTGGTCAACTTCTTCACATTCTTTCCAGTATTCCTTGAAATCATTATTAGCTACATCTTTGATACTTGCAACTAACTCATCCTCTTCTCCACCCTGACTTGCATTATCTTGTGAACAGGGTAAGCATGACAAGAACTCAGCTGTTACATTCTTCTACCCGGCACATGCTCGGTTTGAAAATGGTACTCTTGCAATCTGGAGGTAAGCCTGGCTATGCGGGTTGTGGAATTCCATCCACCTCTTGGGGACAGTATATTCACTAATGGTTTATGATCAGTTCTGAGAATGAACTTTCCACCCCATAGATAGTTCCTGATGTGTTCAATCACCCACACACCAGCAACTAACTCTTTTTCAATAACAGCATATCACACACGACTTCGCGTAATTGGGAGACAAGTCCAGTCCCTTCATAAAGAAGACAAATCTGTCAATTAAAATTTGCAATGCTCTTGGTGTGCGTGCGATAAGCACGGCATCATCTGCGTAAAGCAGAACTGGTACTGATCTAGTACCTATTCTCGGAGTATCGGCATGCAGAGATATCATGGCAGATTCCAACCCATTAATGTACAACGTGAATAAAAAAGGGGCAAGAATACAGCCTTGCCGCACCCCCCTTGAGCATTTAAAACTATTTGTGAGATCGCCCTCTTGAGTAAAACGTACTGCAGCTGTGGTATGGGCATATAAAGACATCAGGGCATTTATAATTGAGCGCTCTACTCCCAGATCATCTAACAGGGCCCATAGTTACTACGGTTCACCCTGTCAAATGCTGCAGTGAGATCCATAAAACCTAAGTAAATGGATCCCGCTTTAGCAATTGTGTATTTGGCTATCACTTGGTAGAGGATCAGGCACTGGTCCACTGTGGATTTGCCTGCTCGGAAGCCATATTGGACCTCCGAGATAACTTGATTTTTGTCTGCCCATTCCACTAGTCTGTTAAGGATGACCCGCCCCATGACCTTAACGGTCGAGTCTAACAACGAAATGGGTCTGAAGCAATTAGGGTTATCCCTGTCCCCCTTCTTATAGATAGGGACGATAATGGCTGTTGACCAAGATCGAGGCATGGCCGTTAACACCGCCGCATTCAAAACCCTGGTTATTAGGACATATAGCCGTCTAGATTATTGTCTTGTATCGACCAAACTGGTTCGTGAGCAAAAGAGATTTCCTATCTTGCTTGCTATCTCTCAGACTACTCCCCAGTATTGATGTGCTTGGGGAAGGGACATAGCTGCCCAGCAGTTCTACTTTGGTGTCTTCGAGTGGAAGCTTTCATGGACCCACTATTTGTAGCTGCGGTGAGAGAGGAGCTCTCCCACTACTTTAACTAAAATTAGGGAAGCTCCGGAAGTGGGGCCCAAGACTGGCACATGGTGAAGGTGGTCCTTAGAGGGGTTTGCTTTAAAACCTTGTACGGCATCAGAAGATAGCTGGAGTAAAACCTAAGCCGAAAGGAGTCACATTTGAGTAAACTGGAAAGGGAGCTCCCTACCCAGCTGCATAAGCTTGTGGAATGGCATAAACCCATAAGGAGCAATTAGATGACTGGTGTAAGCTTGAGAAACATACATACACTGCACACCATCAGAGGTTGCACGCAGAGGGAGATGAAATGGGGTGATGCTGGCAACCTTAGGCAACAAGAGACTCATGACCCTGTGATGGTGCTTCAGGACGAAAAGGGGACTGTAGTTAACACCCAGCTTGCGATTAATGGGGCACTCCGGGGCCATCTCTGCCAGACGTACGCGGTGAATAGGGAGGACCGAGGTGATCACAGGACTGCCTTTTTTGCAGAGATAGAACTCCCACATCTGGTGGAGGAGGATCGAGCCTCCGTGGATGAGCCCATTACCCTTGAAGAACTCCTGGCTGCACTAGAATGACTAACAACCGCAAAAACACAGGGAGGCAATGGGCTCCTGGCTGAATTCTGTCAAAAGTATGCAGATACGATAGTAGAAATGTTACTGGAGGTATATCAGGAGACCCTTCAGAGGAGGCAATTACCTGATAATATGAGTGAGGCCCTAATAGTCTTAGTGCAGAAACCAGAGAAGAACCCGGCAGAAGCCTCTTCCTATAGACCGCTCTCACTTTTAAATGTATATGTAAAAATTCTTTGCAGTATACTGGCGGTAAGGTTGCTTCCACATCTATCCAGATTAATACACACGGATCAGTGTGGATTTATACCACAAAGAAGCATTATGTATAACCTCAGATGACTGTCACATGTTTACCATGCACCACATCTGAAAGAGGGGCCCTGTACCCTAGCATTTTCAGACATCGAACAGGTGTTCAATTCTGTAAACTGGGAATACCTCTGGCAGGTGTTGGAGAAAGTGGGACTTGGCCCCCAATACATAGCATGGCTTAAACTATTATACACGGACCGGAGGGCCAGGGTACGTACGGGCGGTATAGTGTCAAGCAGGTTCCAACTGTATAGGGGCACCCATCAGGGGTATCCTTAATCACCCCTCTTGTTTTCATTGGCTATAGAGCCCATGGCAGATCTTCTGCGTTGAACACTGAGGCCCTGGGGAATCACTGTGCGGGATTCAAGATTGACCACACAGAACAAAAACTACTATACTTTAATATAGGCAGGGTACTGGAGGGTGTATGAGTGTCAATTTGATTCTGGAGAGACCGCCCTCTGTCTCTGATGGGCAGAGCGGCGATTGTGAAGATGGTGGTGCTCCCCAGGTGCCTGTATGCGCTTCAAGGAACACTCTATGAGATCCCCCGGCGCTACTTTGCCGAGCTAGATAGTTTGATCAAGGACTTATTATGGGTCACTGGGAGGCAAAAAATTGGACTACCAATGCTAAAACAAACCTGGGAGTGGTGAGGGATTGAGATTCCCAACATAGAACACTACTGTATGGCAGCCCATTTACAGCATGCAGTCCACTGGCTAGATGGCTGACAACTGGGAAAAGAGCCTCTTGAATGGATCCCACAGTAACCTAACACTCCATGCACTGCTTATGAGTGGAGCGCGTGTGCTGACAGACATACCCTTCCTTTTTTGACAGGTGTGTCAGTATGGGACCCCGAGGTCACGAGCATATTACTAGGCCTGGGCGGAAAACTACGCTACGCTTGCGTAGTTTGTGTAGTTTGCGCAACTACGCGCTACGCAAATTGCACGTAGCACAGTGCAAAAACACGTAGCGTAGCGGGCATTTTTTGCTTGCTCGCGGTCCTCAACGTCAAGTTGGCGACCGCGAGCGAGCAAAATGACATCCCGGTGAGACTTTTTCCTCGTTCACGATCAGCAACATCAAGTTGCCGATCGCGAGCGTGGAAAATAAACTTCCCGGCGAGATTCGCAACGCGGGGAGGTCAGGTTTCTCATTGCGAGTGGTCGCGTATGCTCGCGACCGCTCACGATGAGAAACTACCAGTCCGCGTTGAGAAAACTGCTGCTCGAGTACAAATCTACTCGAGCGGCAGAAAGCGACCGCTTGCACTGTGCAAGATGCCGTTTGCAATGATCGCACAGTGCGGACAAGCATCCGGCACTGTGCAATCATTGCGAACAGCATTTCCTACCGCACTACGCAGTTCGCGTAGTGCTACGCGTAGCTCGCGTAGTATGAGGTGCACTTCGCGTAGCTACGCGTAGCGCTACTACGCGAACTACGCCCAGGGTTACATATTACAACGAGTCCCATACATGCGGGATATGCTGATATGGGCTTTGAAGCCTTTTGCAAAAATAGCTGAGATGATGTCAGTACAGAAATGGAAGGAATGAGGCTGTGAGATACTGCGAGACTTATATCTCGGATGCCAGTTTATTATACAAGAAGATGCAATAGAGTCCTTTGTGCTGTATGCAAAGATCTCTGCAACGGCACGGGAGATATGGC
The DNA here is from genome assembly GCA_963921515.1 of Calotriton arnoldi. Taxonomy (NCBI): domain Eukaryota; kingdom Metazoa; phylum Chordata; class Amphibia; order Caudata; family Salamandridae; genus Calotriton; species Calotriton arnoldi. Next base: position 3,822,102 of record CAWUFW010000567.1, read on the forward strand.
CTCACAATGGCAGGGGGCCATAGACTGATATTGCACATATACCGTGCGTTAAGGGAAGATTTGCCAAAGATAACTCCTAAAGCGCAGGCGGGTGCCCTGGAAGAAACCTTGTCCACTTGGGACTGGGAAAAATTGAATGTAGGAGTGCAGACGGTGAGCTCCAATTAGCAATTTAAACTGACGGAATATAAGTATATGCATGAGGCGTATCTCTCACAAAAGACTTTACATAACATCTGCACCACCCCGTCGGACCAGTGTGTCCACTGCGGGACTCCAGCAGCAGACTTTGTGCATGTGGTGTGGCAGTGCCCATCGATAATGCACTTCTGGAGAGAAGTGATAGAGAACATAAACAGGGCCGTTGGATGGGAGATACCACTCATGCCCCAGGCAGTATTGTTGGGTCCAATTCCAGCACCAGCAAAGAAGAAACTTAGTCAAAAATTCATTTTACTGGGCCTACTGCTCACGAAGCGACGCATTGCTATAAAGTGGCTGGGTGCAGTGCCCCCCAGATAAACAGACTGGCTCCGGGATATCTCAGAGTGGGCAGTGGCAGCATAAGTCTGAATGAAACATGTGTGGTGGGATGAGAAATTAGAGGACGATTTAACTACATGGGCGCTGATGCTGACTTATTTGTGTGAACCTGCACATAAAAGTGTGGAAGCTGGGGGAGTAAAGGAGGCAGGAATGACCAGTAGAGTGGTGGAGGGCCATGGGGAGCGCAGAGAGGGGGAGTGAACATTCTACACGCCCAGTAAGTCACAGAACTTGACCATGAGAGGGAGGGAGGATGCACAGGGGGAACAGGCTAAGATCACAGCAGGTGGGTGGGCAGGCTAAAGTGGCTATTGTAGACCTATGGGAGGGAGCTAGAGTCCGGATTATTTAGTTCTACATATGATGATTGCGCACAATTAAGATGCATGTGCATAAGAACATGAGCAGCAGAGGGGGGTTGGAGGAGTTGGGGAATTGTTATTAAATCAATGTACTACTGCAAAACATGTGTAAGCATGGCAACGGAGTCATGGTATAATGTTTAAATCTGGCAAAAATCAATAAAGTGCTGTAAAAAAAAAAACCTGGTCCCTGTGTTTGGCCCGTGCTCCATCGCGGTCAGTCCAACCTTGTGACTTTCCCCTGGTGTAGCATGACCACATGACGGTGAGTTGCGCTTTGTACTTTCAGGTGCTAAATCTTTGAAACTGCATATCTTCGGTTCTACTAATGGGATTTTTGTCATTTTGGATATCAAATAATTTATTAAAATTTACTATATTTTTCTAAATTGGTGTGGGATTTTTCTTGTGTTGTATTTTCACTTTATTACTGTTTGTGTGCTGCATAAATACTTTACTCATTGCCTTTTTTTAAACCTGATTGCTTTGTGCCAAGCTACTAGAGGGTTAAGCACAAGTTAATTTAGTGACTTTTTGCAGTTCACCTTGACAAGCACTGTGGCTGTTGCATGAGTAGGGCTCAAACATCCCTTAACCTACAACCCAATTTCTCACAAAACTAATTTAAAGCTTCAGTTTTATCAAACAATGTACAGGTTATATTAGACACTCGCCAAACAACAACAGATGGGAACGCTGGGCAATTACCACTGTCCACAATGTCTTACTGGAAAGAGCAGATTTGGTTCACGTTTGCCAGCTGTTTATACTTTGGAAGCTATTGGGGCTTCAGTTTTCTCTAAATATGCTGAAATAACTCAAATGTATGTCGAAAAATGGATTTTGATTTGCAAACTCAATTTTTACCTCCTGACATTTGCGATTGTTCTGCTATGGACTTTTTTAACCTAATTGATTCTTGTAAGAGCTTGGAAGGTCCACACCCCTCATTGAGAGACAAATGGCTTCAAGAATGTTTACTTTTTTTTTTTTTACCTAGGAAGCATGCAGTAATCCTAGATCAGCTAAGACAAGGAGAAAAAAGAAATGGACTATTTTCTGGGGGGATTCTCAAATACGAATGTAAGCAGTGTTACCATTTATTTATACATTTACTTGTACAGTTCCTTTTTAGGTCGAGCCTAGCGCAGCGCGCATGCGCTGCCCCATGGGAGGCTTCTTTTGAGCACTCCAAACTTCTCTGTGCGGCTAGGACTTCCCCCGCGCATTAGGTTGGTTGTTGCCTGTGTCAATTATTTTTCGTAGCCTGCAATTGGCTAAATGCGGGCGCATGGCCCACCTCTTTAGCAAATGCTCGCTCCCACACCGTTTGGCTTGCGGGAGCGAGCAGCGGCGCGCAGGCTGTCTGCTGCATTCCTTACATTCCTTACAGTGCGAGTGCACTACTCGCGGTCTTCTTGTCTTTCTCTTTGTGTTTCCACCCGGGGCCTCTCTGAGTACATTCGTTACAGTGCGCGTGCAACACTCGCAGTCTTTTTGTCTTTTCTTTCTCTTTGTGTTTCCCCGCTTTTCTGTTGTATAACGTCAGCTATGAGCTATTGTGTACACGACACATGCCTGACATTGTAGGTATGCTTATTTATTGGTATGTACAGCCCGTATTCGGCCATTGTTTTCAAATGGTGTCTGATAATAGTGGGTGCGGTGTTTATTGTGCTGTCGTCCCCCGGGGGACTGCCTGCACAGTGTTTCCTACCACTGGTTCAGGAGAAGTGCGCCTCATTGTTAACATGATCTGCTTCTAAAAACTATTAGCGGGGCCCAGAGCCAGGCTTTATGCTGCGTGTTATAACTGTTGGCGAATATTTTATACAAATAAATAAATAGCATACCGGCCACAGGATTACTTCTCATTTAGGCCACTCTGCCTTCCATCCTTGTAAGGTCGGCAAACTCAACCCCATTACATTGGTTGAAGCGTGCACAGCCTTTCATGCTCTGGGTACAGCATAGGATTTATTTTAAGAAACAAACCCTTGCGTGTCAATATACTCAGTGTTTTACACACTTTCACCCGCTATAACCCAAAAGTGCAGCTGTTGTTGTCCTGCCTGCTGCTGTGACCCCGTCAGAGGCTGTGTCTCAACACTTATACAGTCTTCCTTACCAGAATAAAAGGACCTTGGTTTACTTTCTCAATTCAGTTTGTACATTAATCAGTGTGTAATGTTTTGTAACGTCGTAGGTATGCTTATTTATTATTGTGTCACGTCTTTTGTAATTATACATATGCAGTTTGTTTTCTTCCATCTTACCGCAGGTGTTTTACAAGCTCCCTTTTAGTACAATCTGCGTTTCGCATCTGTTTAATAAAATAACGGATATGCTGCATTAACAAAAAGTATATGATGTGCACTATGCAAAGAAATAACCTTCAAATACTGTTTTTTTTGTGCACAAGATACCTTAAAACATTGCCAATAGCTCTAGCTGAACCCCAAAAGGCGAGACCTATTGGCTATGCCAATGCTTGTTTGATTTGTGTTCCTGTCTTACTTCCCGGAAGTTGTGTACTTCTCTACATTTGGAAATACATTAAATAAATGGAAGCCCTGAATATATATCTGCTCAATGCACAAAATAAAATCAACACAAGGGCTCGCAACCCTTTATATGTCGAAAAAATATTTTTTTTTATGTTATAGATTCCAGTTACATATCTTCCCCTTTGATAAGACAACTGCCTGCCCACACCTTTCATATTCATCAATGTGGCTTTGTACACATCATTTTCTGTTCTGACCAGTGGCAGGGGAGTCCACTTTTCATGTCTCACCACACCTACTGAGCTCTGCGACTGCGACTCCGTCGGCGGTTTGTTCCAGCATCCCATGACCCCACTTGCCCCCGTGCTGAGCCGAGCTGAGGAAACCTGAGTGGTCCCTGCAGGTTCTCACAGGAGGAGGTACACGGCAGCAGCCGGGGGAGAGGCGATCGATTGCAGCGTAACGGGGCAGTGCGCCAACAGCTGCAGAAGACGGTAAGGCCGGTAAGGAGAGTCAGACCCGCGGCTCTCTGCTGGCGCGGTCGGTGTTGCAACGTGCAGAGGACCACAGTGCAGCCCAACCTAAGAACTTGCAGTCTGAGGGGGGCCGCCGGCCTAACAGCCACTGGACTAACCTGCATGTCCTCACAGCACCGCTCACATTAACTGCCACGGCGGCTCCACCGATTGCTGGCTTGGTTTCCTTGCAGCCTCGGCACTGGAACCGCTTGGAACAACTGCAGAGGCTGATATTAGCAGCCGGGGGTGATTTTAGCTGGAGTAATCCAACACTGCACACAGGACTAATGGGCAATGTTGGGCAAGTAGGAACCGTGATTCAAAACCTTAGCATCAAAACACTAAGGAACATGCTAGCAAAGGAATAGGAACTTGTGTGGGACTTTGTGGGGGACCTTGGGTCTTGCCCACACAATTTTGGCCATTCTTGCTGATCTTGGACAATAGCACGCTCGTGCCCCCCCTCACATCCTTGGAGGGCCTTGGTGGGGCCTGTAACCCAACTTACAATTTGTACCAAAGTCTTAATTTTATTTGTAATTGTTAAGATAGGAATTTTACATACATAAAACATCCTCACAGGTTACTGAATTGTCAACAAAAAACAAATCCATCAGATATTTTACATTGTAGAATCAACCCAACCTACAACTTGCATTGCCGTGCTGCAGTTTTGCACATGAAATAGGATTTTGTAATGTCCTAACAACGCCAACTAATTAAGGGAGGGGGGTTGATCAAGGCCCGGGTTACTATCACCTCAATTCTCACATACGAAATGCTTTAGCTGGCACCGACAAGGAACACTGAAAAACACACTTTGCACATCATTTCAGCTTATAGTAATGTTGCACAAACAGTTATTCCAGCTTTTTATGAATACTGTATTTTAACTACTGCCACACTCATGTTTTTAAATGATACAACTTTTTTGTTATGTGATTGTAATGATTATTATTAATCAAACAATAAAGAATACTACTACTCTCTAAAACTGCTTCTCACACACACATACTAACACCAGGGACAACAACGTGCCTGGTTACTGGTCAATGCCAGAGACGTTTTAAGGCATGGAAAAAGTGGGCTCTGGCCCAGGGCCCTAACCTGCTATGCAAACAAATGACGGAATGCTGAATAAATCATACATTCACCCCCAGTCAAGAGATCTGAGTTAAATCCATTGTTCTTTTGCTCACCACGCCACCCCAGTTTAAACCTTTCAGAGGGCCCCATGAGCTCTGTTCTGTAGAGAGTCTTGCCCTGATGACCTTAAATAATTCTAAAACAGAATGTTTTAAATGCCGTTTTCCATTAATTAATTTTTGATGTGGGTGATGTGTATCAGTCTATTGCAAACATTTTGCTGAGAAATGTGGGGGCACATGCATCAAAGCTTTTTGCGATCGCAAACGGTGCGATTCGCAAAAATCGGCCATTTGCGATCGCAAAATGGGCTTTTGCGATGCATCAAACAATTTGGCATGCGCAATTTCGGTAATCGCAATATTTTGCGTTTTCCCAAATTGCGATTGCATTTAAGGAATCGCAATTTGCGATTCCTTAAATGCAATGCAAGAAGCACTTTCAAATAGCGATTTCACTATTTGGGGCCGCAATTTACCGTGAAATAAAACATGTCACACGCACACATGCCCTTGGGGCATGTGTGTGTGCAACATGGGTGCACAGTATAATTTTAGGGGTGCAACAGGGTGTCCTTTTGACTCGCAATTTGCGCATGCAATTTCCCATTCATTCCTATAGGCCTGTAGGCCCATAGGAATGAATGGGAAGCCATTCCTTAATTGCGACTCGCAATTTGCGAGTCACAATTAAGGAATGTATAGGAATCGCTATTTTTATAGCGATTCCTACATGCATAGGCTTTTGCGAGTCCTTAATTGCGATTCCTTAATAATCGCAATTAGGGACTCGCAAAATCCTACCTTGATGCATGTGCCTGGTTGTGTTTATAATTCATGCAACATCCATAAAAGATGTTTGTTTTAGATCAAAACGGAATCTCAGGGGGGCGTGGCTTGAGCTGCCACAGGATGGCCGCGTCCAGCTGAGGCTCCGCATTTCAGGCGGGCCCTTTCCTCATTCCGGAGACGTTTTCGCCGACTCCCTGGGCAATGAATTAACTCTACTGGAGGAGTGGGCGCGGGGGCACAGGTAGCTGGACTTTTTTTATATTCTGTGCGGTTTTTCGCCCTGTTTCCTCTGCCCCTCGCTCCCCTCACGTTTTTCGGCAGCGCCCGCCATTTTGCCTGCGGCGGGACGCTGCTTTGATTTATGGCTTTCCCCTGTGTTGCTGTAGGTCCATTTTGGGGGCAACTCTGCTATTTCATTGTGGGAGCTTCTTGACTCTGGCAGAGTCTTTGGTCATTTGCAATTTCTCCCACCTTCAATCTTCTGAGGAGAAAAACTGTATTTGGGCACTAAATGTTACCTGCAGCTGCCTAATGCGACCAATGTAAAGTCATTCGTTTGGAACTGCCTGTAACCTCTCAAGGCTGTTGAATTCTATTGAGGCTACTTTCTTTGAACTGGCTGGTCTTTCCTGTGAGACGGTGGCTGAGGAGAAAAATTATATTTGGATACTAAATGTTACTTGCAGCTGCCTAATGCGACCAATGTAAAGTCATTCGTATGGAACTGCCTGTAATCTCTCATGGCGGTTGAATTCAATTGAGGCTACTTTCTTTGAACTGGCTTGCCTTTCCTGTGAGACGGTGGTGACGGAGTCTGGTCGTCACCCAATAAGTGTGCTCTTCATATATGTGCTGGTAACTCTGAACACTTTGTTCCCAGTGGGTTGTAGCAGTGATCAGAGGACCTTTTTTTCACTGCTTGTTTTTTTTAAAAAAAATTATTTGTACGCTTCAACCCTTTTCAGCAGCCAGCCATTAATATCCCTATGACGTTCCTTAGCTGTTTTGGAACCCTTTGGGCTGACTCTACGGCCTCTCAGCATCAATCTGATCATTGGAGACACCTCTGATCGTTCTGCACGTTGTTGAAGTGAGAGTACAAGATAAGGATTTTTCTTGTTTTATTTTCTTTTTCTTTAGCAGTTGTTCTAGGTTTTACATCCTACTCCTTTACATCTCTTGAGACCTCAATTCACCTATACATTCATCTATATGGATTCCTCTTCCTCCCTTGGTCAGAAGAGTACCTCAGCAACTATGTCTTCCCTCCGCAAGGACTCCAATACAGCCGTTTCTTCCAAGCGCCAAAAGGAAGAACCCAACTCTCCTACTAAATCTCCATTACCTATAACAGTGGATGACCTTATGGAAGAAATAAAGCTTATTAAACCTTTTGTGATTGACACTAACTCTACTCTTCAGAGGTTAGAAGAGAAATGGTCCAACTTAGTCTCAAGAGTGTCCGTGGTGGAGCAGAAGATCAGCGACGCTCAAGATGTGATTCCTCAAGTTGCAGCTATGTCTAAAGAGATTGCTCTCCTCAAAATTGAGGACTTGGAAAATCGCAATAGGCGCAATAACCTTCGAATTTACGGTATTCCTGAGGGAGAGGAAGGGTCTGACATGCTCGCCTTTTTAAAAGCTCACATTCCTAAAATTGTTGGTCTCAAGGACAGTACTACTCTTAATTTACAACGTGCCCACCGCATTGGACCTAAACCTGGAGGTTCGTCTTCCACCTCGTCAGTCAGCCGCCCCAGAGGGATAACCATTTTATTTCTGGAGTATACTGAGCTGCTAATGGTTCTCTCAGCGGCAAAACTAAGGGGCTCATTACGATGGCGGGCGGAAGCACAACCGCCGTGCTGGCGGATGCAAAAACCACCAGTTACCGCCGGCACGCAGCAGTCCACACGCCCGTCCAATTACGATGCGTAAAGTAGGCCAAACACCGCCGGCAAGCCAGCAACACCGTCCGCCATCAAAGTGCGCCCGTACACGTAGCGGCGCAGCACAACTGACACACACCGTCCGACGAAACACGTCCCGCCCGGCGTATAAATTACGATGCCGCAAACAAACGGCTCCCACGGCTAAGAGACACCGCACGTGAAGAGAGGCGGTAACACGGACGCAGAGCACGGACAACGAAGAAGCGGCATCCCGAGCATGAATCCAGCACTGCAGGCCCTCCCCATGCTTCTGCTGATGCACCACCAAGGACGCAACGTACCGCGGAGACGCAGGTAGGCACACACACAACAAGTGCACGCAAACAGCGCACACAGTGCAAGGGCGGAAAAAGCGGACAACCCCCACCAGCGCGTGTACACTACACATCCACCATTGCATCCACATATGACACACAGGCCAAATCCTAACATCGCGGAACACATGTGTACACACCACCTGGGACTAGGAACCAACCACCCCGTCATGGCCACAAAGCGCCGATGACGCCGCCACACATGCGCACAACGCAGAGGCCAACCGCAGCGCCATGCATGCGTCGCACACAGACACAGGGACACAACCAAGCAGCACACACATCAGCCCCACCCCGAACGCACATGACACGTGACAGGCCTGCCACAGACATGTCCCCAACGCCCAAATCACGGACAACACCCAACGCCACACAACCGACGCACACATGTCAGTGAAGTCACGCAACAGCAGGACACACCCCAGTGTAACAAACATGGCGTAGCACACAGCGGCGGCAACACCAACTAGGAGAAGCAGGGCCCCTTCGGGAAGAGGAACGCCAGTACCACACTGAAAAACCCATACCACCCTGCACATATGAACAAGACATATAAAACGGAACACCAAAGAGCCCGGGGACCGACAACAGGTGGCCCAAGAATTACATCCACACACAAGGCCCAACGCAGAGCGGAAAGGCAGCCTGCCGCCCACACAAGGGAGAGCAGACAGCACTGAATGACCTTCCATTCCAACACCGAAACCACAGCCCTACGACAGAAGCCGGTGAATACAGCCATTGTCCAAGAATAGACCAACACAGGCATGCCGAGAGACCGACCACAGGGCAGATAGCGCATATCACAGAAGCACACAACGGACGGGGAAGAAAGAAGAAAACACTCCCCCATGTCGGCCACATGCAAGTTAATTGGAAGGAGTCACACAGCACCGACCTTGAACTGTCTGAGAAGCATGTGGGAAGAGGGCCCGTGTCCTCCAAACAAGCCAACAGAACACAAGTCCTGTCTCCCCACGACTACACAGAGCTCACAGCAACCCCGGAGCGTGCACATTGCAGACTGCACACACAGCCGGAGCACGCCACCTCTACGAACCGCTGCGAAATGGCAACCGCAACACACCTACCCAACTACGCCGAACAGCTCAAGCTGTACCAAACCAACACGATACATACATTGGGATGCGATCTCCTGTCCCTGCTGAACGTAAGTTACCGACTGACTTACCGCATCACATTGTTCAGCTGCGTCATGCCCGTCTTCTACTGTCGGAGGTGTCCCTACCAGCATCCCGTCGAGATATGCCTCTCCAACCCGGCATGTCTGAAGGCGGACCTGCTACCACTACTCCTCCCTCTGGACGCACACGACAGGGCCTGCTCTGCCTATGGGGGCATGGCGTATGTGGCCAACATCGCACGCGCACTGAAATGGAACCACTGTGCCTCCACACGACGGATCATCGAGAACAGCTACATCGAATGTCACCCAGCATGCCCCATCATGGTCCTCCAAGGGACAACCTACGAACAACACCTTGACAGCCACCATCCGCTTCATTGGCTGGCAAACATGTACACCACCAATGACATGGAAGCCCTGCTGGGCGGCATCGCATACCTGACAACCTGTAAATACGTCGGACCACAACGCAGGTTCCCCGAGTGACCTATGAAGTCCAACCCCGCACCCATGCTCAGCTTCCGCACGGACTGGCCAGTCACCACCACAACAGCCATACCAAACGACCGGCAACTGTGACCACACCATCAACGACATCGCCATGACATCGGATATGACCGGGACATGCACACTGTTCCCCATCACATCCAGGAACACCGCATGCATCGTGGGAGGCAGTGGCATGGGGTCTGTGTATCGCACCCACATGGACGGAACTGCACGAACAACCAGGACACGACATGGATCCAGCGCCCATGGACACACACACCGCTCAGTGGACATGAATAGGTCGCCTGGAGTCTGTGGGTGCTGCACCCTCCCACCCCCGCCCGGGAATCCCATACCAGGACCTTTGCATGGACGACAAGTGCATACAACAACAACACGACCCCAGTGACTGTGACATGTCCAGTAACCACCACAGTGCAACAACAAGTGGCACGCCGCTGCATGCACGCAAGCACATGCCCTGATGTCATCTCACATGCACGCGTGCATGAGGAACAACCGCAGCAAACCTGTCACATGGAACTGAGATGGACTGTGCCCATGATGCCGAGCGGTCTGGTAGGCTACATGTCTACCGTCTGTGTCAAAGTCCGCAGCTCCGCAGCTATACGTAAATGTACATTAGCACAGCCTTGGCCAAGCAGATGTTACCCCACACCCTATCCCATTTGTGATCATGCTCAGTATATCCTCAACATGTATTCCGCTGCCAGTAGTGTCCACTATACTGCATCACAGAGGACAGAAGACTCAATATAATGTTTGAAACCAAAACTGTCTCCGCTGACTCATTTCACAAGTACGAATGAGAGAGGATGAGAGTATGTGAAGTACACGGCAGTCGTGACATGACCATGTAGTCCACTGGTATTGGATGTCAACGCAAATGAGTAGCACTACTGTGGAAGACACACATGTGTCGTGTGAAGTCGTATGGACGCAGTGCTCAGGTGGGTGGGTGCGACGGGTAGATGCGCACATGCCAAGTTGGAGCACGCCGTGTTGGGAGGGGTCATGAACAGTACACCACCGCTTCCATGGGCATTGTGAGAGGACACCTGTCGGGGGAGTGAACACGTGTGTGCACAGCAGCCGGGCACACGTACAAAGCGGTACCAGGCGCACCTCAGCCCACCCTCTGTGGACAAGCTGGATCCTGTTGTGCGCCCGCCATGCCCCTTGACAAGGCACACACAGCCCCAGTCGACCAGGTGTAACCCCAACATAGTCAATCCGCACAGGCGATACAGGGCACGGGATGGCAGTGGAGCATGGTGTGTGAGAGGTCTCCTCGCGCTCCTCCTGGTCATATCACGCAGGCAATAGAACCTCAACGTCTAGCATGGCACAAGTCAGATGGAAGTGTAGGGGGACGCACCACAGCACGAGCAGCACTGACGTCACGGGAGGTGGCTCGCACCATCCCATCCATTGCCCATCATACCAACAACGCCACATGCCATTGCGACTAAGTGCAAGCGCGTGCGCCACCACCCCCGAGCCCTCCCCAGAGAGGCCAAAGAGTGAATGTGTGGGCCATCAGCCACAGACGGACGCGGCATGGCCGCAAGGGCAGCCACAGCCACTGGGTGTCGCAGGTGGCGGATCCGGAAGGCGAAGACTGTGATGCATAGTCCATGCAGGCCGGGTCTCCATTTGGGGCACCACGCAGGTGGACGGCGTCCCGCCACACATCATACCCTGGACCCCACACATACACTCCTTGCCCTCTCTGGTGTGAGCTTGGGGCTGCCTGTGCAAGCGCTAGCCTCGCAGGTGAGCATGCATATTGGGGGGCGAGGGGAGGACATGAGGGCTGGCGCGAAGATGACTGTATCACTGTCAGTTAGTACAAGGGATGACCCAGATGTGGAAAGGAAGAGACGTGTCCCGTGTGTACTGCAACTAGTCGCCAATCCAACTACCCCCCATGTCCGGAATGTAAGCCCGCACCTAGGCCCGCCCATCCGCCACATCGAACATACCACCAGCACGACAACCTTCCCATTCGAAACACTGACTGGGGGTGGCGACCAGTGTACAATCATGTGTAGCCTACCCACGCGTACATGTGGGCCCTCCATGATCCATGTCACCTGCGGCAAAGACATGACATGCGCAATGAGGGAAGTGAGGAGAGCTGTCCGCCCCACGCGCAGAAGGTGCATCAGCTCCACAGACCCAGCAGCGAGTCCAGCAGGGGTCACATGTGCAGGGGCAGCTGTGCCTGGTGTGAAGGCACATGCATATAGACAGCACATCGACCAATGTGTAGTCTGCCCACATCCACAGTCCATCATCATGCGGACATAGGAATCGAACACAGGGCAACACATCTTAGTTGGTGCACCCACCGTGACCAACAATGCGCAATCATCGACGTACCCGCCCTGTGCATGGCCCCCACCCAACGGAGGCACATCCAGTGCCACCATCCCACACACACAAGCCTTCCACGGAACATGCTGTGTCCAATGGTCAGTACAGAGTCAGCGCCCATCTGGTGGATCCTGAACAGGAGACACATGCACACACATGCCAGCTCCCACTATGTACGTCTGCCACCTGGCACGTGCAATGTAACCTCTCACCTGTGACGTGTGACTGCAAGCACACAGCCGTCTTGGCATGGGGCTGTCAATGTGGACACCTGTCAATGTTTCGGGAGCTGTGATCCGTACAGTGCTGTACATAGGGTGCAGTGCTGACACCTACTACTGTCTCATTTCCCCTCGTGCCACAGGTCCCACTTGTATTGGCCGCTCAGCCCGTGCCCACATCGTCGTCGTCGTGTGCCATACTCATCCAGCCTCGGAAGCAGTTCCATGCTCAGCAGACACTCATGTCGCCGTGGCGTTGCCGCTTGACGAATATGCAGTCAGTCCCCATCAGCACGCCCCGCAAGTCATTGGGGCCTAGATCCCCATGTGCATGACCATGGCAGTGGTATGTCTCACTTGCCATTGCCATTGTTGGGAGACCTGTGTAAGTGTATTGTGGCCGTGCCGTCCCAGCTTGACAGCTGGGCTGTGGCACATGTGCTTGCACAGTCATGTCAGTGATGTGTATGCGAAATTGCTATGTGTCGTGTTGCTTTGACATGTGTCCTCTGCCATTTTCCCCAGGCGGAGACCGAACATTGACCGCCCATACCAATTGCTGGCGGACATGGACGATATAGAGGTTATCAGGAAGTTTCGGCTGGACAGGCCAACCCTGCATCGACTGTGTGCCATGTTAGAGCCCCATCTCCGTCCCCGCAGGGTGTATCCGACTGCTGTCACCCCCACGGCTAAGGTGATGGCCGCCATGCATTTCTTCGCCACTGGGTCATTCCAGCACACAGTGGGCAGTGGAGGTGGGATGTCCCAGCCCATGTTCAGCAAGGTGCTGAGGGATGTACTGGCAGCCATGATGCTTTACCGGAACAGGTACATCCGCTTCCCCAGGGCTCGTGAATTGGCGGCAGTGAAGGGTGCATTCTATGCCCTTGGCAGAATCCCACACGTCGTGGGAGCCATTGACTGCACACATGTTGGCCTTGTCCCACCACAGGCCACTGAGCACCTGTACCGCAACAGGAAGCACACGCACTCCCTGAATGTGCAAGTGGTGTGCCTTGCGGACATGGTGATCACCCACGTGTGTGCCAAGTTTCCAGGCTCGGCCCATGACGCACACATAATGCGCAACAGCATCTTGCCACGACTGATGGCCAATCTGCAACAGGATCGTGGCTGTATTGTCGGTGAGTATGTGGAGTGGTGTAGCGTGCTTGTTGTGCGATGCTGTCCCCTGTCCAGTTGGAATAGCAACGGTTCTCTGTGTCCCTCACACCCAGGTGACTCTGCGTATCCGAATGGGGCATGGCTGCTCAGTCCATTGAGGAATCCTCGCACCCCAGCAGACGATCGATACAATGAGGCACATGGGAGGACCAGACGTGTGGTCGAGCGTACCTTTGGCCTCCTCAAGTCCAGGTTCAGGTGCCTGGACCGCACCGAGGGTGCACTGGCGTACTCCCCACAGAAGGTGTGCCAGATAGTGGTGGCGTGCTGCATGCTGCACAATCTGGCCATTCGGAAGCAGATCCCCCTCATTGTGGATGACGGAGATCAACCAGGGCCCCAGCCCGCAGACCAGGACAGCTCGAGTGAGGAGGACAGCGGAGAGGAGGAAGCTGGGAATGTGCGGCAGCAGCTCATCGCCCGCTACTTCACTTGACGGTGAGTGTCCATGTACGACGGCTGATGTGGCTGTATCTGTGCAGGTGTGTGTGTGCTGTGTCAGGGTGGCCGTTTGTTCACTACGTGCTGTGTGTCAACGCTCCATGGCCAGGGTAGTATGCCACTGTCGGTGACTGTGGCATTGTGCCCTATTGCTCTGTGCGATGTGTGTACATTGCTTGTAGTTGTTGACATGTACTGTGTGATGGGTGTGTGACACACTCATTGAATGTGCTCCTGTTCTGTCTCCCACCCCTAGGTCCCTACAGGCCGTCCGGATTCCATTGCCATGCCACGCATCAGGTGCCTTTCCGCCCAAGGTGGCCGTTGTATTCCGTACAAATAAGACACAGGGCACAAACAGCAGTTAGTGAAAAAGGTGCATTTATTACAAACTGTGACATGTGATTGTGCGTAAGGTGATGACAAAAGTGGTGCGTGCAGTGTCAATGAGCTGTTGGTCATGGCTGCGTGAAGCTCAGGGTGTACCCACTGGTTCTATGTCCATGGTCCAACACACACATGCCATCCAGCTGGCTGTGTGGAGTGGGATCGTAGAGCAAGTCAATGCAGTGGCTGGTCAAGGCAGGCTGGCGGAAGGCTGGCTGGCTGCCTCACTTGCGACTGGTGCGTGCGAAGTCCTCCCGGGAGACCTGTTTCCTCTTCGGACAGCCCCTTCCACGTTTGGGAGGGGGTGTGTGGTGGCGACCTGCTGGTGGTGGGTGAGGTGTGCTCACTGGCTGTGGTCGCAGGGGATGTGGACACTGCTGGCCGACCCTGCGCCCTAGCAGGTGGTGGCGGAGGTGGTGTTGCTGGCCTTGCCTGTGACCCCACCGCCACCACCAGCTGGCCCATGAGGTCCACGAGTTGGTCCATACGGGACACGATTTGGCCCATATGGGCGTCCATGGACCTCAGCACCCCCAGCACCTCCCGCGTGTCTGTGGCAGACCTGACCCATTGTTCTTGGGCCTCCTCATAGGCCCCAAGGACTCTGGCCATTTGAGGCAGGGCATGGCTCCCAGGGGAGGCTGGCGTTTCCCTGACCCTGCTCCTCCTACCAGTCCTGCTGCCACCGGCCTGCCCACTAGCCACATTGCATACCGCGGTCCTCGCTGTGGCTCCCAGGGTGGATCCAGTCGGCCGGGCCACCACCTGCGCTGGGGCTGGTGCCAGCGAAGACGTGGTGGTGGTGGTGGCGGTGGTGGTCGGTGCGGCGATGGTGGCGGTTGCGGCAGTGGTAGTGGCCGCAATGACCGTGGGTGTGGCCGCAATGACCGTGGGAGTGGCCGCAACGACAGTGGCAGCAGGGGGCTGGGACTGTTCAGCAGCCCTGGATGATGGGTTGGTGGGTAGGAGGGGTCCTGGGGAGCGGCTGGGCCCTGCCACGCCAGATGGGCCAGCTTGGTGGTCCGTGTCCGAAGAGGTGGACAGATCCTCCAGATCCGTGTGTCCTCGTTGGGGGCTTGTAGGCTGGCTGTGCTGGCTGCTGTCTCCATCCCCAGCGTCCAGCAGTTCGTCACCTGTGGAGAGAATGAGATTTGTTATTGTGTTGCACCTGGCGAAGTATGTATTAGTCGTCTGACATTGGCAGTTCGTGCAATCTCGTACATGGGTTTCCCGGAGGCGAGTGTGTGGCTGTGGCATCTGTAGTTGTGTGTGCTAGGCAATGGGACTGTGTGCTGTGCACATGTGGCATGGGACGGATTGGCCATGCCGATGGGTGTGTTGCTTTGCCCCTACTCATTGTGACTCTGGTGTATGCGGGCTCCTGGCCCATCCTGGGTCTGGTTTGTACTTTGCTTTTGGGGTTCAAATGGAACGCTTAGGAACGCATATGGCAACATGGGGGCCATGCCCCAGATTCGCATTTGGGAGGGGATATGCTTTTGGGGTACATGCTGTGAGCCATGGGTGCCGAACGTGACATGTGTTGTGGCAGCATGACAGTGCATGGTCTGAGGTGTGTGCATGCCTGACATGCCCTGCATATTTGCTGTCTGTTGTGGTTACTGGACATGGCATTGGACGCATCGTTATGAGTGAGTGATAGTTGTGTGCCAGCCAACGTATTGCAGTTGTCCCATCTCCTTGGTGTGCGTGCTGCCCTGTGCCATGTGCATCACTGCAGTGCTCGGGGGGTGTGGCCCATGTTGTGTGTTGTTGCTCACAGTGTGTCGTGCGCTTAATTGACTTCTGGCACATGGTTGGTCATGGGCATGTGTCTTAGCGTGACTGCTGTATGTGTGGCAGCTGTGCGGATGACATGCCTTTCATGTGACTGCGGCTGACGGATGGGATGGATGGTATGTTGTATGTGCATGGTGTGTCTGTGAGTTTGATGGGTTCAGTGGTGTTCGTGTGCATTTCTGTTGTTCCGCTCTGTTGCGTCTAGTGTTGTTTGTCTTACATAGGCGTAGTTGTGGGGTGTGGGGTTGACAGGCAGTGGGGGCTACATGGACAGGACTTCAATGGTGTTTCGGTTGTGTGTGATGGGTTGCACAGTGGCTGCCGTGTGGTACTATGTTCAGTGTGGCTTGTGCATGCAGACGTGGCTCCTTGGGTGTTGCTGTGTTTGTGATGGGTCATGTGGGGTGTGACTCTGTGGTTCATGTCCGTGTGCACATTGTTCACTTGTTCGTGATGGTGGGCGGTGCTGCGTGTTCGTCTGCTACGTGACATGTCCCATGTGTTGGTCGTGTTACGGCCCTCATGCCTCCAGTGATCCAGCCCTGTCCAGTTTCCCACCTGCAAGTTGTTCGGGCGTGCACTGTACTGGATGCCACATGGTTCTAAGCGGGGGTGCTCCATGTTGCAGGTCTGTGGGGGTGGGGGGTGTTGTGGGTCGTAGTGGTGGCTGGACACCCACTGACACCGATTGCTGTGGACCGTGATGTCTACCTTTCGGCTGTCGTTGTGCACTGCGGTGGCTGACACGTGGCTGTGGGGTGTGGGGGATGCTCCTCCTTGCTGTACTGTGGGACTAGGGGCCTGGTGTGTTTTGTACTTGGGCTGTCCACCCTCCCACCCACTGCACTTTGTGTTCCTGCCACTTAACTGTTACTTGTCGGTTAGTGCAGCTATGGCGGTCACATGGGTGTGGTGGGTGCTCGTTGTGGCGCTTCTGGCATATTTGGGGACCTGTTGGTGGTTACGTGGCTGGCTGAGTGTACACATGTCCCCACGCATCTTACAGTTGTTCTGTTTGGGCTGTGTGTGGTGGTGTCTGTTGCATGTGTGTGTGATGTGTTGTGTATTGTGTGCTGGACATGGGGGTGTTTGTCCCTGGGAGCTGTGGCATGGTGGTAGTGCATGTGAGTACATAGCGGTGTGCTGGTATACATTAGTTTGTACTTACCAGCCTCCACTCCCCCTGCTAATCCGGCGAGGATCTCGGGATGGATGATGACTCGCACCTTCTCCTCCCACGCTTTGAAGGTCTTGAAGAGCGCGGGATTCCCTCCGCCAGTGACTGCAGCCAGCTCTCTGTTTTTGCCCTCCTTCTTCTTGACCAGGCTCTTGACGTCATTCCACCGTTTGTTTATTTCGACTCTGTTCCTGGGCAGGGTCCCGACTGCATTGACCTGGTCTACGATCCGGTTCCACATTCTGTTTCTGGTGGCTAGTGGTGTGTGCTGGACCATGTTCCCATAGATTTGTGGGTGCACCTTGATGATCTCGTCGACCATGACCGTCAGCTCCATGGGCGTGAACTTGGGCATTCTTTGTGGTGCCATGGTGTTTGTGGTGCTGGTGCGGTGTGTGTTGTGTAATGTGCAGGGGGTTTGTGGTGCCGGTGTTTGGTGGTGGTGGTGGTGGTGTTTGGTGGTGGTGGTGGTGGTTGTTGTGATGTGTGCGTTTCTGTGGTGTGCTGCTGTCCTTGCTGTGTCACTGTGTCCTCTCCTCTCCTCTCTGGTTTGCAATGTTGCAAGGGGTTGTGGTCTGTGGGAGTTCTGCTTTTGTACTTACCTATGTGGGTGTGTCCTCATGGTCTGTTGTTTTCAGGTGTGTTGTGTCTGGTGTTCTGGCCTTTGTAGTTTTTGTTTGTCCAGGGGGGGTGTTTTCGGGATGTGTACTGTGCTTGTGTATTTGTGCGTGCCTTGCTGTGTGGACTTATTGGCCATGTTGTGTGCTATTGGTTTTGTGAGCGGATGGTTTCTGTGCAGGGACGTGGGCGCCATGGTTTCTGCCGTGTCGATTGGCATCGGCGTTGTTTGTGCTGGCGGGCGGTATATTTGTGGTTTTCCCGCGCTCATGGCGGTGCGATCGTAATTTCACGTGCGGTGTGTCGGCCGTGAGGGCGGGCGGTTTTGTGTTGTCGGGCGTGTTTCCGTCCGTGGCGGGCGGTTTGACTCCGACTCGGACGATGGCGGGCGGTATTTAGTGTGATTTTTCCGCCGATGGCGGTTTTCGGTTTGTGTTATCGTAATGGCGTGGTCGGTGTTCAGACGGTGTATGCGGGCGGTATTTTGCCGATTCCATGCCTGGCGGATTTATTTACGCCGGGTATCGTAATGGGCCCCTAAGAGAGCAGATGTTATGGTCCGGTCAAAGAGTTTTCTTCTCTCAGGATGTGGCTCGTGCCCCTGCTGCCCGTCGCAAGGAATTCCTTTCTCTTCGTCCGGCTCTTCGGTCCATGAATGCCATATACGGCCTGGTGCATCCCTGCTTTTTTAAAGTTACTCATAAGGAACGGTCCTATTCTTTTGATCGACCTGAAGATCTCAGACAATTTATTTCTCGCCATAAAGGAGATGAGATGGACTTTGGAGGGGCCTGAGTACTGTCTCCGCTTGCTTTGTCTTAAGTCCTCTGAGTTAGCTTTTTCCACTCTACTGTTCTGAAGACATTCGTCTTCTTTTGTTGTTGTTTGTTATGGCCTGTTTTTGTTATTGCAGATTGCTGTAGTTTGTCCGCCTTCTTTGGAGGCCATTCCTTACTACTTCTTTGTTTTTCTCCACAGATGTCTCCCTTCCCATACAGACTCACTCCCCTGATGTTTCCTTCCTTCCTGCCTTCCCATCCCGCTCCTAATGTTCAATTACCTCCCATGTTTGGTAAGTGTTACTTCTTCTATTAGATTTCCCTGTTGCAGCTGTTTGCATGTTTTCAATATATCAATTTATGTTTTCTCCTTTTATGTTGTTGGTTTCTCCCTTTGTGTTGCCTCTTACTAAGCTCCCCATTTTTCATGTTTCTATATCCATTGGTTCCTGTCGTTTCCTGATGTCCCCGCTGGTTCTGCCGTCTGTCCGTCTTTTGCGGCTCCCCGCCTCCACATGATATTCTCTTTAGTCTGGATATGTATTCCGTCATTTTTGACTGAAGTCCCTCGGCTTTATGTCAACTTCTCTTTGTCTATCATTTACTTTCTTTACCTTTTTTTCTTTTCTTTTCTCTCCCTTTCGTATTTCCCTTTCTCTGTCTTTTCCTCTTTGACTTCTGACCTTTTTTCTCCCTTTTCTTCCTCAATTTTATCACCTCCTATTTCTCTCTACCCTTTTGTAACTCTTACTTTTCATCTCTTTCACATCCTTTCTTCCTATCTGTTTTTACTTCAAGGTTATAACTTTGTTGATTTTAAATTTTCGCTTATTGAGTTTTCAACTTTTTTGAATTTTATAATACTCATGGTATTGTTTAATGCCTTTCTCCTTTTTGATGACTGATAATGTTCGAGTTGTCTCTTGGAATGAAAAAGGTTTACGTAATCCTGTCAAAAAGCAAAGGGTGCTTACACATCTCTCTAAATTATATTGTAAGATTGCAATGTTGCAAGAAACGCATCTTAATGACAATGATGTTAATTCCCTTAAAAAACAATGGGTAGGATGCATTTATAACTCCCCAGCTAAAGATAGGAAAAATGGAGTGGCGATACTATTCCATAAGTCCCTTTCCCTTATTATAGAAAGCGAAGAAAAGGATGTAGATGGACGATGGCTTCTCCTTCACACTCTCATAAATGGGTCACGTGTTTCTCTCCTCAACATTTATGGTCCTACAGGATATGACTCACAGTTTTGGCAATCCATGTCACACACTCTTCACTCATGCTCTGACTCTAATCTCATAGTGGGTGGGGACTGCAATCAGGTCATGGACCCTTTTACAGATAGGAAATCTTCTTCCAGGTAAATTCCTAATAAAATGCAAAAGACCTTTGCTAGCACAATACTTTCGAGAGGCCTGGTTGATGCTTGGAGGATTTTTAATCCAGACAGTTTGGAATTCACTTTTTATTCTCCCACTCATAACTCTACATCTAGAATTGACTATATTTTTTTGAGCCCACACCTTCTTCCCAATTTACAACATGCTGAGATTGGATCCATTCTTATTTCTGATCATGCCCCCGTCTTTATTAATTTAGATCTTACTTCCCTACCTTCTAAATCCCGGCGTTGGCGCTTTAATAACTATCTTCTCAAAGATTATACCTTTATTGGGCGATTTAAAGATTTTGTGTCAGAATTCTTTCTTTTTAATGCTAGTCCAGATATGCCCTTCCATATTATTTGGGACTCTTTTAACCCCTTGGCCGCGGCGGTAATTCCGCCGCGGCGCTGGGGGGGCGGGGGGTGAGCGCGGCGCCGCCATGCTCGTGACGGAACCACGCCGTCATGAGTCACGGGCGAGCTGTGCTCATGACGGCGTGGTTCCGTCACGACCCCGCCCACTCACTAATTCGCCCGCACAGGCGGGGAATCAGTCCCGCGTGGGCGGAGCGGCCGCAGCATGACGGAACCACGCCGTCATGAGCACACGCCGCCCGCGTCTCATGACGGCGTGGTTCCGTCATCCGCAGGGAAGGGGTTAAAGCTACAGCCAGAGGCTTTATCATTGATTATGTAGCCAGTAAAAAGAAACAATTCCGTAAGGAGTCTGCCTCTATTCTGTCTTCCATTAAGAAATTTGAACATGCATATTTTTCTTCCAACGATGAAGTTTCTCTTAAGAATTTGATTGAAGCAAAACTAAATTTTAATAGAAAATCTACAGAGGAAGCTTCCGGGACGTTACTTAAAATCAATTCCAAATTTTATGGCGGTCGCAACAGAGCTGGTAAACTGCTGGTGAATTATTTGAAGATCAAGTCCCAAAGATCTAGAATAGTTAAAATCATCGATGATAGTGGTGTTAATTGCTTTAAAGACGAAGAGATATTGGAATGCTTTATGGACTTTTATAAGAACCTATATACCCCCGAATCCTCCCCCTCTGAAGCTGCCTTGGATTCATTTTTTGATTCACTACCTCTCCATTCTTCCTCCCCCCCTGATTGTTCTATATTGGACACTGATATGTCCCTTTCTGAGATTAAGTCAGCCCTGTCTAAGTTACCCAAGGATAAAGCCCCTGGCCCGGACGGCCTTACTGCTGAATCTCACAATGAGGCTCGAAGCTCTTTTCTAGAGGCTATGATTTGTTTAATTCCCAAAAAAGATATGGATCCTTCTTTGTGTGCTAATTATCGCCCCATCTCATTGATCAATTTGGATTGTAAAATTTTCGCCAAGGTTCTCGCCCTCCGTATTAATCAGGTACTTCCAGAACTGATTGGTTTTGAACAGACGGGGTTCGTTAAGGGAAGGGCTTTAGCTGATAATTCCAGAACTTTTCTTAATATCATTCATCTAGCATCTAAGAGTCCCTCTCCTGTTGCAGCCATAACCCTTGACGCGGAGAAGGCCTTCGACCGTATTCATTGGCTTTTTATGATGCGCGCCCTCAAATGGCATGGTATTGGCCCCTCTATCCTGTCACTTATCAGTTTGTTATATTCCTCTCCAACTACTTCAGTTTTTGTTAACGGAACTCAATCTTCCTATTTTACCTTACAACGAGGTACTCGTCAAGGTTGTCCTCTTTCTCCCCTGCTCTTTATCCTATCCCTTGAACCTTTTCTTCATTCTCTGCACCACTCACCCACTTTCCGAGGTTTTAAACACAAGGAAATTGAAATCAAATTTACCGCCTATGCGGACGATATTCTGCTTTACATTTCTGATCCCTCTACTTCTCTGCCCGCCTTACAGATCTTCTTTCCTCTTACGCTGCCTTGTCTGGTTACAAGTTAAATTTCTCTAAGTCCGAAGTGCTTCCCTTAAACAAATATTGTTTAAAAAGCATGTTCGATGGGACTGATTTCAAATGGACTATCAATAGTATCACTTGCCTGGGAATTAAATACTCTTCTTCAATTGTGAGAACGGTTCAGCTCAATTTGGAAGAGGTTCTATTAAAAGTAAATAACATGACAGGAAGATGGTGTCCCCTTTTTCTGTCATGGTGGGGTAGACTTGACACAATCAGAATGATGATGCTTCCTGTTATCAACTTCTATATGTCCATGTTACCAGTGAAACTTGCATTGAAATTTTTTAAGACCCTTAATGGTGTCTTGAGTAAGTTTCTATGGAATAGTCGAAAAGCCCGTATTTCTTTATCTTTCTTGTCTGCTCTAAGGATCGGGGAGGTGTCCATTTTCCTAATTTTCGACAATATCACTCCTCCTTTTTGATCCGTCAGGTGTTACCTTATTTGTCCTCTTCGGAAGACATTCCCGCTTCTGTTTGGTAAATATTGGAGGAATCCTTGATTCACACTTTTCCTTTTTCCTCGTTAGCCAATTTTAACCATCCTCCTCGTTCTTTTAACAATCCGACCATTGCACATTTTATTTCAACCTTTCATCCGGTCAAGCGCAAATCCCATACTCCTCTACAAATTTTTCTAGACTCACCTCTTTGGCATAATAAATCCATTAAACTGTCTAATCGTACTATTTTTTGGAAAATTTGGGTGGCTAAGGGGATCTTCCTGGTTAAGCATCTAATGCATGGTTCGTTTTTTCTTTCTCCCCAGGAAATTCATTCTAAGTTCGGCCTACCTTTCTCCTCACTCCTTAGGTATGACTCTTTAAGATCGCTTTTAACTAATCAGTTTTCTCTCCTCTCCGGATCTCCCCCCTCTGCTTTAGACCCCACTTTAGAACCTTTGTCCACCTCTCTTTCCCTCCGGGCCTCTCATATTTACAAATATCTTCATTTCTCCTCTCTCAACCGCCCCAAGAGTAAGGTTGAACTCCTATGGGAATCTGATTTGCAGCGTACCTTATGTATTCACACATGGAACTCTATTTGGGCTCGCATACATCATACTTCCTGCACTGCCAACACCACTCAGACCCTTTATTATTTTTATCAGAGGTTACTTTTAACTCCATTATCTCTTTCCAAGTATAGTTTAGATCTATCCCCGAATTGTTGGTCCTGTAAAACCCTCCCTGGCTCATTTATACACTCCTTTTTTCTTTGCCCTAGCATCACTCTGTTTTGGACCAAGGTATGTAAATCAATCTCCTCCATTTGCTCTATTAATTTTCCTTTTGACATTTATTCCATATTCCTGGGAAGTAAATCTGCAAAGTGGTTTGGATCTCGCAGGGTGGGTTTTTTTGTGGATATGTTAATTGCCATTGCCTTTCAGGTAATTACCTCCAATTGGAAGGACGCCACCAAGGTCTCTTTTTCTGCGTGGTGGAATCTTCTCTGCTATCATCACAGACTGGATAGAGCTTCTGCCATCACATCTCAGCAACTTCTTTGAAAGGAAGCCTTCTGGTCTCCACTCACTAACTATCTATCCACATCTGCATTACGTAACAAAGACAGTTCCTTCGTTTATCAACCACCATGAGTATTTTGTTTCTTGGTTCCTTTCTCTTATATGGTTCGTATTAGTCAATGTATGGTTCCTACTTTGTTCTCAGAAAATAATATACTGATTGTACCTTGTTAGTCGTACATACGATATCTGATAAGGATGTTGCTTTCTTTTCTCTTTCTTTCTTTCCTTTTCCTTTCTTTTCCCTCCTCTCTTCTTTTCTCTTCTTCTAGCTCTGTTTCCATTCTGAAAAATGTAAAATGCTATTTTGTTTCAAGGTACAACCTTTCACTGAGGCTTTCTTCTTTTGGTTTTATTCATTTGATAATGGTAGTAATCTTAAGTTTTCACTCCTTCATATTATTATATACTTTGCTTGTTAGTTTTTGCCTTTTCTCTATAATTATTGCTGCAATGTTGTACCTCTGTTCGTATTTACTTCAATAAAGCTCTTAAACTAAAAAATAAAACGGAATCTCATATATGAGAAATGAGAGAGTGTCATAAACAATATTAGCAGTAATATTAGTGAGCGGCTGCTGTGTAACTATATTGAAAACACACATCACTATTCATGAATATGAAATGCCAACACATTTAGAATTTGGAGGAGTGTGCCTGTGCACCGTCAGTAACCTGGCCAAAGAGGGCGTGAAAGAGCTGAAATTGGATCATAAATTTCAACCTGTTCCAAACAAGGGCCCCCAAAATACGTTCGGCCCAAGGGCCCCAAAATCCTGACGATGTCCCTGGTCAA
This sequence comes from Calotriton arnoldi, assembly GCA_963921515.1. Lineage (NCBI taxonomy): Eukaryota > Metazoa > Chordata > Amphibia > Caudata > Salamandridae > Calotriton > Calotriton arnoldi. Next base: position 3,846,547 of record CAWUFW010000567.1, read on the forward strand.
GCCATGTGGCTCATCTATTAGTTCCCATGCATAACCTTGGAGTGTGCACAGTATGACGAGAACACTTTCGCTTGGATTGAGCCACAACCATTAGTACAATGCATAGCCTCCCTCGACAACTTTTAAATAAAATAATATATCGCAAAATGTTAAGCCCAGCATAAAAATTGGACTTTTATCAACACTGTTGAATTTTCGGGTGGGGCAGGGACGTTGGTGGAGAACATACTTCTCATGAGAGCTGCATCCAATAATGCCTACTTAATTGAGAGACACTTTAATGGTATACTGACCATGCTGTTGTCATTATTTGCTTCAGGTTCAGTTAGACCTGGATTGCTCCATGGTTCCTTGAGCACACCCAAAGAGCCAGGTGGAGTGGACGAACAGCCATCAATGACAGGTGTGAAGCTTCCGCTTAGACCCTCATTATGAGTGGCCCGGTATTTTGATGTGATAATTATGGCGTGCATAAAATCTGAAACCGATGTGTTCGAATTTTATCTGATGCAATAATCATAGCATATTCCAATACTTTGGGGAATAACATGCAAATTTTGGTGCTTACTGTCCCCAAATCTGCATGTCCTGGTGAACACCAGGCCTTTTCCGCTTGTGGAATTCTGGCAGGTTTGACGTGCCTAAATTTGGGGCCAGATGTACGACGCTTGCATTTTGCGACTCGCAAATAGCGTCACTTTGAGACTCGCAATTTGCAAGTCGCAAAATGCAATGTACAACAGTGTCATAGACACTGTTAGGGCCAGATGTACAAATGGGTTTTAGACCCGTTTGCGACTGCAAAAAACCTGTTTTGGGAAACAATGGTTCTGGAGTGGCCTAAAGGTCCATTCAGAAGTGACCCTGTGGGGGGCACTATGATTGAGAGTAGGAAGTTAATTCTTAAGAGGGAGCGGTAAGTAATATAAAGAGGGACATGTAGGCCAGTATATGACAGATGTTTATTCCAAAACAATAGTATTCAGGTGCTCACACAATAAGTGACAATAGGCGTGACGTGAAAAGTGAGGGTGATATTAAAATAAAGACATTGCATTGACAACAGTAGTAGGAACTCCTTTAGAAGATTTTTACAGAGTAAAAGGAGTTCATGTTGTAGGGGGTCGACGGCGTTTTGAACTCAATTATTTGAGTTCATCTTCAGGACATACATAGGTGAGGAAGCTGAATCTAAAATGATTGGAAGGGAAGGGGGGAAAGGAAAAAATAAAAATAAATATAACATATTCTGATCCCTGGATATATTTACATCATGGTTAAGTCACAGTTTAATTATATAAGCTCCCTACTGGGCAGTTAAGCATAGTCAAGTTATGCACACAGATTCTAATTCAGAGTAATAGCCATTTGGATTGGAAAATAACACAGCGCGTGGTAGGCAGTTAAGAAAAAGAGGTGCCAGAGAGTCAAGATTAGCAATAGGGGCACCAGAGGAATACAGATCTAACAGATATGAACGCGCTTGCAAGATGGCCGGCATTCAGAGTACGCAATTTAATTAGGTTTAGGTTCCCTGACTAAACCTAATTAAATTGCTTATATATACATCTGTCATATACTGACCTACATGTCCCTCTTTATATTACTTACCGCTCCCTCTTAAGAATTACCTTCCTACTCTCAATCATAGTGCCCCCCACAGGGTCACTTCTGAATGGACCTTTAGGCCACTCCAGAACCATTGTTTCCCAAAACAGCTTACCACCCCAGGTTCACATATTGGGATACCCTTGTTTTCCTTATTACCTGCAAAAAACCTGTGGCCCATGTACTAATCCTATTTTGCGAGTCGCAAATCAATAAGAATGTTTTGCAACTGCAATTGCGCCCGCAAAACATTTGCAGTTTACCACCCTTCTCAGAAGGGTGGTAAAGCACTCACAAACAAGAAGGGGTCCCCAGGGGACCCCGTCCCCTTTGTGAATCCATGCGCAAATATTTTTTAAGGGCAGGCAGTGGTCCCAGGGACCACTGCCTGCCCTTAAAAAAATAAACTGAAAAGTTTCATTTTATTTTTTAAATGCATCCTGTTTTCCTTTAACGAAAATGGGCTGCATTTTTAAAAAAAACTGCTTTATTTAAAAGCAGTCCCATTAATGGAGGTCTGCTGACCCCAGCAGGCCACCATCCCTGGGAGTGCCAGCCATTCCCAATGGGGTCGCAAATTGAGACAGCCTCATTATTATGCATGAGGCATGCAATTTGCGACCCCATTGGGAATCGCAAACAGTGTCTCACACACTGTTGTGCATCCCAATTAGCGAGTCGCAAATTGCGACTCGCAAATGCGACGCAATTTGCGACTCGCTAATTGGCGGGTCGTACATCTGGCCCTTAGTGATTCCCAATGGGGACGCAAATTGCATGCCTGATCAATATTCATGAGGCAAGCGCAATTTGCAACCCCATTAGAAATGGCTAGCACTCCCAGGGATGGTGGCCTGCTGGGGTCAGCAGACCGCCATGGCTGGGACTGCTTTTTACAGAAAGCAGTTTTTTTTTTTTAAATGCAGTTCGTTTTCCTTAAAGGAAAACGGGATGCATTTAAAAAAGAAAAATGAAACGTTTCAGTTTCATTTTCTAAGGGCAGGCAGTGGTCCCTGGGACCACTGTCTGCTCCTAAAAAATATTTTCGCACCCATTAACAAAGGGGAAGTGGTCCCCTTGGGACCCCTTCCCGTTTGCGAATGGTTTACCACCCACTTGCAGTAGGTGGTAAACTGCGAGTGTTTTGCGACCGCAAATGCAGTCGCAAAACAATGGTACCTACCATGTGGACTCGCTATTAGGAAGGGACGCCCTTGGCACGCCCCTTCCTAATAGCGAGCATTGGCACATAAAACCACAGTTTTTTCTGGTTGCAAAAGGGTTGAATACCCATTTGCGACCGCAAAATACGGTCGTACATATGGCCCTTAATGAATGGTAATTACCAGAAGCAAAAACCATTGAACCACTTTTAAATTGCGATACATGTGCAAACAAGTGTTTGCGAATGGATCACAATTTAAGGGCCACTCATAATGAGGGCCTTGGTCTTTTAAAGAATGGGCACCTTCCTGGTCACCGTATACTCGGCTCTCTCCACTGTGACTTCTTGTAAGCGCCTGGATACCCTATCGGGCGATTAGCCATGCTTTATAAATCCTGATTTATTGATTGATTGATTGTAAGGCATGGAAAACTCTACTCCTGGCAGTCAATCCTGTCCGAGGGACTCATAAACAATCCCTACGGTTGAAGTCCATGCACTGTTGCAAGAGCTAACCTAGTTGTTGTTTTAGCACTGTTTGATCTCACTTTCCTCTACAGGCTTTGTGGCAGGGGACATGCTGTCGTGGTGGGATGGTATCCCTCAACGTTCTTCCTAACAGCACTGAGGCAGGTGCAAATTTAAAAGTACAGTGAAGAATATTTTTAGAAGTGCATAAGAAATTGTGAATTGTCCATTCGAAGTCCGTCTGTTGCTCAACACCAATTTACATTGCTTTCTTCAATCTTAGAATAAAGCACTCTATCTCCCCATCTGCTTTTCAAAGGAAAGTGAGACTTAAAACATTACAATCTCTGTTATCATATACAAGAGTAGTTCTGCAGTCATGAGAGTCAAATTTCTAATTTTATCGACCTTTAAAGGAGGAAAGGCTCCGTTAACTCTGGCGAACACTGAGCAGTCCCAAAAATGCATTTTTTGGAAATTAATTATATTCTCAGGATTTTATCATGCATACGTTATGCGTGTTTTACAGACATTCCAATTCATTAATGTGTGCTTCATTTGGAAAAAATAATTACCTTTGAAGGTATTGTACAATGGTATGATTCCAAAAAGGGGGGACAGCGGGCAGGTTTAGAGAGGTCCAACATACGTGCCCCAACAATACTATACGCAAGAAGGATATGGAGTTCCTCTGAGTCCAAGTGAAAGAACAGGGAGATACTAGAGGTGGGGGTGGTGGTGGCCCCACACTGAGGGTGAAGGGGGAGATCCCCTTTTCGGAACTAGGGCTCTCACACACCTAGCGAGCTAGGTGTCATGCTTCATCATATGAGCCTGCCCCTCGTCAGGTCGGCGCTGCAATACCTGACGGGCACCCAGTACGGGGCTCTTTGGCGCGGATCTTTTGTTCCTGCCGTTGGGTGCAGTGGGGGTGAGGGGCCTAGTAGGTGTAGATGTGGGAGGGAAGTGGGTTAAAATAGGTCAGTTAGTCCTAGCAATTATTTATTCAGGAAGGTAAACTGCCTAGTTAAAAATATAGAGAGTGGCGGTGAACTAGAGGCAAGGTATCTAGCTGTATGCGCCCTACTCTCGGTCGGTCAACATGTTTCGTGCCCTGTGTGTCAGGGGGATCTAGGCACTTCTTCAGGACCAATTGTAAACGCTATCTACACAGCGTGGTAAGTGAAAAACTACATACCACGTTCTCAGGTCAATAACCTGCAACCAAAAGAAAAGAAAAAATATGTTTTTAAGGTGGGATGCAAACACTGTACATGACACGTATCTCATGGAACTGTTCTTACGGTACCGGAATGGTACGTGTGCTAAGTGAATTTGTATAGTCACACACATACTCAACACCCTGTGAGGGGTGAGACTAAGGTTAAAAGGCAAGGTAAGGTCTCTCATGCACAAGAGGATTCATATTAAAACCAAGGTCTCAAGATGGAAATTCCATCTAGAGCCGTAAAATAACATAACAGAAAGGACAGAAACCATGCTCACCTATACTGTTGTCTAGTTAGGACTGCAACAGTATCCGGCGGTCATAAAGGACACCAATTTGGGTCCTATGTAAGCAGAAGGAAAAAAGGCTGAATACAGTAACAAACTCCATACTGCACAAACCAGAAACACCCAGGCGTCGGGACCATCAATGAGTAGTAAACAATTGCCAAGAGCAAGAGGTCCAGAAGGTAATGGTCGCATCCCCTCAGACCAACCATGCTCCCGTGTAAACCAGGTGTACTAGGGCGCTACCACTGTGTAGCACACACGATGGAGGGAGTGTTTGTAAAGGGATTTGTCACACGTACACACCAATGAGTGAAAACAACAGCAGAGTGGGCCGGTACACCACGAGAGAGTATCAAGGGGGTTGATAGACAAAAGGGGGGAGTGCCAGTAGTAAACCTGGTACCTCAACTAGTCCCGCAATGTAAGCTCACCTCCGTTGCAGTCCATAGCATACTGGGTCTCCAAGCCAGGAACAAGAGTGTAACTACTCACCAGCGTTCGAAGAGCGCTTCGTGTGCGACCTCCTTCTTGCGTATTGTACAATGGTAGGCAGAAAGAAAATACCTTGAGTTCAACGTAGGTTAAAAAATAACGCTTGGCAAAGTGAAGCACAATGGAACAATTACCAAAACACAGGTTTTTCATCATACTTTTTTAAGCCATGGGGTGTTAATCTATCTTTGATTGCCTCACAGTTTGCCACTATTTGTGGAGTAAAAGGTATTGTTTAGGAAGCAGTAGTCATTATCTCTCATTACACAGCATTCATCAAAAATGTCAGGCCGGAAGGAAAGATGCCACTGATTTCTTGTATATGATTAAAAAAAAAATCACCCCTTTCAACGTCCTTGTTCTGCCCTCAATCGCCTCTCTTCTCTTTCCACATAATAATTGCTTGACTGCATACCTTGCCACACAATTAAAGCACAGTCAGAACATCAGCTTGACTGCTTTATATAACGACCATGATTAGGATGAGGTACTATTTTGGGACTTCACACACCAGTGGGACAACAATGTATTGCGACATCTGCAGCTTTGCAAGGTAGAACTTGATGATGGACAGGTGTAACCAACTATATGTCAACAAACAAAAAAAAACAATGAAAAATGGTATGTTGCAGGAAGTGTCTGAATGTCCCACCAGAGTGATACCCGAGACATTTGAAGAGGCATGCAGAATGGTAGCTTTGAGGGATTGAATCCAGTACACAACGTCTTGTGATGTTTTACAAGATGTTCATGTAAACAATCCTGTTACAATCCGGACCTGATTGTCCGAGAATTCATCACACCCACTAAAATCCACGTGTTGCACACGATAATTAACGGCTGTGATAAACTGCACACAACTCAGGGGCCCTCCGACCGCCATGGTATCGGGAAGAATCCCCCCGCATGACCCGCGGCATTTCCGTCGGACAAATTACGATGCAATGTACGCAGAATCAGACTGCGGCGGAAGGATGCCACAAAAGACCGTCCACCACATTCGGAAAAGCTGCAAATCCGACCGCGTCGGACGGGGAAAGCTGTGCAAAGGCTTGAAAAGGCCACTCCTGAAGCGGGATGACCGCATGGCCAATTACGATGAGAATGCGGAGCTGGCGGACCGAGCACTGCGTCCGACCGCCGCGCACGCACAAAGGCCAAATGAATGGCGGACGGACCAACTTCAAAACAACGCCCGAAGTGTGCCTGTACCCCCTGCCGCCCACAACCACAACACACACACCACAATGATACACCCCAACTTGCTCGTGGTAGGGAAAGCCATGCGCAGCATGGAAGAGACATCTGGAGGTCATCAATCATGTGGACACACCCACATACCACAGTAGAAAACCAACCCCTACCTGGACCAGCAGCCTTTGCACACTACAAGCCGAGACAGAAAGACAGGACACCATTGACCCACACTGCACAACATCACACCCACCTATCTCCACACAACACCACTTCCATCCACACACCTCACACACTACACATATCTCCAACATCACCTTGCACCCTGCACCCCTCATCCATTTGCACCATGCCCCCAAGAAAATGCCCAACTTCACCAACTCAGAGTTGAAAGAGATGGTAGACGAGACAATCAGGGCAGAACCACATTTGTACGGGCACCTGGTCCAACACACCCCACCTGCGCGCAAGAATCAGATGCGGGCAAGGATCCACAGCAAAGCCAATGCCGTAGGGACCACCCTACGCACTGTGCGTGACATCAGGAAGTGGTGGTGCGACCCCAAGGGCCGGCTCAAGCTACGGGTCTAAAGGAGCCACGCGGCGGCACAGAAAACTGGTGGCAGCCCTTCCATCCCACCACCAACCTTCACTGAATGGGAGGAGAAGGTGCCTGCCATAATGCATCCAGAGAGTCTCACATGAATCGAGGGGGGACTGGTGGCTGGTAAGTACCAACAAACATGGACATGATGGAAGTTGTCACAGATCACATAGCGCAGACCAATGAAATCCTTAGCAGTGTGCCCACAGGAGCCAGCATCACACCACATCCTGCCATGTGGACGATGTGGACATTGTCGCATTAACACACTCAAGTACTGTTGCACAGGGATTTTCTGAATTCACGTGCGATTTATGCATGTTCAACCACATGAATACCAGTCCCTGACAACATGCAAACGCCAAATCTGGTTTCAAAACGCACTTCGCTGTTCCTGCATGAGTACAACAGCTGCGTGCACAGGCCAGGCATCATGTATATAGGATCTGTTGCACGGCGTGTCCTTTTTGTGGCAATGTTCAGCTAACTACCCCATGAGTGATTGTGGATAGTCATTTGTGGCCTCACATTCACACAGCAAAAGCATACTTCAATAAGTGTGCATGCACAATGGGCCTCTGTTCAGACAAGTAGTCGCTCCCACACCAGACCGGAGACCTTCGAATTGCAGGTGTCTTGACCGTCTCTCGCTATTCAGTCACTGCTGAACACGGCTCTCCCACTATTTTCGCGGTGAACTGACACACAAATTATTGATGGCGTCTGATGCTGAAGGCCGTTGCACACTTTTTATCAGACTTGTGGGCTCTGGCCTTGTCCCTTCCTTCCATGCTTTTCCGGGAGTACCACCGGGTGTGATTGCTCCAAATTTCAACACTGCATTTAGCGGTCTCAGTTAATTACTTTTGCTGTACAGCTGAGCGCTGGTTCTGAGATTGCTCTCACGCCATGTCTGACCGTCCTGTGGTCCAGGCCGAGCCCAGGCAATTGCAACTGTACCGTGCCCGCATGCAGCTTCTCTTTGGATGTGTCCCATTGGCGGTGCTGGGTATCAGTTATGGGCTAACGTTCCGCAATGCCTATTTCACCTGCATGCAACCTGTCTTTTCCTGCAGGAGATGGCTGTTTGAGTGGGCCATGGATGTCTGCCTTTCAAACACATGCCTTGCCGACCTGGATCATGAGCTGTGGGTGACTCCTTTGTTGGTCCACGTGCAAGACTGCTTCGGTGAGACACGTTTATGGGATGCCTTACAATGTGTCAGGCAGGCGGACAGCTGCGCCTGTGCGTTAGCGCAATGGCTCCTGTGCAATGCCTACATCGAACCTCTCCCAGGTTGCGATGGGATGCTCCTTTCAACCTTGTGGTGCGAGAAGCACATCTGTTCCTTCATACTGCTGGATTGGATGGCGGTCCTCTTCGCTGAAGATGATTTGGATCGTCTTTTGGAACTGATTGCCTTCGAAGCTGCCTGTGCCTTCTTGGATTCGCAACTACTTAACAGCAACAGGGACTGTTGGTGACTAATTCAATTTTCGTTTCCCTTTCTTCACGCCTCCTGACGGGAATTGTCATCCAGCTCTCTGACTTTAGCCCTGTCGACATTGGCTTGGACTATGCTGAGCTCTGCGGGCTGTCATCGCTTGGTAACACAGACCGGAGCAGGTGGAGTCTGTCATCTGACCGTCATGGGCATTGTCGTCTGGCATGGGCCCGGCTTCCATTATGCAGATGTGGCGCACGAAGATTACATGGCGTTGTTGTTTTGCAAGTACTCAGGGCTCGAGTCGGGTGTACACGCAGGTACACGGCGTCCCCCCCTCTTTACACGGGGTGGACGCCGTCCCCCCTGCCAGGACGCTGGTCCCCACAGGAATATGCATAACTTGTCCCGGTGTACTCTCCAGTTACCGGGACACGTTCAGCAGCACCTGCACGTTGACTGCTCTCCATTCCTTGCAGCAACGTGCAGGCAGCGAGTGAGCCTTTCTTCACCTCCAGCCGTGCCGAAGTAAAGGGGGCATCCGGCCTCCTTTTGTTTGTACATGCTGACTGGGGGCCGCCTTGAACCTTACATTTGAATGTGGATGCCACAGAGGGAAACATAGGCACACAGCTTGCCTTCTGTTCACAGGGACTTAAGGGAGGCATGCTTTTGCCTGTGTTCTGACAATGTGTATCAATGCAGACACTGTGAGACTGTCAGATGGGTTAGTCTGTTTCAGTATTTGCACAAATCATTTCTGTCGCACTATTTTACTTCTTTCTTAGCGCTACGTCGTAACGTTATGAGGTCATTTGCATTTTGTCTTACTTGGTCAGTCCCCCCACTTATTTTTTGGGGACCTGTGCCCTGCAAGTACCTTAGTATATGTCTGTCACGTGGGAGGTGTCCGCAGAGCTTGTCCTCTGCGCGGTCCTAGAGTCCTGTCTGTACATTCTGTCCGTGGTCGGAGGACATTGTCCCTTGTCATTCTGTTCTGGTGTGGCCCTGGCACACTGACCCAACCAAGTCTCACAGCTGCAAGAGGACACGGATCCCCTTTGGATGACATGGGAATGCGGGCTAGATGCCCCACACTTGGAGAGTGATCCATCCAGTGATGAGAGCGACACAGCAAATGTGTTGCAAATGTCACCATACCTAGGCAGAGGGATGGGCTCTGCTGACAAAGCCCATAGACCAGGGACATCCCATACAACTCCTACCTGCAAGGGGTGGGAGGATATGCTCGTGGTTCTACGTCCAGAGTAATTATTGATGCAACATCTTGCTTCATGTTAAATGGACATGTCACTGTGGTTACTGGTTGGGTAATCATGCATTTTCTGCCTGTTGTGGCACGTATGTTGCATGCTTTGACACTGTAGTAAGAACTTCACATTTGGAAATGTTTCTTGTGTTCGACTTGTCTTACTGTTAGGATTTGCGCCATAAACATGGCTAATCCTCATACTGTGTATTAGAATTGACCCAATATATGTAGCATGCTCAGTCTTTATTTCTGGTTTGCTATATTTTGGTTTGCTTTATGGAATTGCACAAGTGTGAACTTGCATGCTTTTATTTTTCTTGTATAAACTGGTATGGTATGCTGTAATACTGTTATAAACATTAAGTAGTTCTTGGTATCTGAATCCATTTAGCTTGAAACAATTTGATTCAGCAGAACTAATGACAGTTAACATGTGCCTGCCACACCCGCTTTACAGTTGGCAATTTGCATAGGAAACCATGGATCAGCAGGACTAATGACAGTTAACATGTGCCTGCCACACCCGCTTTACAATTGGCAATTTGCATTTCTGTTAAACCACCCCATCCACCTGAAGCCTATAAAAGGCTTGAAAGCAGAATGAGACGTGCTTGCGCTCGTCTTCACGATTCCCCACTTACCTGATTTCCTTCGAGTTCCCGCGCCGCAGGCAGTATTCCTCCTCTTTGGTTCCAGTCAGTCCTTGGTGGTTTCCAGGATAACTCCACGACTTCCTCCTTCGTTCCGTCTAGGAAATAACTCCGGCCTGCAACAAAGAAAGAAAAAGCAGCGCTCAGTCAAGTAAGGCATTTCTAATTAACAAAGCTTGCAGTGGAAGCGCGTCAAAGATTAAACAGGTACTTTTCTGTTTTATTCCAAAGGCTGATAATTTACGACTTTTGCGCTCTCAGAGGAAATGCTCCAAGGTTCCTTAAATTATAGTTTCTTCGTATTTCAAGAGAGAGACAAATAAGACTTTTCAAATTAAAGAGAGACAGACTCATTTCCTACTCAGGAATAAGTGGACATTTTCTGCTGAAACTTATTTTGTGTTGTATTACTTTTATTTTATGATATTCTTGAAGACAAGAAAAAGGTGTTTTTGTTAGTAAGTGTTTCATGGAACATTTAAATTTCAGTTATTGGTGTGTTATGCTGAAAAGGTGACAAGGTGTTCTTTTATTTCACTACAGAGAGCAGCATTATACACATGTGTTTAAGAACGTCACTTTAAGCACGTGATGCATCTGATGATAAAGGGAGACATTATCTCTGCTATATGTTGAGCAGCAAATTAAAGTGAAAGGTATAATCTTTATGTACAATGTAAATCAGGATACTAGTGGATGTATTCAACTAAGTAGGTTAATGAATGTTTATTGATCTTTATCGTTTGTACATAGATATTGTCCCAGAAGAATTGCTGTGTTTACAGAGTGGTTAAGGTATCGCGATCAGCGCCACAGTCGTGCCAAGATCCGAATCCAGCAGAGTGTTTTCTTTCTGTTCTTTTTTATTTTGTCCCATTTTCCCCTTCCCCTGAAGATCTGTTCTTGTTAAGCTGTGTTATACATACGGTTTGACAGGCGTAGATGTTTGGGGGCGTAGAGAACAAGCATCTCATCTCTCAAATCGAACATCCTGGATTTCAGGTGAGTGGAGACTTGACACTGCTTGTGTACAGGCGCTTGTATGCCTCAGAGTGAGTAGGAGAGCAAGTGAGGCAGTATGGCAATGGTGTCCTGTGCGTAGGGGTGCTTCGTTGTGCTCAGTCCCTGCATGCACAGGTTCTCAAATCCTGCGCATAGTCCAGTATGTGTACGAACTCACATGAACATTTGTCAAAGTCTGTGAGACAACAGCAAGGCGCACAGACACAGTCATAGTCGATCATTGTTGAATCACACTCAACGGAAGTAGTTGACGATGAGCTGTTGTCGTTGGTCAAGGCCTTCTTCCTCACCACTGTCATCGTCACTGGGCATGTGTGCGTAGGGAGCGGGGGTGATGTTGCTGGTCCGCCAAATGTAGCAGTCATGTGCCGACCCCGGATACTCTGCACACACGTGTGAGATGATCTGCTCCGCCTGTTGTACCACCTGCACGTTGATGGAGTGGTGGTGTTTGAGGATCCTATAGATGGGTTCACTTGCCTGTGGTGGTACGAGGCCAATGTGTGTTCCATCAATGGCTCCCATCAACATTTGTTATGCCTCCCAGGCAGGGCCGGCTCCAGGACTCTTTATTTGTGTGGTCTATCGAGGCATTTGGGTGGGCCACTGCGTGCCCGATTTGTCACTTGTGTCTCTCGCCAGGCCTGCTTCAGGGCCCTCCTTTATCTCTCCTCAGTTTTACAAGGGCCAGGGAGACGCATTCTTTCCTTCCAAATTCTCTTTCTAGATGTTGTCACTCTCCTGTAGTGTGTTTATCCATGAAGGGTCCTCATGATGAGAGGAGGAGGTTACCTGAGGTGGGAGTATCAGGTAAGTGACACTTCTCATGCTCCCACTCATGCCCCCCTCCTCGGCTTCCCTCTCTGCCACCCTCGTCCAGCGCCCCTCATCTCTCCATGGCCACTCGCTCATGTGCATTTCATTTGTTGTATGGCGCTACTGATATCAGGGTAGGGTGTGACAGTACTTTACGTCACGCACACATTGTACAGAGACAATCAGTCATGCAAGTATGTAAGTACATCAGTCTACAGGGAATGTCACGGAATCCAATGAGGTTCACAAGGTGTGGTAATCACATATCATCCATACTGGTGAGCAGGATTCTTGAGGGGGTTTGGTCTGGAGAAGCACTGACTCAGGACGTGTGTGGGAACATTTGCAGGCAATGGCAGCTAGGCACACTGCATGCCACACCAGTACGTGTGTTGGGAGTGCTAGGGATTACAAGTATGTCTGATTTGCAGACAATGGATACGTCAGATTGACGGCCTACGTCACTGGCCCTTCACAGGACGACCCCTGGCGAAGAGGCGCCAGTCAGATGTCAAGGGATATTCAAGCGATGTTCACGGGTTGGATGTTTCTCTACACAACATTGGTACAGTGCGAGAGACCTTTGTCCTTTTTGACTCCTTCCCTCATTTCAGTCCATTCTGGCCACGAGGCATGGCGATGTATGTAATTTCACTCTCCTTTCCTGGACATGCCATGTGTGTGAAGACTTGACTCAAAGGTCACACTCTCTCATCCCTTCACAGTGTAGTGAGCAGCTGGTCACTGTTCTAGTTGTTCTGATGTACCAGCCACTCCCAGAGGGCTGGCTTACCCCCCACCCCACAGCCACCCAGCACAGGCGTCACTGGACCTGTGACACTGCCAACAAACGGGGCCGGACGCACATGCCCTGGGCCAGTTCTCCCATACAAGTACAGTGTCTGTGTGGTTACCTTATATGCATGGGGGCCTCGTGCCCCACAACATTACACATAGAGTGCACCAATCACTTTGGGCGAATGAGCTGTGATGTGTGATGTAATTCGCAGGTCGCCAATGCAAATGCAGTATGTGTTCGAATGCGCGGGAGCTGGCATCCGCAGCGATGACACGCATTGGCTCCAATTGAATGTTGCAGGATTGCGGTCGCAGCTTCCGGGCCGCCGCGGTGTGGCACACACTATGCGAATGAGCCATCAGCCAATGGGAGCCTTCGGCGGCGTACATATTTTGATATTGCGGTGTGCGCGCTAGGCAACTGCAGGGCTCGTCATTGGCCCCAATTGCCTTCAGGGGCACCGAGGGTCACTCACTGGGATTGGGTGGGCCTCGCACTTTGCATTTGGCAGGTTGCCACATTCATCGTGGTGCCGCCACGCTTGCTGGGAGTTGTAGTTGTTCAGGGGTTGCATGCGTGGAGATGTTTGGTACGTACCTCTGCTGTTGGGAGCGGCGGCGTCTTGTCTGCCGGAGGTGCAGCAGGTAGTGCAGCGGGAAGGCTTGTGGCGTAGGATCCATTGCGGCTCCGGTGGTTTAGATGGCTTCTGTGTCAGCTCTTCCTCTCTGTTGTTGTATTTCCGCCATCCGCAACGTGGTGGTTTTTACACTGCGGTGGGAAGGGCTGTTTGCAACATCGTGATCTGGTTGGCGGATGGAACGTGTTTCCGCACGCTGGTCCTGCTCTGTTTGCTCCGTCCGCCACCCTTGCATACGCAGAAAACGTGCGGAGCCTGACAGACCGCGGCGGACGGTAGAAGGCCTCTGTTGGACCATTGTGATTTGGTGTTCGCAATGACCGCACCTGAGGCGGATGACATGACAGTTTTCCGCCACCGCCACCAGCATAGATGGGCTTCTGTCCGTCATCGTCATGAGCCCCTCAGAGTTCTGACCACTGCAAAAAGGGCATTTGACATGTGTGAGAATTTTTCAACACACTTGTAGGTAGGTCTTCAGTGTTGTGTCAACAATTTGGGCACAATATATTAGATTAAGATACTCCTACCCTGTGTTGTAAGCCTATTGCTAGTTACGAAGAAGTTCAGCAGTCATATAGATGATGAAAGCCAAAGGCTGAGTGAGGAGCCTAGTCACAAAGCTGCAAGTACACATGTAAATTTACTGCACCTAGTAGAAACTTTTTCTTCTCTCTATTTACCATTTTTGAGTTTAAAGTTACAGAAGTACATGTCTCCAGTACTGGTGGAGTCTCATACACCAGAGTTTATAAATAAAAAATGACTACTCGTACATTTTCATGCATAGGTGGAGAATTCCACCACAGCGGCAGAGATCTCCCTTTAGGAAAGTATAGGGAAATTTTTTAAGGCTTATTTATTTCTTTTTTAAATATTTAAATAGTTTTATATAAAATATGAATTTACAATGATTGCATATGTTTATGTATGTATACCTATAAAATAGGTTACATTAAAATGCTACAGCACATTAACTTAAACATGTAATATAGAATTATTTAAATATAGTTAGATAATGTTTAACTATAACGTCCCTATAACCTTTGGTAACCTTTGATTTCTTTAGTTACTATATGTGTGTGTGTGTGCGTGTGTGTGTGTGTGTGTGTGTGTGCATGTATAGCACATTGCGTGGGTTAACCTTGTCAGTACCTGATAAACACTATCTTTGTGAGAACCAGTGCATTGTGAGGACCGGTCGTAGTAGTGTGTTTAGGTACTTTCGAGCAAGTGTATCAAAAAACTAAAAGTGCAGTTAGATTTGCCCCAGTCAGCTTCATAACCTTCCCTACTATCAAAGCGCGCGTGGAGTTAGAGTAATAATTACACACTTCATTACGGTCACTGGCCGTCCTCATATTAATAGGTATGTTATGTTGTTTGTGTGTGTGTGTGTGTGTGTGCGTGTGTGTGTGTGTGTGTGTGTGCGTGCGTGCGTGTGTGTGTGTGTATTTTAACAATAAACAAAATACATATTTTTATTTTGGAAGTCTAAATAGTTTCTTTATTTTAACTTTAGTTCCTATCGATTGTTATTTTATTTCCCTGCCTTCATTGTGTTCCACTGAATTGTGATGCAGTACGTGTGAGTGGCAATGTGTGGCGGTAGAGGATTCACTCTAAAATTGAGCTGGAGTATATTTACTGCTGTTTCTGGACCTTTCTGGCTGTATTAACTTTAGAAGTGCAGTTTGTGAATAGCAACAGGGTACTCTTTTGTGAGTGGGTGTTTGTATTTGTGTGCCCCACCTTAAACCAGGGGCACACAAATGGCAGAGGAGCGTCACCCCACTGCCTGGCTCAGAGCTAATAAATGAAAAATAAAAAGATGTTTTGGCATCCTTTTATTTTTTATTTGGAGCCAGCTTCTGCAGGGAGGGGCGGGGTGGGGCACGGGAGGAGAGGTGCTATCTGCACTGCCTAAGTGCGCCTATGTGTTTGGTCGGCTGACCAAAACACACATGCGCACTTAGGTTTCTCCATCCCAGCTGCATTGTACAGCCAGGCTGGAGAAACCCCCACAGATTCCCTGGCCTGAGCAGAGCGTCTTTTCAGCCCACTCAGGCCAATCCCTGCGCTGGGGAGCAGCCCGGGGATTGGATGGGAGTCTGTGTCATGGTGGTCCCAATGTCTACTGGGATGAGGAAGAGAAGAGAGAAAGCGGTAGGCACCCGGCAAATTATGGTATTTTTTTTATATTCTAAACCCCCCCTTGCGTCCCCCTCCTGTGCTACCCCACCTGCGTTGCCTACACCCGCCCCACCGCCCTTTGTTTATGGCAGCAGCCACTGCCTTAAACTCCACCTTACTCTTCCCTAAACCCTTCCAATGTGGGTGTAAGTATTCCCCATTTTCCACCTACTCCCCCATCCCTCCCACAGTTACTACTACAACCTAGAACTTGGTGTGCGGAGACCTCCAACCAGAAAAGATAGGAGTGGCGGAGGTCTATGCATGTAGGTTAGTGAATACCATTTTGTGCTAGTGAGTAGTCCTACTGTAGCACTACTTGACATTCTAGAAAATATAGTTGCTTCCTTAATAAGATCCCAAAACTCAAATGTGAGTTGCAGTATTCTTTCAAGGTACAGCAGCAGATATTTCATTTCTTACCATACTTGATTGCACAATCATTTTCTCCCCCTGCTGTTAAAGATCCTGGGGGCTGTAACACAGAAAAATTTGTGCCTGAAATATTTGACTTTGTGGGCAGTTTTGGACACATCACGTAAATAGATTTGTGTCCCTGATATTTGAATTTGTCTGCAATTAAAGTATTTGGTTGAGTTTTAATTTTCTGTGCAAAATTCCACTGGCAAGGAAAACACATAAAATAGTGTAATACTGTGGAAATATCAAGCACTGTACAATTTACTACAAACCAATTCAAAAACTGCCAACAACTTTTAGCATCATAAGATTAAAATACAATGGGCATAGATCTGTCTACAAAATACGAATATGTGACGTTAGTCCACATGCGTTTACAACGCATGCCATTACAACGCGGTCGTTACACCGACCGCATTGTTACATCGCATACCTTTACAATGCAAGTCGGAACAACGACTTGCTGTAGGGGGCGCTGGATGTTGGAATAGTATAATTTACTATTCCAACTCCAGTCTGTGCAACAGTTGGGAAGGTGTTGGATTTTAAATCCAACACCTTCTGCCCCGTAACGCAAGTCATTGTTCCAACTTGCGTTGTAAAGGTATGCGATGTAACAATGCGGTCGGTGTAACGACCACGTTGTAATGGCATGTGTTGTCTTGCATGCAACGCTGTTTACCACAAAATACTGCTAATACCGCTTAAATATTCAAATCCCACCAACACAGAACTGGTTCTGTAGTGTAGCTCCTATTTCCCTAATAGGCTCTGCGCATTGGAATAATATATCCTATAGGCTTGACATAGGACTGAGGTCGGTATGTCCCTATCGAGTATATTAAACTTAATTACTTGTGCCAGCTAGCTCAGAGGCCACTAGAAACTCCTTGACAACAAGAAGGGAGTAGTTTCTGGCAGCCGCAAAACATGACCACTTTGTTTCCCTTTAGAATCAGAACGTGTCCCAGAGTCGTGGAAACAATAGATAACCGTTTCACTCAGCTCAATCGTGCATGCTTAGTTTTCCTCAAAGTTACACAGAAAGAATAGACGGGCGTTTCAATAAAAGATTTATTGAACAGTCTTGTTTCTCGTGTAAGTAATATGTGCTGTTACGATCACAAGACAGTATGCAAAATAAATGATGTACAGCGTAAGCAGTAGAAATAAATAATACTGCGCTAGCATGATCTTTAGCAGATATTCATTTACATAAATAACACAGACTAAAAATGCGAGTACTCATACGATGCGTTTCTAAGCTAGTTCTACCCCAATGTACCTAACCTAACCTAGGTGTAGGGAGAGGTATGAAGTAGGTGAAGTATTCCTTACTATGGTATACTAAGAGTATGTTAAGTCTAGTATGCCTAGTATGCCAAGAGTCCCTCTAGGTTTTAGTCAGCTCCATACCTTAAGAATGAGAGAGGTGGGAATCTCTTTCCAGACTCGAACTCCAACACCCCGCAAGGGAAGTCAGATCACTGGAAGCTGGACTCTCTGCGTGCAGGGATGACAGCGTCTTCTCAGTGCGTCAGGCCGGGAAACGGGCACCTCTGAAGTTGAGGTCTCCTCTAGTTTACAAGGGCTAGGGAAGGTATATTTATACCTGAGAGGTACCTCAGAATGTTAGCATTGACGTGAATCGGACAGCGGAAGACGTCATGAATGAACCCCTAAGGTATAACGGTTCATGCATAATAGATGAGTCCTTGAAGAAATCAATAGTCCTGTGCTAGGGAAACTCCCGAAGCCTAAGGGTCTGTTCTTCAAGAACTCGTTGTGACGTTAGGGTGGACGGATGTCGGGGACCATGCCTGTATTTGGAGTGCACGGTTTAATGCCTAAATAAGGACTGGGATTTTATGCCTATATAAGGGCAGGGCGAATTGTGCCTATATAAGGACATGATACAGGAAAACCTATATACGGACATCCTAAGAGGAATACAACACCCACTCCACTTTCGTGTGTACGATAAGAATATAAATGCTAAACATTTAAAATGCTAAACATTAAATGGAGTACCGCATATTGCTAAAATATTTCTTAAAAGCATTTAAAAGGCATTTAAAAAACCTATTAGAATGCAAAAAGTACTGTACATTTTAAGCATTGCTTTTCATTTCAGGCATATATTTGAAAATAAAAAAATGCAATTGGAATGAAATAAGCAGTAATATTTACATGTGACAGAAAAAATTATCGATAAGTTTGTTCAAAATCAAAGTCATTTCATGTCATGGAAATTAATGAACTTTTTAGACAAACAAGATGACTTAGGGGCCGATTCCGATCTCGGCCGGTAGGGCACCGAATCGGATTCGGCTGAACCGGATCCGATTCGGAGGCCTTATTCCCGACCGATTCGTACGTGCGTCCGGCCGAACGAGTACGATGCGAGCGCGTGCAAATTTGCCGACCGACTCGTACGCCCGTCCCAACCGCACCGACCGACTCACACGGATGAGCAGCGCACCTCGCAATGGAGACGTTCCCCAGCCGGGCAAGTACGATGCGCGCCGCGAGCAGTCCGACCGACTCGCGCCGTCCGGCCCAAAGAAGCAGTCGGAGCCGTACTTTGGGGGTCCGTGTCAGACCCCCCTGTACGCGTAGCCACGCGAGTCGCACACAGGGGGGACCCATGGGTCCCCCCTACCTGTGCGTGTATGTCGCGAGTCGCTTCGCCGCGTACACGCTGTAGGGGGCGCCCTTGTTCGCCTCGCACCCATTGAGTCAATGGGAGCCCGCGTACGCGTTGTATGACAGGCTCCCATTGACTTCAATGGGAGTCCGACCAACTCGAGTCCGATGGCATACGTGCGCATCGTACTCATTCGGTCGGGCTGCTGGGTCCGATTCGGTCGGAAATCTCTCCGGGTCCGGCTCGGTCGGAGAGATTTCCGATCGGAATCGGCCCCTAAGTGTCTGTGGAAGTACCGCGAAGTCCGTACTATAAGAATAGTTCTACTTCAAGCAGATTGATTTGCCATTGAATTTGAAAAAACTGAAAAAAATTCAATATGGGAAGAGTTCCAAGTTTTAGAAATATGAAGGCCAAATTGTTACTGCATCTCTGGAACACTGTGGGCTGAATCAGAGTCAGTATACGGGTCTGGTGTAAACATGAGATCATCTATTTCTGTAGACAAAATATCGTCCACTGTAGTTGGTGACATTCAGAACACCTCGTGTAGTAGATTAATTGCACAGAGATGTGAAGCATCACTTTAAGCATTGGATGCCGCAGCAATGTTCGCGTCCGTTGTTACCTGTGTGCCTGTAGATCTTTCTCGTACCTCAGCAGCAGCCGGAAGCGTCTCAATGAATGCTGTCATCAGGATGGGTAGCCTCTGGGGACAACACAGAGCATGGGCCATTATCGGGTCCAGCAGAGTATCGATATCCGTTGGCGTAGCTGATGGAAATGTTAGACAGGTGTCCAACACGCATTCTACACCGCATAGCAGGCATCGTAGAACAGGTAAGATGCAATCTTGCCAGATTGGTCTGAACGACAGGAACCACGTGGTATTAAGTTCCCGTGAGACGATTCATGCCCAAAAGCTGTACTATTCGCTCACGGCACTTTCGTTCAAGGAGAGCTTTCTCCATTTCGCTCAGAGTGATGTCTGCGAATAGGCTGGCCATAGCGTAATAGCAGGAAGAGAAATAGAATTCCGGCAACAAGTGCTAGAAATAATGGTATGCCACCAAACACCGAATGTGCAAAGTTTGGGATGATTCCGAGTATTGCCTGGAAAGGTGTTAACAGGCCGGAACAGATGCTCTTAAATACATGTACAATTCCACTTGTATCAGACATGTTGAAGATACGTGCTATCATTTCTACGAAATGTATAGGGCAGTTTGTACGTATTAAAGACTGTATCTCAGCCGAAGTCCTTGCTACTTTTAGATCATAGGTTTCTTTGGCCGAGGTCAAAGGCACTGTTTGTTGTAAAAGCATGGCTTTCATTCTGCTTAAAGTATCAAATCTTATAAAAGAGACGTTCAGCGAAGGCCACAAAGGCGACTCCCTGACTGTGTCTATTGGGGCAAACAATACTTGCATACAGCAAGTGACCCTGGAGTTCACCGTTACTAGATATGGGATGCCTGGCAACATGCCACAGCAACTCTGATCATTCAACATGAGGTAACTCCCATTAGAAAGTTGTCCAAACGTTGGATTAATCACAGCAGCTGGTGTACCCTGATGGTGGCAAGACAAATTTGCCACAGAACCATTACAAGCCCCGTGTAAAGAAATGTCCTGACATATTAGTGAACCGCTCAGTGCATTTTTACAGTGTGTACCGCTCAGAAACACTTCACGATCCCCACTCCAACATCTATATGTGTATGGTAAATTCCAAGATGTCTTGATGTATTCCTTACCCAACCTTTCATATTTGCCTGCTTGCATTTGTTTGAGGCAATACTGAAACTGAAAAGTAGTCACAGGTAGTGTGATTTTGCCATGAATAAGCCATTCTGTAGCTGGTTTTTCTGCCACTGTGAATGGTAATTTTTCCAGTTTTTCAATGCGCAGCACTGTATACTTTGCTCCTCTTTGTGCCAGTTCGATCTGTTTATCAGTGAGATTGTATTCTGCAAACAGAGCCGTCGTGTTGATAAAACGCCAAGGCACATAGCCCGCTCGCAAAGATTGCAGCGTCCAGCTCAATAACACAATAGAACGTAATTGAGACTGCCCTTGTTGTAACATCGCCAAATCTTGTGCCAGTATGTCGATAGCAGAGGATACAATGCCGCCCAGTGAATATATTCTGGAGGACAAAGTTGTTAACCCATTGTCGACTACAGAGAGAGTTTTCTCTAAATTAATACGATCAAGTTCACGTATTCGTTCTGCAGCCTCTATCTGTGACACTTTCCATGCTTCATTATAGGCAGCATAAATGCCGGCATATATGAAACGTTTTTGACGCGGTTTTCTTGGTCCAAGCAAGAATTCTCTAAGGTCTGCGTCTTCTTTAAGTAAGGATAAGTGTTGTTTCACATCCTGTAGTGTAGATTTATGCAGCCAATCGAGGCATAATTTACCTACACTGTATGTTGTTACTACCCCCGGATGCTGTCTTTGGACGTATCTTGGGTCTGGCCTATGAATAGTAAAGCCCTGAGTTTTATTCAGGAATCTTTCCTGACAGTTGTTCGTGTCTGTGGGCCCGATCAACCATTTTCTCCAATCAGGATTAGATCTGTTGAGTTGTAGTATTTTGTCAACTGTAACCGCTGCCTGTGTATTGTTATCACTTGCAGGTGTTGGTACAGAAGGTGTTTTCATCTCTTTGATCTTGGCTAGTCAAGACAAGATGTTTATTGGACAGTTTCATTCAAAAACATTATTTGTTCAGGGATGATTCAGGCTCTAAATAAAGCTTCTATCCCCTGCACTTGCCAATCTTTAGTACCCCAGACAGTTTTAGTGTCTATTGTGTCCTTCCATAAGTCGAAACCTTGTCTAGACAGTTGGGCAATAAATGCTGCAGAGTAAATCTGTTTTGTATTTGTTAACATAATTTTCAGTCCTGTTTTGTTTACATTTTTATAGTAAAACGTTTCTGGATCAGATGTATTATAACCTGAAAAATATGGAAACTTGTTGACAAATGTTTTTGAACTAACTTTTGGTGGTGTAGGACAATGCTCCCATTGGTTAAACATAAACACATTTCTAGGGTATGCAGATTTATGCAAATAATGATGACCATAGTGGTTATAGGAATACAGCTGTTCATAGTCTGATGAACCCTCTAAATATTCACTTTTAGAAAATGCAGCAGATTTTTCTAGGTCAAACATTATGTCGTTTACAGTCTCAAAGTCCCAATCATCAGAATAGGTACTGGATGAAATTAGATCACTTAGTGAAATTTTAAATAAATGTGGAATGTTCAATTGTTCCGTCGGGCCAAAAATATCAAATTCTGTTTTGTCCCACACTATACCATCCTGTATAGGAACGGCTGTGATGTTCACTGTTGACAAGTCTCTTGCTTCACGATGGGAAGATTTATGAGGTTTCAAAAGTAAGTTCACATCTTTTCTTTCAGTGTTCACATGGATGTATCTGCCATTTATAAGCACGCTCATAGTCATAACCAAAGCTAGCCAAAGCAGGAAAAAAATATTCCAGAAATAATCCAGAGTTCAATTCATGGTGAAACCAGATAAGTTGTTTTCAGAAAGTGAAGAAAGTCTTGTACTTGCTGCTTGAATGTTAATGATGCTGGCGTCGTTTCAGGTTCACTCGGATCTTCTGAGAACGTATCAAAGTTAATGAAATAGCCAGAAGCAGTACTTTCAAATGTTGAAATTGCATCAGGATTTGTAGAAATCGCTGGAACCAGTTGATCACTTGCTACATTGGTGTAGACAGGTGTATTTGGACGAACTGTTACTTGATTTTCAAGAGGGATGAGTTCCATTGCATTGTTGCTTAGTCCTTCATCTGTTACTGCTGAATTCTCGATGGTTATCAGTCTTTCAGTCTGAACCTCTTGGATAGTAGCGAGGGGAGTGCGTCTGCTACTAGGTCGGAGTACACGAGGCCTACTATTTAGTATTGGCCACATACTGTGGTTTGACGAGGTCGATGGACACAAATCTTTTCTCCTTTCTTCCAGCAAGGGGCGGCAGAAGTACTGTTCTTGTTCCTTGAACTGCTAGGACAGGTACTGGTTGTCTGTAAAAAGGTCCAAATTCCTTCTTGTCCGCAATCTTTTCTCTGACTAGATCCCCAAACTTGTGGAATCCAGACAGGCCTTGCTGGGACCACCGGTTTTTCCCCAGTGTTGGTTGGCTGCAGGAATACGTTGCTTTGTTTCGATCTCAGTTCATTGAGTTCCTGTAAAACAGCCAAACGATCTTTGATATCAAACGGTTTATTTTCCACCACTGTGCCTACGTGATCGAGGTCTGGAACCCACATTCTTGTCCCAAATAGGACCTCATATGGAGTGACCCCCTAGAGAACTTCTTGGCAAGTTATTTAATGAGCGTTAGACCCCATAAAGATGTTTGACCCACCCATCACCCGAACCTAATACCCTAGCTGTTATAGACTGCTTTATGTCCCGGTTTTCCTTTCCACAACCGAATTTCCCTCAGGATGGAATGGAGAGGAGTACCGCAATGCAACGCACAGACTGGCCATGGCTTCTTTGTAAGCCCGAGAGCTAAACGCAGGGCCCTGGTCAGAATGTAGCGTGCCTATTGCGTATGTGCCGATAAAGACTCGCAAATCTTTTATAACAGTTCGAGCGTCAGCCGAGCGCTGAGGCCATATCCATAGGAACCTTGATTCAGTATTTGTGGGATTGCATGTGTCCAGAAGGACGCATGCGCGTAGATAGTCTAATGCTGTCTAACAGTGGTGTCTGTACTGGGCAGCTGCATTCGTAGCATGGTGTCTGGTGGCGTTCTGCATCACGCTGTACCTTACAGTCTATGCAGTTATTGATGAAGATGTGAATTTCTGTATTCATTCCAGGCCACCAGTACATCTCTTTTAACGTCAAAATTGTTTTAGAGATCCCTTGATGTGACAGACCCTCCCCCAAATGTGCTTAAATCAAAGCTGCTCTACGTTCCATGTTTGGAATTACCCTATCCCCCACTCCAGGGATTCGAGCAAAAGGAACGTTGTTCGCATCAATTACATAAGAGTACTTGAGTGGAAACTTTTTGGTAACGCTGCACCACTGCCTTTGCTTGTAGCATTGACAGCCAACATTATCTCACTGTCTATTTTTGTTTTTGAACAAGTGATCGCAGCTACGGAAGCCGTCTGAACAGCCCCTTTGCGGCTTCATCAGCCAATGAATTCCCTGCAACGTGAACGCCATCACGTTGATGACTCAGTGTGTGGATCACGTGAGCCTTTGGTAGTTCGTTTTTCAACTGAACTACTTGTTCCCAAAGCATTTTATGCTTTATTGTGCCACCTTTCGCATCTTTGAATCCATTTTCAAGCCAGTTTTGTATATATTCATTATACGACTGAACACAGTAAAAGGAATCGCACACTATTAGTGTGGGGAATTCTCGATCTGTACTTTCAAGTGCCAGTTTGAATGCTTGTAGTTCAGCTCGCTGAGCTGTACAATCTCCTAGAGATTGAGTTTTTATGCCCATAGGTCTGAAGATACCATCTCGCATGCGACCTTTAACGATTGCACACGCTGCACTGTAAGCTTGCTTACCCCCTGTTGCAGGTTGTGCGGATCCGTCAGTGTAAATTATGAATTCGTACTGATCGAGAGGCAGAATTTCAGTGGGCAGAGGACATTCTTGTTCATATTGCAGGAATGCTTGTGTTTTTAAATCTGGATCAAAAACATATTCAACATCTGTTGCAGCAAGAGAATTAACCCACTGTATCCATCTTGGATGTAATGCTTTAGCATTTGGAATGCTTGGTTTTGTGACCGCTTCTAAAGCTGGTACTGGGGTTACGACAATAATGCGTTTCCCTTGGGCTAGGGCTCTTTCTTTTGCTACAGCGGTTTGAACTGCTGTCAGAATTTTTTCTGTTGAAGTGAAGCGCATTTCCGCTTGTGTGTACAAATGAGATTTGTATGCGATTTGGTATTTTTTCACCCTCATTAAATGTTAAGTAGGTGAATCCGCATTGACCCGAAATTATTCGGATCACCAAATTGCGTTGACTTACGCCTGTTTGTAAGTGATTTGTTGCTAACATGTTAGCCTGTAGTGAACGCAAGATTTCTGTGTGTTCTTGTGTCCAATTCTTGATTGAGTAATCAGGTTTGATTAATGCGTAGAGAGGTTTAACCCTTTCTGCGTAATTTAGAATGTATGTTCTTCCAAAATTTAGGAAACCCAGGATGGATTGTAGGTTTTTTGCGTTTTTGGAGGTTGGAGCAGCGCACACTTTTCTAAAAGTTAGCTGCCAAGCTCTTGCCTTCACTTGAAAGCTCATATCCTAGAAATAGGACATTGAGATGGGCAGTTCAGGACTTTTTAAAGTTGAACTTGTAGCCCTCAGAGGCGAAGCCCAGTATAATGGTGCTTACCCTGTTCAAGTGTTTGTCCAGGTCATCGTCCGTTAGATAGATGTCATCGACATAGGACAATGCCTCATTGTCATAAATTTGTAGTAACTCTGTTACTCTCGCTGAGAATAACCCCGGGCTGTTCTTGAACCCTTGTGGGAGTCGACAAAATTGACGCTGGGTCCCCATTATGGAGAATGCTGTTAAGTAACTGCTTTCAGGTGCTATGTTTTGACAAAAGAAACCATTTGAGATATCTAATGTGGTTTTACATTTTTTACGCACAATGTTATTCATTAATGCTGTGCTATGTGCATTTTGCACTGCAAATGTTTTAGAACAAGTGTTTAAGTGTCTGTAATCCAAAACTAGACGATATGTGTTGTCTGGTTTGGAGACAGGAAACAAAGGATTGTTCATTGAGGAGGTGCATGTTTCAATCACCCCTTGGTGATTGAAACATGCACCTCCTCAAAGATCTCCCTGACCTGTTTTTTAGCTTCTTGCTTTATTGGATACTGCCTTTGTGCAGTTGGTTCATGTTTCAGATGTATTTTATGGTGAGGTGAGTCCTCATCCCATCCTACATGATTTTTATATAATGCTGGGCCTGGGCTACTGCCCATTTCCTGGCATAAGTATATTTTAGATGAATTGGAATATGGTTGGAGAAGGCAGGCATAATAATGTCCTCGCCATTTGTGGGCACTCCCTGACAAATTGTGGTGGCCAGTCTTTTTCTGCTAGAAGTATGTCATAGCCCCTTGAAAGTTTTTCCCAAAAGAGTGCTTTCACCTGTCTAGGTATGTCTCCCTCCATCCGGAGTGTTATTTCATATAACTTTTGTGGAGTACTAACCCTGGTGTCTACAGTCTTGACTGTAATGTACTCATTCAAGTCCACTATCTCCAGAAGTTCCTTCAGGTTCTGGCGAGCTATTGTGACTTCTGCTGCACTGTCCAGCATTGTCTGAGTCCATTCTCCGTTCTTGAGCTGTGTTCTCAGTATTCTCGGCATGTCTGATCTTCAGACCTGCTACTTTCTTTTGGAGAATTGAGGTTTTGTTTTACTTTTGGAGCGTGCTTTTCTTCCTTGGATTTCACGCGTTCTTCTCTGTGTTCTGACCGTCCTCTTCTTTCCGAAGTCTGTGACGAGATCTGAAAGGTACGAGAGGAACGTGTATCAGTATCTTGATACCTGTCAGGTTTTCTCAAATTATCCCTATTCCTGAGGTTATACCTCCTTTCAGAGGGCTCCTTTTGAGGAGACCTACCTCGGGATTGAGAACGTTTCTCGTTTGAATTTTGTTTATTAGTCTCCCACTTCTTTTTAGAAGATGTAGGAGTTTGTTTAATAGAGTCCTTCTCAGGACTTTCAGATAGTTTTGGTTTCACTGGTCTTCCACCCAAACTATCTCTGCCTAATTCTGCATATGATTGTTCAATTATTCTGGGTAGCTCAGTTTGATGTTCTGTAACATCGAATTCCCTTAATCTTTGGCAGATCGCCACTGCTGCTGCCTCCCCTTTAATATTAGATAATATTATTGTTAGCGACCTGGTCGAAATTTTTCAGTAATTTCATACCTAAATTTAGAGCAGGTTCTGCCCCGTATTCATTTTGAATTTGTTTCAGGACATCTGGTATTACCCCAATTGATGGAATACCATGTGTTTTAGTATAGATGGCAGCAAAGACTGAGCCCCAAGTGGTGCAGTCTTCCAGTTGTGGTGTGATCCCCATCGGTAAACTGATTGTTAGGATTCTGTGTTTCTCATACGGGCTAGTATTTGGAAATACCGCTTCGATTTGAGTAATTTTTTGAGCTATCCAGAATGGAATTTGCTCACGTTTTGTGGGCATTTTACCCATGACTGCGTATAGAGTCTGTGGTGTAATTTTTAGTGTAGTCCCCTGGTGAGGGGTTTGATTTGGAATGGTTAATGGTTGTTGGACTGTGAAAGTCCGCATGACATATTGGACCACTTGTCTGTAGATTTTTATTAACTCTGTAAGTTGAGTAAGTAATTCCTCATCTGACATCTCTTCAATGTCAGGATGAGGTGTGTAGCCGGCTAGAATCGGCCATGTTGCTCCTGGTCTACCTAGTGGACCGAGCCTGGTAATGTTTTTGTGATGTTTTAGGGCACCTTTAAACCAGAGCTGATGCTCCTGGTATGTTAGTGGAATTTCAATATCCTCGAAAGGAATATATTCCTCTGGTGGATCATCTTCTTTGTAGAAGTGAAACATGTGTGTAACTGAATTGGATTCAGGAAATATTACCCATGAATAGAATACCTCTGTCTGAAAGGATTCGTGTGCCTCTATCACGAAAACTGCTCTACCTCCTCTTGGTGGTAGGTTGTGTTTTATGAGTTTTAGAGTGATGGTTCTTCTTAAGTTTGGATGGATGTCTATAACACCCTCCTCGGTTCCATCTAAACCGGTAATGTTTAAAGCTCTTAAAGCTGGTTGACCCGTAACTTCACCGTTTCCGGTCTCAGTGTCGGAGCCAGGCATTTTGGAAAGAAAAAAAAAGAAAAAATGTAGAACAAGTTTCAATGAAACAAAGATAAGGTGCACAATATTTTGGAACACTGTATCCTTCAACGTTGAGCAAACCAAACAGCTAATATTTAGGGTGTTTCCCTATGTAGCCGTGGTGGATACCTAACCCTGCCCACTCCAGATGTCTTTTGTATATGGGTAGGGGTCTGAGAGAAAAAAGCACGGCTGAGTTACTCAGTATCTAGCGTTGAATTACCGCCTTACCAAACGTTGGGCGCCATGTAGTGTAGCTCCTATTTCCCTAATAGGCTCTGCGCATTGGAATAATATATCCTATAGGCTTGACATAGGACTGAGGTCGGTATGTCCCTATCGAGTATATTAAACTTAATTACTTGTGCCAGCTAGCTCAGAGGCCACTAGAAACTCCTTGACAACAAGAAGGGAGTAGTTTCTGGCAGCCGCAAAACATGACCACTTTGTTTCCCTTTAGAATCAGAACGTGTCCCAGAGTCGTGGAAACAATAGATAACCGTTTCACTCAGCTCAATCGTGCATGCTTAGTTTTCCTCAAAGTTACACAGAAAGAATAGACGGGCGTTTCAATAAAAGATTTATTGAACAGTCTTGTTTCTCGTGTAAGTAATATGTGCTGTTACGATCACAAGACAGTATGCAAGATAAATGATGTACAGCGTAAGCAGTAGAAATAAATAATACTGCGCTAGCATGATCTTTAGCAGATATTCATTTACATAAATAACACAGACTAAAAATGCGAGTACTCATACGATGCGTTTCTAAGATAGTTCTACCCCAATGTACCTAACCTAACCTAGGTGTAGGGAGAGGTATGAAGTAGGTGAAGTATTCCTTACTATGGTATACTAAGAGTATGTTAAGTCTAGTATGCCTAGTATGCCAAGAGTCCCTCTAGGTTTTAGTCAGCTCCATACCTTAAGAATGAGAGAGGTGGGAATCTCTTTCCAGACTCGAACTCCAACACCCCGCAAGGGAAGTCAGATCACTGGAAGCTGGACTCTGCGTGAAGGGATGACAGCGTCTTCTCAGTGCGTCAGGCCGGGAAACGGGCTCCTCTGAAGTCGAGGTCTCCTCTAGTTTACAAGGGCTAGGGAAGGTATATTTATACCTGAGAGGTACCTCAGAATGTTAGCAGCGGAAGACGTCATGAATGAACCCCTAAGGTATAACGATTCATGCATAATAGATGAGTCCTTGAAGAAATCAATAGTCCTGTGCTAGGGAAACTCCCGAAGCCTAAGGGTCTGTTCTTCAAGAACTCGTTGTGACGTTAGGGTGGACGGATGTCGGGGACCATGCCTGTATTTGGAGTGCACAGTTTAATGCCTAAATAAGGACTGAGATTTTATGCCTATATAAGGGCAGGGCGAATTGTGCCTATATAAGGACATGATACAGGAAAACCTATATACGGACATCCTAAGAGGAATACAACAGTTCGGTGGTATGTCCCCATGCCTTGTGCTCCAACTCTTGAATGAAATTCTCCTATTTCAGATCTGTAAAATAACAGTGTCATGTAGACGGATACACTTCTATTAAATTAAGTGCAAGCTAGGACCTAATATTGAGTTTGTTTGAAAGGGTTACCCATCACAAACATGATGGATATTACGTCCGCATATTGCAAGTGTCATGGAATATAATGCACTTGTAATAAGGCAGATGGGACATATGTCATGCTTATGATGGAGCAACCCATCCGCTAAACTCTAAATTAGGCCTTATATTTGCACTTGTTTTTACATTAATGAGCAAGTTGTGCTCATCCCAATGTTTGCTCAGCAAAGTACCACCAGGTTCAACCTAGTGGAACTATCCAGTGCAAACCCTAGTGCAAATGGCAATAGCATGCACAAAGCTGAATCAATTTCCATTTGTGCTCCTTATTTCCCATTGGGAAATTGGGTATCAAATGGATGCAAATGCCACCCACCATGTGCTGGGGTACTTGCAAACATTTGTAAATTGGCCCGTTAAATTAAAAAACTCCATTAAAATGGCCATCATCATAGTCATTTTTTATGTTGTTGAAAACACATATTTTAAGCAGTGCAGAGACAGAATATCGAGTTGCACGAATATCGAGTCATTAATATCGTGGTCAAGAATATCGACTTAAGGTAAGTAATATCGATCTTAAAAATATCGAAGTGTTTAATATCGCTTACAAAAATATCGTTGTTAAAAATATAGTTTTTTTATTAATGTTATGTATTTTAGTATATATTTTATATGTATATGATGTATGGTTTTTTTAATAAGAATTGTTTGTATTTTTAATATATGTGTTACATTTTTAGTAGTTATTACTTTTTTTATTTGAATTTTGCGTTTTTAATTCCGTAGCGGGTTGTGGATTTATAGGGGAATAGGGTGGGAAGTAATTTATCTATATTAAATTTATTGATTCTTTTTCATTTATTAATATTTGTTTGAAATGTTATAGTGTTAAATGTGTAAAGTAATTTATTATTAATTAATTAATAATTGGTTGTTGATTAATTTTAATTAATTATTTGGTAATTAATTATGGTAATTGTGTAATTAATTTTATGTGTGTGTTGTGGTGTTTATAGGAGTAAAGGGTGGAAAGTAATTTGTATTTAATTAATTAATATATAGTTGTTAATTAATGTTAATTATTTGATATTTATTTTGAGTAATTGGTTATTTTTTTGTGTGTTGTTTTTACTTTTGAAGGGGTAAAGGGTGGGTATTAAATACATTTTAATTACTTTATTATTAGTTGTTAATAGTAATAGTTTTAATTTAAAAATAAGTTGTAATTGTGTTTTATTATTATATAGTTTAATTTAGGTGTGTGTTGTGGATATTATAGTGTTAAAGTGTGTGTAGTCAATTAATGTTTATTTTTTTATTAATAATAGTTTTTTAATTGATTATTAATTATGTTAATTGTGGAAGAAAATGTAATTAAAAATGTTGAAGTGTTTTGTTATTGGTGTGGTGTTATAGGGTAGGAAATAAAATAAAGACATTTATGTATTAATTAATTTTTTTGTTTGTAAATATTTTCTAGTTTAAAAGAATTATTTTTTATAAATGCATTTATTTTATTTTATATATTATTTGTAGGTTTTTGTTATATGTAATTATTATAATATGTTTTCTTTTTATATATTTAATATCTTTGATTTTTCAAATGTTGTTTATTTATTATGATTTTTTTAATTTTTAACATTTTTTATTTTTGTTTTAACTATTTGAGTGTGAATAGTAATTTTTGTCTCTCCGCTATCCAACACTTTCCCTAATGTTGCACTCACTGGAGTGGGAATACTAATTTTTACACGTCCGCTATCCAGCACTTTCCCTACTGTTGCACTCACTGGAGTTGGAATAGTAATTTTTACCTCTCCGCTATCTAACACTTTCCCTACTGTTGCACTCACTGGAGTTGGAATAGTCATTTTTACCCCTCCGCTATCCAACAGTTTCTCTACTGTTGCACTCTTTGGAGTGGGAATAGTAATTTTTGCCCCACTGCTATCCAACTCTTTGCCTACTGTTGCTCTCACTGGAGTGGGAATAGTAAATTTTACCCCTTTGCTATCCAGCACTTTCCCTATTGTTGCACTCACTGGAGTGGGAATAGTAATTTTTACCCCTCCGCAATCCAACACCTTCCCTACTGTGCACTCACTGGAGTGGGAATAGTAATTTTTACCCCTCCGCTATCCAACACTTTCCCTACTGTTGCACTCCCTGGAGTGGTAATACAAATTTTTACCCCTCCGCTATCCAACACTTATCCTACTGTTGCATTCAGTGGAGTGGGAATAGTAATTTTTACTCCTCCGCTATCCAACAGTTTCTCTACTGTTGCACTCTTTGAAGTGGGAATAGTAATTTTTGCCCCACCGCTATCCAACTCTTTGCCTACTGTTGCTCTCACTGGAGTGGGAATAGTAAATTTTACCCCTTTGCTATCCAGCACTTTCCCTATTGTTGCACTCACTGGAGTTGGAATAGTAATTTTTACCCCTCAGCTATCCAACACTTTCCCTACTGTTACACTCACTGGAGTGGGAATAGTAATTTTTACCCTCCATTATCCAGCATTTTCCCTACTGTTGCACTCACCAGAGTGGGAATAGTAATTTTTACCCCTCTGCTATCCAACACTTATCCTACTGTTGCACTCACTGGAGTGGGTATAGAAATTTTTAACCCTTCTGCTATCCAACACTTTCCCTACTGTTGCACTCTTTGGAGTGGGAATAGTAATTTTTACCCCTCCGCTATCCAACACTTTCCCTACTGTTGCACTCTTTGGAGTGGGAATAGTAATTTTTTCCCCTCTGCTATCCAACACTTTCCCTGCTGTTGCTCTTACTGGAGTGGGAATAGTAATTTTGACCCCTCCGCTATCCAACACTTTCCTTACTGTTGCACTCACTGGAGTTGGAATAGTAAATGTAATTCCTCCGCTATCCAACACTTACCCTACTTTTGCACTCAGTGGAGTGGGAATAGTTATATTTTACCCCTTTGCTATCCAACACTTTCTCTACTGTTGCACTGATTGTTTTTTTTAAATTAAGTTCAAATATTTTTAATTGTTTAATGTTTTAATTTATTATGGATTTTTGTTTTTTATATTTTAAATCATTAATATATATTGTTATTTTGTATATTATTTTAAACTTTTAACATAAATTAAAAATAATAGTTTATTAATTGTTTTAAAGTAAATATATATGTATACATTATTATGTTTGTGTGTTTCTTTTTATTAGGTTTTATTTGTTATATTTTATTAAAATGTATATTAAATTTATTTTATTTTGTTACAATTATATTTAATATGTAATATATTTAATGTATATTATTTTATTGTATATTTATATAAAAGTCTATATTTTATACATCTATATTTTTTACATCGATATTTTTTAATCGATATTTTTGCATTTACCTGTTTAAGTATAGGAGTCGCTATTTTTGTTGTCTATATTTTTTACTCAATATATTTTTCATCGATGTTGTGACAGTGAACCATTTTAAGCAACTTCATGTGTCAGTTTCAAACCATCTGTGGGCAGCAATGCATGGCAGAATGCAGAAAGATTCTTGCTTCCCTCTAATGACCTCCAGAAGCGTAATAAATAAACATTGTACCAGAAATGTCTGCTATCCACTAAACCCATATCTTGACAAGGGTTCCCTATAGGGATGAATCTGTTTAAACTCAACAATAGAAATTGAATCACTTTTGGAGTGCACAAATTGTTTCTATAAATCTTTAATTGATTATAGGGTTGCTACACCATTAGCATATATAAGACAACATTAATGTTATGTTATGTTAATGTTATGATTTGAATTTTATATATGTCAACATTAAACAAAAATTGCAAACAACACATATAAAATTCAAATCATAACATTAATTGATAAACTCCTCATATATTCAAGTTCTCATCTTGCATTCCTTGTGTGCTTGATCAATATGAGTGTCCCTCCAAATTTTCAAAGCAAGTTCACCCAAATGGTAGTTTCCCAAAAACTTTGGATCGGCCCATCTAAATAACCAATGGACTTCTATACTCCCTTAGGGCGCTCTGTCAATGTGCCCACATTGGTCACGTGATCTGCATATTGGAACGCTCCATTTGTTTCAGAATAGTCGATGCGTTTCGACCCTCCTACTTTGGGCCTCCTCAGGACAATACACAATGACTTATGCAAAACAAGAATTTTACCTTTAAGCAAACAGACAAAGAATTACACAAATTAAAATGCACACATCTGCACAAAGGGACTTAGTATATGTGCATGTGAACCGAATACATGAAATCCAATAAAGGCGGAATCACAAAATATAAATAAGTGTGCATAGATATTGACCGTGCCAACTGGTGCTTTTTACTTAGTATAATTTATCTCATGCAATCAGTATGATGTGGCCACTGAACAGTCTGCATCTGTATTCACCATGCCACTCAGAGAGGATGAAAGCGAGTGAATGTTTTTATTTTTGGGAAACTACCATTTGGGAGGCTTGCTTTGATTATTTGGAGAGACATTCATAGTTAACCAGCACACAAGGAATGCAAGACTTGAACTTATATATATGAGGGCATTATTAATGTATGTTGTGAGGTGATTTTTTTATGTGTGGTTTGCAGTTTTTTTTGTGATGTTGAATTACATACGATAATGGTATGGTGACCCTATAATCAATTAAAGCAAATTGAATTTGCAAGATTTATAGGAAACAATTTGTGTACTCTAATAGTGAATCAATCTCTGGTGTTGAGTTTAAACAGCTAGTACTGATTAATCCCTATAGAGTACCCTGGTCAAGATATGATATTGATGCCCCGGTTCACATAGGGTTATTCGCCCCCCTCTTCTGTGTGATATTTGCTTATCCACTAAAGACACTGGATTTTTAGGGGAACAAGTCCAGTGAAAGTAAGCTGAAGAACTTGTAGTTATAACTGTTAATTGCCCCAGCAGCCCTTGTAATTCTGCTCAGTGGCCTGTGTGTTGCAGTTTGTGTTCACACTACCAGCAGGCACTGACATCACAACTCAACTGTAACAAACTATTACAGTAGAATAATGGTGCCCTTTTTATTATAAGTGAGTAGTGATGTCAAACCCATACCATAATAATGTTGTGATAAAAAAATTAGGTACTGTTATTGAAGTCTTCCATTGGCTATAAAACAGAAAACTTTCTCTGATCCAAAAATCGATGAAAACCATGTTGCACTGCTCTTCAACTTCTGTTGTACGAAATTGTCCAAACACAATTTGCTCAAGTCCTTATATAGAAAGGTTTTTTGGACCAGTGTGAAAAGGAGAAAATAAATCATGGAACAATTACTGACAACACATTTTTTTTAGTATATATCTATTTGTGTGTGGCATTAAAAAGTAAATAAACCATAATCCAGTAAACTGATTTACATTGTGTTTGCTAGTTATGTCCTGAAACCTAAAATGCACCAATTCTGCTTTAAAGCTAGCCCCATCATTTACGTTTGAAAAGCAGAATAACATATTCTACGTATATGCTGTTATGTAAGTACAACAAAAAATGAGAATGAAAATGCCATATCTCTTGTGGTGCAAATAGAGTTTGCTGCATGCTGTAAGGATGAGTCCAACACCTGAGGGAGTAAGAAAAGGTTTCTTTATTCAGGATAAATCGTACACCTCAGCCTGCTAGTTCCAGCTCCAGCCTCCCTCAACCACCTTCTTTTCAAACATCAACATTCCTCACATGGAGCTTTGGGGAACCAAGTTCTACCACTAAAGAATGATAGGAACTGAGGGTTCTTTACATAAGCCTCAGCAATGGCAAAGGACAGGATATCATACATCTCCCTTCCAATGATAACAATTGATAACGTAACTATAAAAGCACCACTAGATATTGAAAACAGCTTGAAAACCTATATGAACTAAACAAAATATAACTAAATAACAGGAAAAGAAGTCCATAACATAATGTGAATAAATGACAGTCATAGTCATTCAAATGCCTTGGTTTGACCCGTTGCCTGGTGCAACGTTTACTTCTCTCACACTTCTACCCCACAAAGCCCTCACCGTAAATTTTGCTGCCACCTTCTTTATTATCATTCGACTGGTACTCATTCAATTTTGCAACTCTGTTTAGATTCCAAACTCTGTAGTCCTCTGTCCTGACAGCATTCTTAAAAACCTTAATGACTTTCATGGGTAGCAAGAACTTCGAACCTTGTGAGGAGGTTCCTTTACGAGGATTTCTGATTTTAACTAAATCCCCCACCTTCACCACTGTTTCTTTTACTGTGCTTCTCATATCAAATCTCCTCTTATTGTCACACATCTTTTTCACCTCTCTCTCAATTCTCTCTTTGTCATCCTCTGTGCACCCCAAACCTTGGGATTTCTCCAGTATCCAAGAGGGACACATCATGGCACATGCTTTCCTTTTGCGAAACAGTTCAAAAGGAGTCTTCCCTGTCGTGGAATGCGGGGTGAACCTGTAACTCATAACTTTCTTCAAGATCTCGGTTTTCCAACACTTCTGATTTGATAAAGCCCTTTGAATAGTCTCTTTGAGTACTCTGTTAAATCTTTCTACTATCCAGTTCGTCTCTGGGTGATATAGAGCAGACTTTTTATGACATATGCCTCTGTCATCCAAAAACCTTTCCATCTCTTTAGAGGTAAACTGAACCCCATTATCAGATAATAAAGCAGATGGAAGACCTTCCTTTTCGAAGATACTGTCCAAAAAGTTCATGACATCCTTGCTTTCTACCAAGTTGATAACTATGAATTCTGGCCATCTAGAGTACACATCCAGAAGTACTATCACATACTTATCCACACTGGCATACCTGATTGGACCCAAAATGTCTTTGGCTACTTCTTCCCATGCCTCTTTGGAAAGTTTCCGAAGAGCCATGGGTTGTACTCTGGGTTTCAAAATCTTATCACTTTTACAACATTCAACATACTCTCTCACACTTCTCTCAACACAAATGTCCATTCCTGGCCACCAATACATTAGCCTAAGAATTTCTTTGGTTTTAGAGATACCAGGATGACTTTCATGCGCAAAATCAACAAGTTGCTTTCTTAAACTAACAGGAGGAATCAATCTAGTACCTCTCATCTACAAACCATTCTGACATGCTAGCTCCTCTATTACTTTAAAAAAAAAACACTCAATGATTCATCCACCTTGGAATGCTTGCTCCAATTACTTTTGATGCCACGCATCACGGCTTGTAATGTTTCATCCTTTCCAAAGCTCTCTAACCCATTCGTCCTCCTTAATTATGCCCTCGTTGACAAAATAAACAGCATATTCGTCAAAGTCACTCAATTCCTCTTCAATCACTCCTTGCTCAGTGAGATCTTTGCTGATCAAACGTGAACAACAATCAGCCAAGTTGTTCTTTGCCCCTGGAACATAAAAACCTGAAAATCAAACTATGGAAGAGCTACAACCCATTTATGTATCCTTGAAGATATGTTATCTAGCCCCTTTTTCTCAAATAATTCTCTCAATGGATTATGGTCAGTTTTAATTTGAAAACAACTACCCCACAAGAATTTGCGAAGTTTCCTTATAGCCCAAAATATGGCCAAAGCTTCCTTCTCTATTTCAGAATAACTCAATTCTGCCCCTCTCAAGCTCCTGGACAAAAATAAAATAGTCCTTTCTACTCATTTGTGTTTTTGCACCATAACTGTTCTCAGACTTGTGGAACTGGCACCTGTCATTACAGTGATTTCCTGATCTGGCTCAAAACTCCCTAGTGAGGTCCCTTTGGACAATAAACTCTTCACTAAGACAAACTCCCTCTCACACGCAGGATTCCAGGAAAATCCCACACCCTTTTTCAACAACTAGTTCTACCACTAACGAAAGATAGGAACAGCAAAAGTTGTGACCGGAGCAGTCTGAGTGCTCAGGACGTGCTCAATAAAGTTTTGTGCAGATGTGCTCTTTCTCAGTAGGCAGTTGGTAACAGTCAAATCACTCATGCCCCTTACTTGTATAGCTTGTATGTTGCGGTGTTTTGGAAGTTATTCTTCGTGATAGCGTTAAGGTGTTCAGAAACAAGATCCACTCATAGCCATTGTAAGGATGGGTCCAACACCAAAGGGAGTAAGAAAAGGTTTCCTTATTCAGGATAAATCGTACACCTCAGCCTGCTAGTTCCAGCTCCAGCCTCCCTCAAACACCTTCTTTTCAAACATCAACATTCCTCACATGGAGCTTTGGGGAACCAAGTTCTATCACTAAAGAATGATAGGAACTGAGGGTTCTTTACATAAACTTTACAATGACAAAACAACAAAGGACAGGCTATCACATATTCCCTGTTGAACAAGGAGTGAAATAGCGCAAATAGATTTTCATGGATTTTTTTTTTTTTACACCAGTGACAGCTTTCTGTAATACTGCCGCATTTGTTAAGTTCATATGTGTCCAGGATAACCGCACTCAGGGGCGAAAATAACAAAGAATTTTTGCAGCTCACTCCAGAACACATGTTTGTGAGCAGACTCCTGCCTGTCCAACATAATGCATGTATCCTGGACTTCGCTGTCAGACGATAGCTGCAAGTAAAAGCCAAGATTACTGGATTTGCGATGGATGCTCGAAGTACGTGCATTGTGCTGAACTTTACAGCTGGCCCAAGAATAGAGTTAAAGATTGATGAAAAATGAATTTCATTTCTTTACAGCAAGCTATTCTTTAAGATTGGAAGTGACTTTCATTACAAGGTGGGTCTTTGAGGGGCAATTCTTTTACACTGTCTAGAAGAAATTGTCTGGAAGGTAATACAGTGTTTGAACAATTGCAAAGGTGAAAGAAATACTTCAGATTTCAATTCAGAGTAAAGAAGGTCTAGGCCTTTAAATGTTATGCAGCTGCGGCTAGAATTATATATAAAATAATAATGTAGCAACGAAATGTATGGCAAGAAAAAAGCTAGTACGTTTCGCCTCAGGGAAGAAATGGTGATGTTGCAGGAATGGACTGCACTCACCACGAAAGACTAGGAGGGCTACTCAGCCATGGTTCATCTTCAACCCACAGCAGTGGGCTAATGGTGAATGCAGGGCACGAGTCGGGGGTACACAAGGGTGGACGGCGTCCACCCACTATTTTCACACGGTGGACGCCGTCCACCCTGCCAAGAAGTTGGGCCCCACTGAAAAATATGTTGAAATCGTTCCGGTGTAATTTGCAAACACCGGGACACATTCAGCAGTGCCTGCATTTTGTTGTCTGCTTTGATCCGCAACAACGTGCAGGCAGGGAGGGGGCTTTCTTAGTTAAGACTCCTGCTGGGCCCATTACAAAGGCCGAATCTGAGGGGTCATCAGGCCTGCTTTTGTTCGAGTCTCCTGGCTGGCAGCAGTCAG
Source organism: Calotriton arnoldi (assembly GCA_963921515.1). Lineage (NCBI taxonomy): Eukaryota > Metazoa > Chordata > Amphibia > Caudata > Salamandridae > Calotriton > Calotriton arnoldi. The sequence goes on from CAWUFW010000567.1 coordinate 3,885,371, forward strand.
TAGCCTCACACCTAAATGCAAATGCAGCAGAGGGGAAACAAAGGCTCACACCTTGTTAGCACTTCACACATACTTAAGAGAGGCAGCTTTTCACTTTGTTCAGTCCCTGTTTACAAGAGATGCATTCACCGTAAGAATGTCATATGTGTTAGTCTTTCCCTGTATTTACACAAACTAAATGTAATTTATTTAGTGCTTACTACCCCTGAGGAGGCGTTGAAATAATTTAAGTACAACTATTTTTTCTTTTAAAGCACTATGGGTAGAGGAAGTTTACGCTGACAAAAGGCAACACTGTTTTATGTGTAGTTTACAAAAGTGTGAATCTTAAGCAAAAAAGGGATATGTGATTTTGAGGCAAATCTCATACCATTTATATAAGCTATTTTAAATCCAACTAGAAAGCAAAAGTTCCAAACATTACAGTCACCAAGTGTTAAATACTGTATCAATGATCAGGTTTTCGTTCCCATATTTAAATCTGGATATTTACAGTGCAACTCTCAAGCAGACCTATTGCTTACAATATAGTGGTCTTTGGGTCTTCCCTTAGCACCTATTGGCTTTCTTCGGCCAGCCTCTTTCAGCCATTGTCTTGAGACTTTGTCAGTCGTGTTGTAGTTCAGCCCTGGGCAGTACCGATCTCCCACTTAATGCTAGTGTCTAATTGGAAGTATCCTTCCACCCCCACTTGAGCCCTTCCATTGAGCTGAATGAGAGACTACTTTACAACTATAGCTGTCTCTGTGTGCTCTTGCTGCTCCCTCCCGCTGTCTGCTCTGTTTCTCTACTGTTCCATTTCCCTGTTAACGCCCTTCCCTTCCTTGTCCGCTTGTACTCCTCATTCTTACCACCCATCACCCTCTCATACCTCCCACTTGCATGTACCTCCCCTATGCACTCTTTCAATCAATCAGGGAATTTTAAAGCGCGCTACTCACCCGAGAAGGTCTCAAGGTGGGTGTTCCCTCCATCCACCTTTCCCTCCTAGTTGCTTCACATAAGTGTTTTCAGAACTGGGTCGTTTTTTGTTGCATAGAAACCTACGGTGAAATCCCTCTTTCCTTCAACACTGACCAGTTTTTGTTCATATTTCAAAAGAAGGTGTTTGGCCCGAGATCTTTCTTTATAATCCTTCCTATTTTTTACTGTCATTGGAACCAAAGCAGGACTATAGTGAAGCATCCCTTGCCATCCAACCCTTACTTGGAATAGAAACAAAAACAGGACAGTATCAACGCCAAAGGAACCCTCAATAGAGTTTGCCTTTTTGTTCGTTGTCTGGCTTTAGTGGGCGTAGGCAGCATGTGTTAGCACAATAAACTCAGACTTATTAACTTTGCCAATGCTTGTTTTTTCTTTGGCTAATGGGTTCTAAGCTTCCACCCCTCCCCACCCGTACACATAAAAAAAACGTAATTGCAAATGTGCCATTTAGTGGGCACGATTTCCTGATTTTTATGTCCTTCATTGTAGATAAAATGTTGTGTTGATAACATTTATCTTCTTTAACGTTTTCAGAAGGAATTCTGAATGAAAGGGCCGCATTTGTAGATACACAGCCACGTAAAATGCCTTTCACCCTACAGTATAAAATAGCTGAAGGGAGAAAGAGTGCTCGACTACTTAATGCAATCCTGCTGATTGGCAGACATGCCACACTTAGGGGCCGATTCCGATTCGGGCCGGAAAAAGCACCGACCGACTCGGATCCGGTAAAAATACCGACCGACACGTACCAGTGGCGCCCGACACGCCAAGTACGATGCAAGCCGCGATAAATCCGACCGACACGTCAGGAAACCAAGCCGACCGACCGAGCCGCTCGGAAAATAGCAATCCGGCCGGAAAAACACGCGAATCCAACCGACCGACACGCACCCGGAACAAATCCGACCGAATCGTACCCGCCAACTCCAACCCGCAAAGTACGATGCAAGGCGCGAAAACACGACCGAGTCGGACGGAGGACAAGCCGTACGACCGACACGCATACAAAACCGAGCCGAAGCAACACAATACACCGCGACCGACGCGTACGCAGCATACAAAACTGCACAAACACAGCGTGAACGAAACGGAAAACACCGTACGAGACCAATGCACGGTCCGACTCGGTCACAAGAACGTTTCCAACATACACAAACAGCACAAAGGAAAAATCAACCAAAAAAAGGCCAAACAAGCAATTACCAAGCCAATAAATACTGGGGGGTGGGGACAGAGAACAAAGACACACCCACAACTCCACCTATATAAAGGACACAAATCACTACCATGAGCCTTTGCAAATGCCATTCCACTACCAGCACCCAAGAGAAAGCAACCACACACCCACAGCTCATCCCTCACACAAGCCACACACCAGCAGCACACCAACAAATACCTACCTCACATACACCCAGCACAACACACACCCACACACCCTCACCTGCACACCAACACACACATCACCCACCATCACCACCCATCACCATGCCCCCAAGAAGAATCACAAGTTCCTAGATTGTGAATTGGAAGTCCTGGTAGACGAGATCCTCAGGGTAGAGCCACAGCTGTTTGGCACATTGGTCCAACAGACCCCCATGTCGCAGAAAACCAAGATGTGGGAGAGGATCATCAACAGGGTGAACGCCCAATCACCATGTCGGCGCACAAAGACCGACATCCAGAACAGGTGGTATGACGTGCGCAGGAGGGTACGGAAACTGCTGAAGCAAGATTACATCAACAGCCAACACACCGGCAGTGGCCCTCCTGCCAAGCCAATATACCTCAGGCCCTGGGAGGAGAAGGTGCGGGCCATCCTACCGCCAGTGAGCATATATGGACTAGAGGACATCCCAGAGCCTGGTGAGTACACAACAAATGTACACAATATACTGCCACAAAACACACACACATCACTGTCAAGGGGAGAGTCAAACCATGCACTCATAGCAATTACACAGCAACTAGAACAGAATCATCCCAAAATGTGTATGTCAGTCAGATAAACACAACACATGCCATCAAAAAAGTCACATCCAACTGTGCCAACACATGTACAAACACAACCACAACTACAGCTAGGCAGTGGCACAAATAGAACTAACACACACATCCACACATGTAGCCACCACAACAACACCAACACACAGTGAAGACCACTCAAAGGAAGGAATTCTGTGTATGCTGGCCAAGTCAGTGTAGCCAATAGCATCATGGGAGTCGCAGTCACACATATTGCCCCCCCACAACTGTCCCATCAACACCACCCTGAACCATGCTCACATCACAGGGAGTGGAGAAGGACTCACAAGATGGCTGACACTGGCTACTGCTGTGGGGAGCACAAGGCCCTGCTGCCAACTGTGCACCAACAAACAGCAGGACACCACTGACTGACATCCTGAGAGACAACTTACACTCCCTGCAATGCAAGCACGTTCCATGGTGGGATATCTGGCTAGCTGGGTGGGAAGGGGGACTTGCAGCACTGACCATAGTCACCAGCACCTCCCCTCACACCCCCCCCCAACACAAACTCCACAGTACCCACCTGGTAGAATGCAATGCCCTCCATCCTAACACAAGATCCCACAAAGCACCACCACCCTGGGTTATGTTGTGTGAAGCACAGGGACACTCTTGGGACTCTTAGCCAAACAACTGCCAGGACAACACTCCCAGCCATCCTGTCAGCACAGCCAGCCCACCCCACAGGGAAGCAGAGTCAAAAGGAAGGAAGCATGGGCATGCTGGGAAGGGGGTGGAGGCAATAGCATGATGGGAGTCGTAGTCACAGACATTGCTCAGCCTCACAACTGTCCCATCAACACCACCCTGAACCATGCTCACATCACAGGGAGTGGAGAAGGACTCACAAGATGGCTGACACTGGCTACTGCTGTGGGGAGCACAAGGGCATGCTGGGAACTGCACACCAACCAACAGCAGGACACCACTGTCAGCCATCTTGCCATTGCCCTCACACCCACACACACTGAACTCCCCACAAAAGCAAGTAAGTATGGGAATGCTGGGAAGTGGGGTGGAGGCAATAGCATGATGGGAGTCACAGTCACAGACATAGCTCACCCCCACAACTGTCCCATCAACACCACCCTGAACCATGCTCACATCACAGGGAGTGGAGAAGGACTCACAAGATGGCTGACACTGGCTACTGCTGTGGGGAGCACAAGGCCCTGCTGCCAACTGTGCACCAACAAACAGCAGGACACCACTGACTGACATCCTGAGAGACAACTTACACTCCCTGCAATGCAAGCACGTTCCATGGTGGGATATCTGGCTGGCTGGGTGGGAAGGGGGACTTGCAGCACTGACCATAGTCACCAGCACCTCCCCTCACACCCCCCCAACACAAACTCCACAGTACCCACCTGGTAGAATGCAATGCCCTCCATCCTAACACAAGATCCCACAAAGCACCACCACCCTGGGTTATGTTGTGTGAAGCACAGGGACACTCTTGGGACTCTTAGCCAAACAACTGCCAGGACAACACTCCCAGCCATCCTGTCAGCACAGCCAGCCCACCCCACAGGGAAGCAGAGTCAAAAGGACGGAAGCATGGGCATGCTGGGAAGGGGGTGGAGGCAATAGCATGATGGGAGTCGTAGTCACAGACATTGCTCAGCCTCACAACTGTCCCATCAACACCACCCTGAACCATGCTCACATCACAGGGAGTGGAGAAGGACTCACAAGATGGCTGACACTGGCTACTGCTGTGGGGAGCACAAGGGCATGCTGGGAACTGCACACCAACCAACAGCAGGACACCACTGTCAGCCATCTTGCCATTGCCCTCACACCCACACACACTGAACTCCCCACAAAAGCAAGTAAGTATGGGAATGCTGGGAAGTGGGGTGGAGGCAATAGCATGATGGGAGTCACAGTCACAGACATAGCTCACCCCCACAACTGTCCCATCAACACCACCCTGAACCATGCTCACATCACAGGGAGTGGATAAGGACACACAAGATGGCTGACACTGGCTACTGCTGTGGGGAGCACAAGGCCCTGCTGCCAACTGTGCACCAACAAACAGCAGGACACCACTGACTGACATCCTGAGAGACAACTTACACTCCCTGCAATGCAAGCACGTTCCATGGTGGGATAACTGACTGGGTGGGTGGGTGGGTGGGTGGGAAGGAGGTCTGGCTGTCAACCAAACACAATCAATGCAGACCATGTTCACACCCCAGAGAATACATAGAAATGCCCAAATAATGCAGGACAATGTGCCACACCAATATCAACCCCTGACTGTGACGACTTAGGACAATACAATGTACAGGCCGGCACCCCGAGGCACAGTCACAACTGTCAGGTGTGTCAACCACTGATGCCTGCAGAAACATGACATACATTGTTTGTGTCTCCCAAAAACAGGTGATGATAGGGACACAGCAGCAGACGCTGAGGAGTCCCAGTCCCAGGCTCAAGAGGATGCCGAGCTCACTGGCGTCGTACAGCCTCTGTCCTCCTCGGACGATGAAGAACAACCTGGCACATCCGGTGCAAGTCAACATGCTGCACCAGCAGGACCACCAGCTGCAGCACCAGCAGGTCCACCAGCTGCACCCCCTGCACCCACCCCTCCAACGACTGTCACCACGAATACCATCCCTGCCGACATGGACAGAATAAGGAACAACACCAGCGCAGTGACCCTGGACCAACCTGGGGCCATGGACACCACCACCACCACCAACCCCCAAGGTGGACCAGGGTTATCTGTGCGTGCAACTGCACACACTGCACATGTCAGCAGGGGTGGTGGGAGGGGTGGGAGACAGAGGTCGCTGCTAGCAGACGTTGCTGGTGTGCATGAAGACCCACAACTGGTACGCATAGCTGATGCGTACCAGTCCAGCACCGGAGAGCTCAGCCAGGTAGTGGGGCTCCTCAGAGACATCAAACAGCAGCAGGCTGCCCATCATGCCCGCTTGGACTCCCACATGTCCCACGTGGAGTCACACATGTCACGTGTGGACTCCCACATGTCACGTGTGGACTCCCACATGACCCGCGTGGAGTCCAAGTGGGATGTACTACATGAGATGACGGCGGTGCACAGGGACATTTTACAATGCCTCCGCCAGATGAACAGCAACCAGTCCACACCTCCCTGTGTGCCAACAACATCTGGTACCGAACAAACTGCAACTGCCACAGGGAGGGAGGAGGACTCTGGCGGAGAGTCCCCTGCACCGCAGCAGCCTGCACTAGAGGGCCCCCCCCAAGAAGAGGGGTCGTCCGAGGAGGGGAAAGTGAGAGGCTGATGGCCAAGCGCAACTCCCAGGAAGCCTGAACCTGTTCTGGATTTTCGCCTTTGTGCACAGACTGTTCACCCTGTTGATGGCAACACTACTCCCACACATTGCATGGGGAGTACAAGTTGGAACAATGTGTCAGACAACTGTGGCCCCGATACTGGGGATCCTGTCTACCTGGACTTTCTATTCATCTAGGAACTTGGGATTGCAAGATTCATGTACAGCACAATCCATCCTATGCACTATTATCACAATAAACACACTAATACACCATACTTGCCTCTGTCGTGATTCCAACGTGGGTGCTGTTATGGGGATGATGAACTGCAAAATTACACAGTGTATGCGAACTGCAACAGCAAGGACAACACAGGCATGTGAGTACAGGCAACGTGACACATATGAGGGAGACACACCACCAGGGCTACACAACACATACACACCTAGGCCATCTGACTCATTGCCTACACTGATGTTGCCAGGGAAGACGGTGCAATGCACAGACACCACACCCATTCCCAGTTGTAGTCAAGTAGCCCACAGGTGCAGTAAGCAAATGGCAGTCAAATGTGTGACCACAGACAACGCACATCACTAAGTGAAGCACAGGTTTATTACACAGTAGCAACATGCCGTAACCACTACAGATGCAAGGTAACCCCACCTGGTAGCGGGCACACAGTCAACAACTGTAGACAGAAGGAAGTCCATGGGTGTGGCGCACATCACCTGTAGGGACACAACAGCTACCAGCCTGGATGTGCAATCACGTCGTCGGTGGACACAGTTGACCAAACGAATCTGAAAGTACCCTGTGAAGGACAGAAATGACACACAGTCAAAAGCAATGCAGTACAGGACAGAACAGCAAAACTCATGCACAATACATGTTACAAGATACCCACCCAGAACCAAGTTAGCATGTCAACACTGTTGGGGAGTACAGCCCACCTGTCACCACACATCGCAACACACATCCTGTCAAGTAGCCCATGGACACACTCCAACAGCACCAGAGCACCACCCACACATCATGCCAACTCACATCATTCACATGACACCTCAGGATACTCACATTCAGCTAAAGAAGTTGGTGATGAGCTGTGTGCGGACATCACCATCACCATCATCATCATCATCGTCACTGGCATCGTGGTCCAGGCCAGGATCCTCCACAGGTGGCGGATGTTGGTCATCGTCATCCTGGATGAGAGGCAACTCCTTCCGCACTGCCAGGTTGTGGAGCATGCAGCAGACGATGATAATCTTGCACACTTTCGCAGGGGCATATGGGAGGGACCCTCCGGTCTTGTCCAGGCAGCGGAAGCGGCTCTTCAGGAGACCAAAGGTCCGCTCAATCACTCTCCTGGTCCGACCATGTGCCTCATTGTAGCGCATCTGGGCAGGTGTCACAGGGTTCCTGAGGGGTGTCAGCAACCACGGCATGTTGGGGTATCCCGAGTCACCTACGGACAGACAAGTGCACATCAGCTGACTTGGAAAAGTGGGCGGAATACTACAGATCAGATCACACACAATGGCACAAAGTCAGTACACACCGACAAGCCAGGCACGCTGGTTCTGCATCTGTGCCATCAACCTGGGGATGCGACTACTCCTCATCACAAAGGCATCGTGTGCTGAACCAGGGAAACGGGCACACACGTGTGTGATGGTCATGTCTGCAAGACACACCACCAGTGCATTGACCGAGTGGTAGTGCTTGCGGTTCCTGTAGGCCTGCTCCTGGGCCTGTGGTGGTACCAAAGCCACATGTGTCCCATCAATGGAGCCAATGACATGCGGCATCCTCCCCAGGGCATAAAAGTCACTCTTCACGTCAGTGAGTCGTCGCAGTCTAGGGAAATAGATGTACCGGTTCAGGAAGAGCAACATTGCCGCCAAAACATCGCGGAGCACACGGCTGAACATGGTCTGTGACATCCCACCAGCAGACGCCACAGTATGTTGGAAGGTACCGGTGGCAAAGAAGTGTAGGGCTGCCATCACCTTCACCTTGGGGGTCAGCGCTGTAGGATACGGCCGGCCAGGCTGCAAATGTGGGGACAACTGCACTGCAAAATCCTCAATCAGCTGCCTGGTGAAGCGGTACCGTCGGATGCTGTCCCGTTCCACCATCGTTGCCAGGTCTGGGAATGGCCGATGGACAGCAGGAGCCCTGCAGTGCAGAGGAGAAGTAAGCAAGATCGTCAGTCACCCCACATATGCGACATTGAACACACTCAAGATCCCAACATACATCATCATGAGGCACAACTACATGAAGTGTGCAGTACCGGAACGACATGTATGGTACATACATGGCCAACATCTGTCAACACGGTCCTACAGGTGGCATCAATTTGGCCCAGGTTGGCCCATTGGATATCATGATGCTGTGTCACAGTCACCCCCCAGTGACATGTGAGGACAGATGTGCCCCAGGCACCACAGCTCAACGACAGGCACATTCCCAGGGACCCTGTAATGCCACATGGACACTGGCATCACCTGGAGTATCATGTGTACACCACAACAAAACAAACATGACCCCCACAGGTAGTGGCCAAACTTGCCATGGCAGGAGAGCCATGGACGTCTGTGACACACACGCACAACATCAGAGTCCATGCACACACAACGTGGATGTGGAGACTGTCTCCCATTGTGCACATGAAATCAGAGACATTGTAAACACTACATGCACAAAGACTGTGGAGGGCCATCACTATTGTGCCACTGGGACACCCTGGCTCAAACATACCGTCCCACATGGGACTCACGGGGTATGTGACATGACATACACAAACACCACTGTGAAATGTGACCATGGCACATGCACAGATATGAACAGTTGCACATCACAGTGGTCACGTACACGTAACACCCAGGATCCTGTCCCCATGAACACGTGCACAGCCTGGGGGTGGCTGCCCACAGGTGACACCCACAGGACAACATGTACACCAACATACACACAATAGGAAATGCAGCCTTACATGCCTTCATGATAAGGTGTGGACAGGCTGTCGTGATGTAGGTGTGCCCCTCACTCCCTGGGAGCTATCTGTGGCTGGCATATGTCCATCTGAGACAGGCATGCTGACATATGCCAGTCACATGTACAGTGATGCGTTGAACAGCAATGGACCGATCGGTGCCTCCGGCCGGCCCATTGCTTTCAATGTGTGCGGGTACGCGTTGTACCCCTGTGCGCGTTGTACTGCAATGGACCGATCGGTGCCTCCGGCCGGCCCATTGCATTCAATGTGTGCGGGTACGCGTTGTACCCCTGTGCGCGTTGTACTGCAATGGACCGATCGGTGCCTCCGGCCGGCCCATTGCATTCAATGTGTGCGGGTACGCGTTGTACCCCTGTGCGCGTTGTACTGCAATGGACCGATCGGTGCCTCCGGCCGGCCCATTGCTTTCAATGTGTGCGGGTACGCGTGGTACCCCTGTGCGCGTTGTACTGCAATGGACCGATCGGTGCCTCCGGCCGGCCCATTGCATTCAATGTGTGCGGGTACGCGTTGTACCCCTGTGCGCGTTGTACTGCAATGGACCGATCGGTGCCTCCGGCCGGCCCATTGCTTTCAATGTGTGCGGGTACGCGTTGTACCCCTGTGCGCGTTGTACTGCAATGGACCGATCGGTGCCTCCGGCCGGCCCATTGCTTTCAATGTGTGCGGGTACGCGTGGTACCCCTGTGCGCGTTGTACTGCAATGGACCGATCGGTGCCTCCGGCCGGCCCATTGCATTCAATGTGTGCGGGTACGCGTTGTACCCCTGTGCGCGTTGTACTGCAATGGACCGATCGGTGCCTCCGGCCGGCCCATTGCTTTCAATGTGTGCGGGTACGCGTTGTACCCCTGTGCGCGTTGTACTGCAATGGACCGATCGGTGCCTCCGGCCGGCCCATTGCTTTCAATGTGTGCGGGTACGCGTGGTACCCCTGTGCGCGTTGTACTGCAATGGACCGATCGGTGCCTCCGGCCGGCCCATTGCTTTCAATGTGCGCGGTACGCGTGGTACCCCTGTGCGCGTTGTACTGCAATGGACCGATCGGTGCCTCCGGCCAGCCCATTGCTTTCAATGTGTGCGGGTACGCGTGGTACCCCTGTGCGCGTTGTACTGCAATGGACCGATCGGTGCCTCCGGCCGGCCCATTGCATTCAATGTGTGCGGGTACGCGTTGTACCCCTGTGCGCGTTGTACCTCAATGGACCGATCGGTGCGCACCCATTGACAATGGGCTTGCCTGGCAACGGACGCGTTTTCGAATATTCGAACGAGTCGGTTGCTGGAAAATCAGTTGGTCACCCACAACAATGTTGCAAAATCATGTATGTCATGAAGTTGAAATTTTGAAGGATGCTGTGGGCGTGTTTTGGTGCTGCTATTCCATGGATTGGCCAGATTCAGAAGATGCAAACGACTTGGACCTATCACTTTGGACACAAGGGACAGTATCTGCCTCTCCAGCACATATATATTGCTGCATGTTCCCCTGAGAGCCCACTTGCCTGCACTACATGCTCCAGGACGACATCTGCCACTGCACTGCTGCTGTCTCTGCCCCTCTGGACCCTGCAATGGCACGTACTGTGGAGAGAGCCCCAGCCTTCAGCCTTGAAGAGAACCAGGCCCTGCTGGACAGCCTACTTCCACAGTACAGCAAGCTGTATGGGACACCAGGGGAGCAGGTGAGTGTTCTGTGCACTGCCTTTCTGAATGTGCATTTTGTCTGACTAGCAAGGCTGAGAGTCAGCACACCACTGGCTAGCAGGCTCACTGAGTAGTTGTCACCCCCCATAGTGTGTAGTGACTTGCACTGGACAGGTATGGTGCAGTGACAGTGCTTCTGAACAGGGTTTTACTCCCCATGCTATGATACCATGTAGTGACTTCTGGAAAACTGTCCATGGGCAGCCGTGCACTGCCTGGGTACACCATGTGCCCCTGTGATTGCGACATGTATATGCAACTGTGTCATGCACGGATATGTTGCATGTGTAGTAATGTCCTTATCACTTTGTCATCCTGACAGGCTTCTGCCCATCGGAAGCATGAGATCTGGAAGGACATCGTCCGGGCTGTCCGGTCCGTGGGGGTCTACAAGCGCCGGATCCGCAACTGCCAAAAGAGGTGGCAGGACCTTCGGGGCTGGACCCGGAGGATTGCACGGGTCCAGCTGAAGCTGTCGCCTCCTCGCAGGAGGGGCGGAACACGGACCCTGACCCCCACATGCTCAGGATCCTGGCGGTGGTCTTTCCAGACCTGGATGGGCAGCTGAAGGCCAGAGAGCAGCAAGGAGGGGGTGAGTCAAAGACTGCACTGTGTACTCTGTCTAACATGTTATGTGCCCTCCTCGGGCCAGGTTGAACTGCCACAGTACAGCAGTCATGTTGTCCAGGAGCCATGTCCCTCTATTGTGCACTGCCCACTCCTCATCTGATACCCAGGTGTGGCCCTTACATGCAGGGAATCCTGTCACTTAGGACTGTGTCCTTGCAGTTTGCTTGACTCAAGGTGGGAGACAGCATCTGTTTCCCTGACTCTGTGGTGGGCATCATGGGTGGGTCCATTGCTTACACAATGCCTGTATTCTGACATGTATTCAGCGTGTTACTTTGATCTGTGGTCCAATTGCTGAGCTGATCCACCACATGTGGCTGGGGTACCTGGCACACACCCATGCTGCGGGTGGGAACAATGTTTGGGCCCCAGGAGTATGTATATGACGTGTGTCACACATACTTAGCCAGCTGCCTACAGTCCAGGGCTCATCCCTCATTAATGTGGGGCTGGACAGTCATGCCTACTCCAGGCCATACAATACACTCTGTACTCCCACTCCCGTGTATCAGTGGACACATTGTGCACAGTGATTTGCCCCTCAGGTGTCTGCCTCTGTGTCAGTGTGCTGTGGATTAGTCGCCAGGACTGCTGTGGAGTTTCTTGGTAGGGGCTCAGCATGCCACTGGAGATGTGACCATAGGAGACGATACTTGTGTGACACATAGGTGTCTGATCAGCTGCCCATGCAGACTGGGGCATGTAAATGTGAAGTTCAGGTAGCTGTTCCCCATGCACAGCAGAGTGTGAGGGGCTCAGGTTCAGAGGGTAGTGTCACAGGTCTCCCATATGTCCAATAGGTATGACCTGGACAGATGAGGGTTAAGAGGATGTGTTGTGGGGGGGATGTACATGTGCACTTGTGCAGCTCCAGGACTTGCATTCCCCATGACCTACTATTGTGACACAGTGCAGAGTGTTGTTGTCTGGCTGCAAAGTCATACATCACTGAGACAGTGATGTATGACTTTGCAGTCATGCCTCCGCCATGGCATGTGTCTACTGATTGGTGATCCTGCAGGGGAGTGACATGTGCTACATGCACACCATAGTGGCGCTGGCTATCAGGACATGGGTGCATCATGGTGTCTGTCGCTGGTATGCATCACATGCATTTCCTATTTGACTCTGGGCATCCCTTACATCCGTAAACCTGTACTGACTCAGTGGCAAGAGCTGTGATGTGTCCACACCGTGTCCTCTGCACTGTCCAACTACTGTGTACTTGGTGCATGTGTCAACACTGGGGTGTTGCAATCCAACAGACACCAGACAGATGGGTGCAAGGCCATGTGGGATGTGAGTGCCATGCTTGGCATCAGACTGACAATTGACTTCTCCTGTTCAATTAGTGCACTTTTAGCAATGTACAACTAATGATGCCAGGGCTTGCTCTGTGATGTGCTGTGCTCACAGTGGTGTGTGCGTTATGTGCAGGTGACTGATGTCTGTCTGTTTCCCCATTGTTTGCAGATACATCCACGGCCACGGAAGGGGACAGCTCCACGGACCAGGAGGAGCCGGAGAGCCAGACTGGGTCAGCAGCCGAGGAGTGGTCGGAGGGACCCAGTGGCACGGAGGGCGAGGGGAGCCACACCGAGGAGTCCTCAGCACCATCCACCTCAGCTGAGGACCAGAGCAACTCGGAGGATGACTCCCTTGTGGAGGCGGGTGTCAGCAGCCACCACACCCCAGCTAGTGTTGCTGTCCCCGCCACCACCAGCACCACCACCGCCCTCCCATCGGCTCCCATTCCCCAGGTCCGTGGAGGCTCCCATGTCCGGGAGCGTGTCTCCTTTGGGCCAGGCACCGCACCCCCTGCCCCTGTGTCCCCTGCTGCCCTGAGTGAGGAGTCTGTGTACCTCCTTCGCCAGCTCCATGTAGGGCAGACAGCCATGCTGAGTGTCCTCCATGCGCACACCGCGCTGTTGACTCAGCTGGTGTCGTTCATGGAGGGCATCTCATCGGGCATGTCTGACCTACAGAGGGGCAATAGGTCCATGGACTCCTCCCTGACGGCAGCAGTGTCCCTCCTCAAACGGTCCCTCACCCCTCCTGCCTCTGCTCCATCCACACTCCCCAGCACCTTACCCATCCCAGGCACACACACACTGGCACACACCAGCACACACACATCCAGCACACTGACACACACGCCAATGACAAAACGCACACGCACGCACATTCAGGGGACTGAAGCCAGACTCACAGGGGATGGGGCCCTGGAACACACACACGCATCCACATGCACTGCGCAGTCCTCAGTTCCCTCTCCCTCCAAAGCACCCTCCCTTGCCTCACCTGCAACCCCAAAGTCACAGCAGCTCTTCCTCTGTGACCTCGGCCTCTTCCCCACCGATGAAGCTGCTCCAGCATCCCGGGGGAAGAGGAAGCCCACCCACACGGAGCAGAGTGCCCCTCGCCCCCGGACACCCTCCCCCAGGCGCAGACGGACTGAGGCCCCCACCCGCAAGTCCCCCCGGAGTGCTAAGAGCAAGACCCCGCCACCGCCCTGCAGCTCAGGCACAAGGTCTCCGTCCTCCATCCCTCAGGCCCCCACTGCACAGGTGCCCCCACCACACCCTGCCCCAGGTTCCCCCACCCACAGATATACCATCCCCAAGATGCTCCGGCCTTCTCCCCCTGCCACTTGCTCTCCCAGCACCACACCCCCGCTGCGCTTGTCTGTGCCACTGATGTGGTGAGGGTGTCCCCCCTCTGTCCAACCCACCTTGCCTGTTCCCCATTCTCCTCCCCTGGAGGTAGGCACTGCAGTGGAGTCCACTACCGCCCTGTCTGACTTGGGCACTGCAGTGGCGGACCTGTCCACCCCATCTGCAGGGTCCACTGCAGTTGTGCCGGCACCCACGACATCTGTGTCATGCCCCCCAGTTGTGCCGGCACACACCATGTCAGACACCTCCACTGCAGTTGTCAGTGGCTCTCCAGCACCCACCACCCCTTCCCTGACTCCCCTGGTGAGCCCTGATCCTGTCCCTGCGGTGCCTGGCCTGCCCCCCGGTTGCCCCTCCTAGTGGATTGTCCCTGGTATTGTGCAGGCATGCGTAGGGTGACATCTGCCAGTGTCACCCTGTTTGAACTTTGACAATGGACTGGCCATTGGCCTTTGCTCTTTTTCAGGACTTCGTTTGGCCTCAACACATATGCTGAATAAAGCAACTTTCTTTTCTCTAGTGCTCATGCTTCAGATGTACATGTTGTTGGTGCAGCTAACCATGCCCTTGCTGCAGTGATGGTGATATCTGGTCTCATGATTATGAAGTGTTACTGTGCAGGAACCCATGTGGTCCAGGGGGAATGTGTCCTATCATGTGGTGTATCCATGTCATCAATAGCAGCATCTGAGGGTGTCATGTGTTCAGTATTTGGCAATGGGTTTCCTACTTACATTGGCAATTTCATATCTGTGGCTTCCACCCCTGCACATCTGTTGTGCCTGCCATCGTTGCATTTGTCTACTTCCCTGACCGTGTTGCCATCTCCAGTGGACATGCAGGTTTGGGCATCAATGGGGAGGGACTCATCCGTGTAGTCAGTGCAACATTGCTATACAAGTGTGTTGGATCTGTGCTGATGATTCCGTTGGCACATCCATGACCAGGCTGATGTGATGGGAGCCCTCATTTGGTGCTAATTGTTGATTGTGTGACCAAGTGCTCAGCTGACATGATGGGGCCCTACTGAGGCAACATATGGCACAGCTTTCCTCACACAGGAGTGGAGTCCCCTCATGGCAGTGTGTACACGTGTGACATTGCCTGCGCCCAAGGTGTGTGTTGTATGTGCATGTCTGTGTGTTCACTTCCATTCATCTGCGCATGCTGTGATCCCTAGTGTTGTACCTGTTTGTGATGCTTGCTGACTTGAGCTATGTTCCCCCAAAGTCTTCTCCCTGTGTTCTCTGTGATGTGGGTGCATGGCACATTACTGGTCATCAGGGTGTCACCCATAGGTGTGTTTGCTGTCAGGGCAGAGTTTGTGTGCTGACGCAGATGGGTCACAGTCAGGTTTCCCTTTGGCACTTGTTGTTTGCCCCTGTCATGTGATTTCCAGTTTGTGTTATCTTTCAGTGATTGTGACACGTTGTGTGTGTGACTGCTGGCACTCCTTAGGGTCCGGGCTGCAATGTTGGTTGTTGTCTATGTGTGTTCTTTGTGGGTGACCTTGGCTTCTTCATTGGTGTGTGACTGTGGCTGGGATCCCATTGGTCGGTGTGGTATTGCCGTCATGTCCATGTACAGCGTAGTGTGCAGTGTGTCAGACATTCAGGAGTCTTGTTGAGTGTCCATGTGTGATGTGTTTCTACACCTTGGTTCCCACCCACCACCCTGGAATAGTAATGGGTGCATGTGCAATGTCACCAGTGCATGTGTACTTCACTGCTGCACATTGTTGGAGGTCGAGGGGTGTGGTCTTGAGTGTGTGCAGATGAGAGTTGTTGCCCGGCTAGTCCCCTGCCTCCATGTTGGCCTTGGCTTACTGGCCATGCTGATTGATTTGTGCTTGTGTAGGTGTGATGGTAGTTAGTTGCTCAGGACACCTGACTGTGGTTCACAGTGTGAACGACATTTAGCTTTGTCATCACAGTGGTATTTTTCTTCAGCCCAGGGTCACCACATTGTGGGGGCCCTGGGGGTGGTGCTGTGGTGTGTCTGTGACTTGCTGTGTCAGTTGTTGTTCCTACGTGCCTGTGTGACATGTGTGTTTTGTGCTCCCTCTCACCTGTCAATGCCTGCTTGCCCACATAGGGGATTTGGATCCATGAGTTACCTTAGTGTGGCAGTGTATGCACATCTGTATGATTGGTATTCAGCTCTCCTCATGTGTTGTGTTGTTGCCTGGGGACACTGGCACCCCCACCCCTCACCTGCTGTGTATGATGACAGTGTTGGTCTGCCTGTTTGTGTTTGTGCATCTGCACCACTGCATTGGCATATCTTGGGTGTGCCATTGGCTGTATGTTGTTTGGTGTGTTTCCCCTGCTGTCCCTGGGACTCCTAGGTCATCGGTCAGCACAGTGATCATGGTTTGTGTGTCCCATTGCTGCCATGGTATGGTATCTGTTCACCTCACATCTGCTGTCTCCACAGGGTATCTGCATTTGTGTGCCCATTGGTGCAAATATGTGGGTCTGCATTCTGATGGTCACTTCTGTCATTGTGTCATTGATGACTGTTGACGGTCTCAGCCCCCATGGGTGTTGTTTGTCTGCACATGGCCAAGGGAATGTTTCATTTGCACTGCAGTATTTGGCTCCCCCAATTTATGTTGCAATGGGACACATACACTACTTTGCCACAGATGAGTTTTTGGTTCTGTGACCAGGAATGATCCATGCAGTTTGGCAGTTGCAGCTCTTTCTTTGTCAACAATTACCTTTTGGTCACTGTGATGATGAGGGTGTAGACCCCATTGCCACAATGGTCAAAATGTGCTTCAGCTATGGACCCCACACTTACCTTTTGGTCACTGTGATGATGGGGGTTTAGACCCCATTGCCACAATGGTCAAAATGTGCTTCAGCTATGGACCCCACACTTGCCTTTTGGTCACTGTGATGATGGGGGTTTAGACCCCATTGCCACAATGGTCAAAATGTGCTTCAGCTATGGACCCCACACTTGCCTTTTGGTCACTGTGATGATGGGGGTTTAGACCCCATTGCCACAATGGTCAAAATGTGCTTCAGCTATGGACCCCACACTTGCCTTTTGGTCACTGTGATGATGGGGGTTTAGGCCCCATTGCCACAATGGTCATGGGCTGCTTGCATTGTGGGTGCCACACACATATATGTGTGGCACATGTGCTAGGGGGTCACATTGTATGTTCAATGTCATGTTCGGTGTTGTAGGCATTTGACACAGCCTGCTCACACGCTTGTCATGGTGGTGGGGGGATGTCTTAATCTTGCATTCCCTAGGTTGTGGTGTGCTTGTTGTGTCATGCATTGTCCATCCTATGAGTGGGGGTGGTAGTAGTGGTAGGCATCCAGCCCCCCGTGGGTGAGGGTGGTAGTAGTGGTGGGCATCCTGCCCCCCCTGGGTGAGGGTGGTAGTAGTGGTGGGCATCCTGCCCCCCCTGGGTGAGGGTGGTAGTAGTGGTAGGCATCCTGCCCCCCGTGGGTGAGGGTGGTAGTAGTGGTGGGCATCCTGCCCCCCCTGGGTGAGGGTGGTAGTAGTGGTGGGCATCCTACCCCCCTGGGTGAGGGTGGTAGTAGTGGTAGGCATCCTGCCCCCCGTGGGTGAGGGTGGTAGTAGTGGTAGGCATCCTGCCCCCTGGCTAAGGGTGGTAGTAGTGGTGGGCATCCTGCCCCCCTGGGTGAGGGTGGTAGTAGTGGTAGGCATCCTGCCCCCTGGCTAAGGGTGGTAGTAGTGGTGGGCATCCTGCCCCCCTGGGTGAGGGTGGTAGTAGTGGTAGGCATCCAGCCCCCTGGCTAAGGGTGGTGGTAGGCATCCAGCCCGCCCTGGGTGAGGGTGGTAGTAGTGGTAGGCATCCAGCCCCCCTGGCTAAGGGTGGTAGTAGTGGTGGGCATCCTGCCCCCCTGGGTGAGGGTGGTAGTAGTGGTGGGCATCCTGCCCCCCTGGGTGAGGGTGGTAGTAGTGGTGGGCATCCTGCCCCCCTGGGTGACGGTGGTAGTAGTGGTAGGCATCCTGCCCCCTGGCTAAGGGTGGTAGTAGTGGTGGGCATCCTGCCCCCCTGGGTGAGGGTGGTAGTAGTGGTGGGCATCCTGCCCCCCTGGGTGAGGGTGGTAGTAGTGGTAGGCATCCTGCCCCCTGGCTAAGGGTGGTAGTAGTGGTGGGCATCCTGCCCCCCTGGGTGAGGGTGGTAGTAGTGGTGGGCATCCTGCCCCCCTGGGTGAGGGTGGTAGTAGTGGTAGGCATCCTGCCCCCTGGCTAAGGGTGGTAGTAGTGGTGGGCATCCTGCCCCCCTGGCTAAGGGTGGTAGTGGTGGTGGGCATCCAGCCCCCTGGGTTGGGGTGGTGGCGCGCATTCAGGCCCCTGTGTGCATATGTGGCATTGGTGATGGGCATCCCGCCCCTATGGTGCTGCTGTTGCAAGTATATTCAGATTCCCAGTGTATGTGTGTGATGTGTCGTGTACGTGTTGTATGTGTTTTGTGGTTGGTGTCTGACTTACCTTCTGCGCCGTACGCGTCCGTGCCTGTTCCGGTAGTAGATGTAGAATATTGGTATGATCGGGACGAAGGGATTCATGGTTGGTTCGTGTCGCTCGTCCTTCTCGTTGCTTCGCGTCGTCCTCGTCGCTTGGCTTCGTCCTCGTCGCTTCGCTTCGTCCTCGTCGCCTCGCGTCGTCCTCGTCTGTGCTGTGTTCGTCTCGTAGCCGTGGATCGTGTTGTGGCGCGATTCGGAGCTTATGTGCGCCTCTCCCGGATGCTTTGACGTGCCGTGCGTAGCGACGGGTTGGGCGCGTACGGAAAGCGCATCGTACTTGTCCGGCCGGACGGGGCTGCATTTTCCCTTCCGTGCGACTCGATTCGGCGTTTCCGGATTCGCCTCGGTCGGAGAACAGGACCTGGTTTGGGTGAGTACGGCTCGGCCGGAATTTTTGCTGTTGTGCGCATCGTACTTGCTCGTTCGGTGTGCTGTACGGATCGGTCGGGAAACTGGCTTTCGCATGGCTTTTTTCCCGACCGAATGGTATTGGGTGCGCCTCCGACCGAGATCGGAATCGACCCCTGAATTGTTTCGCCCATTCAGGAAGTCGCCCAGGTATTACTGGCATGCATGCTCGCTGGCCACGTTGCTAAGATATACCCCACAGAGTTTGAGCCACTTAAAATGTTGGCGATCCTTCGCCATCTAGCAGAAACTTTCATCTCTTGTAAGAGGATAAGAAATTCATTAGCTTAAGTTGACTGATCCGAAGAGCTCATTAGAGAGCTCTGGGCCTTTCAGTGTGTGTGTGCACCACAACTGGGCTGAGCCTGTCAGCGTCGGCGGGGGGCCGTAACCGGAACCAGGGGGCTCGCTTTTCCATATTGACGTACAGACCGAGAGATTCATTATTTGCTGCTACCGAGCAGATACTCTGAACCAAAGTAAAATTACCTTTCATAGCCTGAAAAATAAATCTTAGAACCTCATGCTAAAGCTGCCGTATGGCCGATATAAAATGTTTTAATTAATAATGTAGGCCCTGTGAGAATTCGTCTTGAGCGAAATAATTAATACGTTGGTTCTCATTTGGGCACCAATACTCTTTCGCTGATTTGGAAGAGCCTTCTACTCCCCCTCAAGATCGTAAGAAAAAACATAAATCTAAGATTATAAAAATCCTGCTTTTCGGCCATCTTTGTATTGAAATAAACTCCGCGGCTCGGTCTAAACACCGCACAAATTCGAATTCGGGCGTGAATTGAAGTTTGCACCAATTGGGATAGTGATTGGCTCCTTAATTAGGCAGACATGTTTTTTTTTTTTTTTGCCTGCACAATTTGCAGCAGGAGACACTGGCACAATTCGTAACTGCAAACAACACGCATTACGATTTTGCACACCTCAAAGCTTGGGGAAATTTGCTAACTCGCCCCATTACCTCATTCCCAGGACCAAAACGCAAAATAGTGCGGTAATTGTGCACCTTCTAAAGATGGCACCTAGTCAATTGTAGTTGTGGTACTACTGCACCAAATTTGTTTGGGTCTTAGAATGAGTCCATGTATGTTTAGAATCAGTGCAGTTTATTCTCAAGAGTGAAATGAGTTTTTGGCTAAATTGTAACATTTTCGTAAAATATGCAGGTAAATGATATCACTAGGTTAATGGTACTGCGGCAGAGATCTGCATGAAAGCTAGTATCAACAATGGATGATGCCTAGTCACTGCTTAATTTGAGCCGGTGGTTTCCAGTGCTCAGCACCCACACTTAATCATCTACACGGGTGCTTTTCATGAGCACCAGTTAAGGATACATTCATTTACGGAGAGATTAAGTGATTTGCCCAAAATCTCAGGATGTTGAGCCGACGCTCAAACTGGTTCCCCAGCTCCGAAGTCGGCAGCTCTGGCCATTACACCAAATCCTCTCCCAACCTTCATAGTTAGTAGTTGGTTCAGTTTTAGGTGGGGCTAACAGGAGCAATGGGCTGGTGCCAGCTGCCTCCTGACGAGAGCCCTGGCACAAATTCTTTTTACAAATTAACCACTGCACCTAGTAATTTTAGACAGGGAAACACACATTAGGGCCCATATTATAAGTAGGAATGGGGAGTGTCACCAGAGCACACTGCTCTGCCCAATCACAGATAAGCAAATGGTGTGATAAAGATGCTTGGGCCATGGAAGACATGGATGCAAGGTGCTACTAAGAATTGTAATGGCTGGGTAAATTACCTGTTTCAAATGCTTTTGATTGAACACTTTCTGGTAGTAAACCACCCATACATTGATCCCAAAAAGTTTTAAGAAGTGCAATGTGGGTACTACTGATTGATCTTCGACAAAATGAGGACAGTGAGGAACATTTCTGTGGCACTGATCACCTTTAAAATAAATGACAAATTGAGTTTAAGAGGTGAACAATAACTAAGATTTCTATGGATAGTATACAGGCTAATAACCTTTGAGGTGTGCATGGTGAATGCTGTCTTGATTTCTTGATGTGCCACAGGCAGCCCACTTGGAGCGTTCTGGAGAAGAAACCCCTCCTACAGATGCTTCATCAGACCAGAGTGAGCTTGAGGTGTGCAATACCACTGCTGGATCTACTAGAGAGACCCTTGAGCTTTCAACCCCAACATGGGCAAACTCTAAGACACCATAGGCAACTGTGTCTGCCCCGAAAGACCACCCTGATTGGCAAGAGATGCTTAAACAGGGAGGCTGTGTCAGAGGCTGAATTTATAAGGGTACAAAAAAGTCTGGGTGATTCATAATCATTTTGAAAAAAAGGAATAATACAGCGCGCCTGCCATCCTGAACCCAGGGCCAGTCAGCTGCTGATAGTGCTAAAGTGCCACAGGAAGTTGCTTTTGAAATTTGCTTATGTGGCCCCAATACCAGGGCCCCTCGAGGTCAAAAAGGTATAGGAAAGATATCTCCCACAATTTTATAGACGTTTCATGGGTGTAAATGTGGATACATTTTGCTGAAGCTGAATGACTTGGAAGGTATCTAGAAAATGTCAGACAATGGTACCCTGCTTACAACTACCTGAGCAAATTCACATCTCTGAGGGAACATCGTGCCTGTGCGGATATTAACTCGTTTATTTTGACCCCCAAAGCTCATCAGGTGGTCACATTTTAGACTACAGTGAATCAGTGTACACGGCATGCAGCTAAATCCTTTCCTGCACAGTTTTGCATATTCATTCTTACCATCAAAATATGACACAATTACACATCCAGTTCAATGTCACACAAGTAAATTTAATTGTGCTGTTAAATTGGTCACTTTAGTCTAATATTTTGCTGTTTACTCTAGAGTATATGCCTTTTTTTGTCTGTACTCCTTGGATTTTCTATTTCTGTCGACCTAGATCGCTGACGTTTGGAAACTGAGTGCAGTGGGAAGCTGCCAATAAGCCTTCCTGCCTGTGTTATTTTCCCTAAAATGTGGTAAATGGTTTAGACAAACTAGGTGGCATTTTCACTTTTGTATATATCCAAGATATGGCGCACACACTTGTGAGTGTAGAGCAATAGTCAAATATTGACTTGTGGGTGCAGTGAGCACTTCACCAATCACGCGTGGCACCCAAACTCAGTACATTAACTGAAAAACAGCTGTGACGCTGTAGTGTAGGCCTCAGCGCTGCAATGTTAAACAACCTATTTTTGACATTTAACTATTAAATCTGACATTAGCTAAGAAATCAGTTACACATACCTCAGATTTAAAACAGGTAGGCTGTACCTGCTTAAAGGCTGAAAGGTAAGTAGCAGCAAGAGTACCATGTTTCACATGAAATTGCCAGCAACTAACAGGAGAGACTGCCTAGTTTCAAAAACCACTATGTTTTTAAGGTAAAGCTAGAAAAATCCCTAAAACACTATTCTTGAAATATTGCTCTAATTATGAAAATACAGATTTCGGCAAACATAGATTTTAGTATAAATGTCACAAGAATGTGCTTTAGAAATGTTGGCAACTTGTTTGCCCAGTATTAAGCTGTGGCCCGTGCAGGTAAGAGCAGTGGGGCTGGGTAGGGGGGATTTCGACAGACGACGAGGGAAAATTAATTATTTATTTAATTTTCCCTCATGGTCGTCTGTCGAATCCCCCCCTGCCCCCCAACCCGGCCCCACCACTCTTACCTGCGTGGGCCGCGGCTGCCAGTATTAAATGAACATAGCTGGTGACAAGGCTTCCTGCAGTGCGTGTTGATCACATTCCTTCAGAGCCCAGGAAGGTGAGGTGTAAATTACCCGCATAATTATGACCGTCCCAAGGCCATTGGGCTCCCTGACTCAGAAGCACCAGTCTTTGTACCTGCTATCATCTCAAGGAAGTGGACACTGATTTAAGGAATATGGACTCAAAGAAGCTCACCAGTCAGCTCTGCTTTATATTTAATAATGTGATAATTATCTCAGGCCAGTCCACACAATCAAGTGTCCTTCCTTTTGCTATAGACGTCCCGTTAGGAGAGAGAAGAAGTCAAGGAGGTCTGTTTGAGGAAGGGGATACTGGAAAAAGCTAGACTCCTCACTACATGGATAAGGTAGTGGAAGAATGGCTGGATGCGGTGTGGTCCTCCTTGATCAAGAGACGGCCAGCCAAGACTAACTTGGATAGATTTTGGGGTGGACCTAGGGAGTTAGAGGAGGGAATCCTGGATAAGTATGCCCAAAGCATCTTCGAAATATGTGACATGATGTTTCATGGAATTGTTTTACTATAAAGTATAGTAATTGATGAAAAAGATAGGTCCCTTCCCCCATCCCCAGAAGCCACAGTGCTACTTGCACCCAAGAAAACCAGCAGGAGGAGAATGGAGACTGCACATGGAGAGGATTCTTGTCTACCTGGCAGAGGCCTGTTGACAGTTCCTTCTTACTGTGAATCTTGGACACCAAAAGGCTACACTGATGGTCAGGGAAGCTTGTCGCTTTCACCCCCCCCCCCTCCCATGAGAAAGGGGTTCAGGACTTATCCATGCTGGCCTACCTCAGTGGAATGATTTTTCCTAGGGCTGGGAAGAAGGAAAAGCCCTAAGAGGAAGGGTTAGCTGCAAAGTCCTCGAGAAGACTAGCATGTACAGTTATAACTGGTATTGTGGCTGTGGCCAAGAAGAAGTCATTTTAACACTGGAACCTGTTGTCTGGTGGCCAAGAAGCAGTCAATGGAAGTTGGGGAGATGTTGAACATCAAAACAGGAGTCACATAACTTTCGCTTCAAGTCCCCAAGATCTATAAATTTGCTTTAAACAGCCTATTTTCAAACATGGACATTAGCTAGATATCAGTGACACTGTGCTTTTCAGGAGAAATAATTTCCCCTAAAACTGACTGTTTTGAACTGGGGACTGTGCTTGTTTTAAAATCAAAAAGGAAAGCACTGTTGTATCTTAGCAGTTGTTGCTGAATAGAACAACAAGAGCACTGCAGTACTTACATCCTTACTTCAGAAACGGATCTACATGCACACAACCGTCAAATTCTGTTTTTTATTTCATCTGATCCTTCGGTTTGGTGTAATTTTGACCCTCAAATTGTTTTACCAAATCTGTTTTGTATTGGAAATATATTTGGTAGAGCTCTTCATGTTCCAAGAGCGCAAACCTAGCCAAAAGGCAGCAGAGCTCTATACAAGGTGAAAGACAAGCGTAATGCCAACAAGTGCTAGGAGAGATATCTGGCTTGTGGACTGGTAATGCATTGTGATGTAATGTTCTTTCAAGAGGTGCGTCTTCAACTTTTTCCTAAATTGGAGCAGCGTTGGGGCTTTCCTGATGAATACAGGATGTTAATCCAGATCCTTGGTGCATAGATAAAAAAAGGCTTGCTACCTTTCTCTCTATTTATCAATCCAGTTTCCTACATATAACATAAAAGCATGTCTTCTGTTTACAAGTACAGTAAAAACTGAAAGCCCACTTGAGTTGAAAAATTGCAAAACTGAAGAGAGAACGCTCATGTTTTCTGAGTGCTTAAACTGAGTGTTTAAAACTCTATGATTCCAGCTTTAAGGCCTTCTAACACTGGACAGCTGGCCAGCATGTGTACTAAATCCGCTCCATATTCCTTACATCTTGGGCATCTTGTTCCTGTAGTCCCTCCCCATTTGGCTATTTTCCCTGGGGTTATGTACAAATTAAAACAGGTTGTGAAATGCTGAGCCTGTAAATTAGCCGAGATTAAATACATTTGAGCACCTTCTAATGACCTAGCCAGGTCATTAGTTTGCGCATTTATCTTATCTTCCCAGCCCTTCGAATGTTTAGTCAAATCGTCTTGCATTGTTTTATTCAAGACTCTGTATATGATCCCATTCGGGTTATTACTAGCAATTATCAGCTCTACAATCTCTATCTTGTCAAATCCCATCAATCCACCTCCTTTCTTTCTTAAAAAAATCCCTAATCTGAAGATATTTAAAAAAATCTTTATGATCAAGCTTGAAATTCTGTTGGATAACATCAAATGTCTTTCTCGAATTTATAGTGAAAAAATCCCCCAACCTGAATGGCCCATGAATCGACCATTTACTGACACATGTGTCCCAAAAGATTTCAGATAAAAGAGAGCTGCAATGTATTGGTGTGTAAAAGTTAAATTTGCCCATACCAATTCTTTTATGAACTTTTCCCCATATACGAAAGGCAGCCACCAAAACTTTGAACCGAACTTTCTTATAATACCCAGACTCAATTTGCTGAAGTAGGCACCCCAGCTTTTTTCACCCATTATAAGCTCATATATCGATGAGGTCAAGATGCTCCTCCCCGGTCTAATCTACTTCTCATGCAGAAGGACTGTAAACTGTTGCAATGCTGCAGCCCAGTATTATAATTTAAGATCAGGTACTGCTAGATCACTGTGTTCCTTCGGTAGGTTCATAAATCTTAATGCCCTACTAGAGGGCTGGGTTCTGAAACTATGTTGATCTTGATTCAAGGTTTCATTAGTCTGCAAATAGACAGTGAGCTCCTTGTTCATTGCCTTTTCAAGGATTTTAGCCGGAAAAGGCAGTCGAGAGATCGGCCGATAGTTTTTAGTGTCCGCTGGATTGAGGTTAGGTTTTTTCCATATAGGTAGTACTGATGCTAGCTTCCAGGCTGGTGAAAAAACTCCTGCCTCTAAAATTTGATTCAGAGGTTTTGTGAGATGAACATCCATTAAATTTGGCACCAAGTGCCAGATGCATGGAGGGTAGGGGTCAGATGGAGATCCAGACTTCGTGGAAGTAATATGATTCACTACTTCCACCTCCAAGAGTGGGGAAAATTTGCATAGGCGTTCGTGATGCCTGGCATCCTCTAAGTCAGTTGTTTTGAGAGCCTCAGCTACTATCTGATTGGGGGCAGGATCTACGCCTTCTACAACTCTCACCAAGGAGATCATTACAATTTCATCATAGATGCACTCAATTTCTATTTTGAAAAAAGTCTACCTAGTTGTTACAGCTATTTTGATCCATACTATGGGAGGGGCCTTGTTTAAAATTAGTAAGAGAGGTTGTGGTATTAAATAACTCAGATGAAGAGTTTTTAGCTGTTTTTATTCTTGAAGAAACAAATTGGGTTTTTGCACTATTGATCTGAGTGTAATACTCTTTACAAATGCTGGAGTAATTATCTTTAGCTATTGGATCATATTCCTTTCTCCAAAGACGTTCAGCGGCCCGACATTTTTAATTCAGGGGTGTAACAATACGCGGAACGTTGCTTACGATAGGTGGTAGTCTTTTTTTCAGGAGCCAGCTGGGTCAGAGCGGAATCTATCCAACTCGAAAAATTGCTGGAGGCTACGTTTATATCTGGGTCCGTGACCGGACTATTCTTACTCAGAGTAGCCAACTCTCCTTTAGAAACCTTGTGCCAAGGGCGGAAAGTTATGGGGACCTGGCCGGTATTCTGATCACGATTTTGCCAAATTACAGTTAACTTAAAAACACTGCATTAGGGTCTGACCATAGCAGGGGAAGTGATTTCTCAAATTTTAATCGCAGAACATTTGTAAAAATTTCGTCCAGGGTGTGACTTGCCTTACGGGTAGACTCATCCACTTGCTGAACGAGGCTAAAACTACAGCAATGATCAATCAGCTATGCCATTTCAGAATTGTTTGCCATCTCCAGATGGAAGTTAAAATGACCCAAAACTGTAAGGTTCTGTAAATCCATACAGGATTCTAAAGGTGATTGCAGATTGGAAGGGAATGCCTGTCTAGGACTAGGGGGACGATAGACTAAAATCCCATTGAAGGTAGCTTGATTAGCGAATTTAAAATTAAACATGATTACTTCCCCACACAAAAGGGGGGCCGGTGTAAATTTAGCTTTAACTGCTCTTCCATAAATAATAGCCAAACCTCCCCACCGTTTGCCATCTCTGTCTAGTCAATAGATGGAGAAGCCAACTGGAACTACAATATTAAGATCCAGGTCAGATGTATGGTCAAACCATGTTTCGGTAAGAAACATCAGGTCAGGTTTATGGATGACTATAAACTGAGCGAAGTCCAGGCTGTGTTGTACTAGGGAACTGATGTTAAGTAGCACACATTTGACAGAGTTGTGTCTACCACTATCACTAGGACTCCCAAGGCTAATGAGATCCGTAGTCTGGTCGTACAAAGGCGGGGCAAATTAAAAAAGCAAACTGAGGTCCAGCTACCCCAATCCTGCCCGACAGGTTCCCCTGTCAGTGGGATATACTGCTAAAAGAACATTTAGCTAAAGTAATAGTGAGAAAAGCAAAAAGCATAAACAGATTAAAACGGGGTCGGCTGCCACGGAATCTGGCGCATTATAAAAAAGGGAGACATGCACCTTCCAATATGGCAGTGCTGTGTGGCATGAATACAAGGAAATAAGAGAGTTGCAGCCGTACACCATCTAGAACAATAGGTGAGCCCAAGTAAATGCAGTAAGAGCAGGCTTGCTTTTTATGATTTTGTGTGAATCCGTTCAGCCTTGGAGTGGCCTTGAAAGGGTTAAGAAAATAGGTATATCTGGATGGTTGATCCAGCGGGAGTCCCATAGGATTCCTCCAGTACTGCAATTTAAAAAATGGAGCGATCTGATTGGCTGAGAGAGATTTTTTTGCCATTGGCCATCTCAGTCCCATGGGACCAGTAACAGTCCTGCTGGACTGAGTGATCTGATTAGCTTGCCGCAACTTGAACATAAATTGCCGTCGATTTACAGGACATGGAAACTCATTCCCCATGTCCTGAAGTTGAAAACAAATCATATAAGGGCTAATGATACCCTGACCACCTGGCACTTCTGTGGGGAACCCAGAGGGACCCCCAGGGTCCCAAAATAAATGTTGTGCCTCATGTACCTGAGTACTCCTGTGGGACCTAGCACACCCCACCTGTGAGATACTGCAGTATTCCTGCAAGAGTACTACCTGGGGACCATGCAAACTTTACTAGCTTAAACATGCATGGTCCTATGGTACCATGGAGGTGACGCTTGGTCACAGTTCAGCAGGAGTACCACAATAAAGGGAAAAAATGGGAAAGATATGGGGTGGAGGCCAAAGGGTTGGGTGCCCAAAGGGAGTTGGGTACAGGGCATACATCTAGGCACAAACCTTTGGCCAAGCTGCTGCCACACATGGCAGAAGGTTGGGCGCAGGGCCTGGCCGCAGACAACTCCCTGCCGTGCAAGGCCTTGAATAGCTCAGGTTGGCCGCCCGCAGGAAACTGGGTGCCAGGCTTGGCCAGAGGTCACGCCCTGCAACCAACCCAGCGCTGTGCACAGCCCAAAGCTGTTATTAGTAGGGGAGTTGGGTGAATATGATAAAAGAAACAGATACTCATTGAAAAAGCCTAAGGCTGAAGCGGCGTTATAGTTAGATATGGTATAAAGATGTTACTTTACGTGAAAAAAAACCTAGAAATTCACTGCAATAAGAAAGGTTAAAGTGAGATTATAGTAAGGTAAAGCAAAAAACTGAAATTGACCAGTCATAGTAGTATGCTGACCTAACTATAACTTGTGTGCCTCCATGCACTGCTTATGACCTCTCATATTACATAATTCGTGACATGTTAAATTACATCCTTGATGACTTTAATGATGACATCTCAAATAACATAATTGATATCACTGTTGACATCATCAGCTATGACAGTTTGCTATAAGCTTTTCATATTGAAGATATTCAGTAAGGTAAACTTAGACCCAATTTTCCATATTCTTTGTAGTACTAATCAGTGTAACTTTTTGCAACAAGCAAACAAGCAGAATATGCAATATATCTGTCAAATCACCTACGCTAAGTAGATATTATGTTCTTTTTGTACTGGTATTGCAGAGCATAAGAAAGCGAATGGCTCTGTAGACATCAACGAGATCAACAACTCATGAAACCTTAAATACCATTTAAAAACAGTCTGTGGTCATTATTTACCTTAAAAGATGCGCCTGTCGGCAGCCAGACTCATCCGCAACCTCCCACACAGAACTCACATCACACCACATCTCAGGGAGCTCCACTTGCTCCTGATGCACAAACACTCTTATTTCAAACTCCTCACACACACATTCAAGGTAATACACCACTCAGGCCCCACCTACCTGAACAGTCGCATCTCCTTCCACCAACCACCCAGACATTTCTGCTTCGCAGGACTCCTACCTGCACACTCCAACGCATACTCAGAAAAAGACCAGAAGGATGAGCTTTCTCCTACATTGATCCTAGTTTGGAACAACCTCCCACTCCACATCAGAGCCTCCTTCTTAAATTCTACAAGAAGCTGAAGACCTGGGTTTTCAATTAACCAACCTACCCTAGACTGGGCTAGGCACACACACCTGTTCAGCACCAGGATTCCCTCGCGGGTGATAGTGCAAATTACAAATACATAGAACATGGCATAGTATAACAAACACCTCATCTGACATAGAATTGTAAGTGAATGTGTGCATTAGCCAATGATAAGGCATGCACAACCAAACTCAAAAGAACTACAGCCAAAAAGGCTGAACGAAATTACATCAAATTTGGCAGAAAGGTAGATCTTTACTCAGAAAGTGTGCTTTTTGTGATTTGTTGTGAGTCTGTTCAGTAGTTTTTGAGAAATTAAGGTTCAAAGTTATGTATATGTATTGACGCAGTACCACCGCAGAACTACAGAGGAGTTCAGTGGTATCGCAATCTCAAAACACACAATCTGAGTGGCTAGCTACAACATAAAGAGAAATTCTGCATTTTTGGACTCTGAGACTTGGTCCCCATGTGGTAGAAAACAAATACAAATAAGGAGTAAGGGGACAGGGTGGGGTACCCTGAAACCCGGGCCCTTGTGGGGGGTCCCATGGGAACTGCACCTGGGGTCAAATTATTTGGGGTTTTTGCTGCACTGTAGCACAGTGGTACTACCACAGTGCTCAGCGTGGCTCCCATGTAATTACTCGGTAATACCATGCCACACCAAAATAAAAGGGCAGAGCCTTGAGGCACTGCAATAGTTTGGGGGGTTTGCTAGCAATGGCGTCTTGGCCGCCTGTAGGATGGCTCACGCCCTCGCCAACCAACATTTTTTTCCTCACATATTACATCACTCATGACATGTTCTATGACATCATTGATAAGATCAATGCGATATCTGAAATGTCATCAGTTTAAAAAGTAACTTTTTAACTGACATTTTCTCCTAACTATTATATCACTTTAATCTTTGTTTTTTTAGTGAAAATATACTCTGGTAAAAAAGCAATATAATGAAAGAAAAGAAGGGTCCCGACTGGTTGAAATCACCAGAATGTTTATTTAAATGCAAGGCATGCAGGCATGGTGAGAATACAAAAGAGATCATTACTCCATATAAGAACGTGTTTAAAATCAAGAAACACCTCACCTGCAAAAGTGATTTTGCAATTTGCATATTAAAATGCCCTTGCTCCAAAGAATATATAGGGAGCTCCAACTTACCAGCTCACAAAAGAGTATTCCATCATCTCAGAGCCATCAATAAAAGTTTTTTTAGCTATCTTGTATCTAGACACTGCCACAAGTTTCATGGGGAGTAGTAGAAACACTTCAATATTGTGAGATTTTCAGTATTCCCAAGAACTTGATAGGGGAGCTAGAGAAAAACAATTGTGTAGATTGGAATCACGTTATATCCTTCTGTGGGATTGCAAAGAGCCAAGGGGTTTAAATTGTGATGAAGAATTATACATACACCTATGAATGATATTGGTTACTCTACAGACAGTTCTGTTCAGTGAGTAGGTAATTTTGCTTTGTTTTGTGTTGAGGAATATTTTTTAGTCATATATGTCTTTGATAATGAGAAACTGTTATGTGTATGTTTTTTAAAGTTTTTTTACGATGACATTGGATGCTGATTAAGTGGAGTACTAGTTATCTTCTGAATCTACCTGTGGCAGGAAGTAGTTTGCACTTTGATTTAATGCCCACTTGGGCTGTACGGGTTGGTTTTTGTGATTTATTGCAACAGCACTGAATGTAATTTATTGCACTAGAACTCATGAAATAGGGATAGGTACCCTTCAAATCAAAAGAGATAGGCTGATAAGTAAACACAAATAAAAATCCCTTTTGTTACATTCACTTTTGTTCATTCATACCAATCTCATAATTTCTCCACAGGTATAAAGTGCCATTCACCCTTTATTGTTACAAGATGCTCCCGTCTACTTACACTGAACACTGTTTTATGCAGAAAATGTCTTATTTATTCAAAAGGATTTAAAAAAACTATTACACATCTCATACAAAGTATTCTACAATAAAACCATTTTATATGTTAAAAATATTTTTCTTCACACATCCAATTGTTCATAAGAAGCACATTTGTTCATTTGATACACCAATGGACTTACGATCCACAATTATCTATATTGCACATTTCAAAGACAATAAAAATTATTCGAAATTATCATAACACAATCCTAAGTTGTCGACGCGGTCTTTTGGTGGTATATACTGGTTTACCCCACCTTCTTCAGGACTTAATTTTTTTTAGAATGAATAGAAGTATCTTAGAAGCAGAGGCGTTATTAAGTTCTTCATTCTCTATCTGGTTGTCGTCTGAGATTTGTAAGGGTTCTTTTCTTTTTTTACTTTCTTGAGTCTTGTATTATCAAAACCCCGATCAGGTTGCTTGTTTTCTTTTATGCCCACTTCTTGTTGGGACTATCCTCCATTTATCGTGGTTACGGTCTGTTGCATAAACAACCAATTCCTCTATTTGTTATATTTCTCTCTCTCAGGGAATCTCACTCATTCCTTTCCCTCTGTTGTTGTTACGATATCGAATAGGCCCTTTATTATGTTTTTCCTCTTACTCTTCTTTCCTCTATTCTTTCGTCGCCATATTTATCGATCGATTTGTGTTTATTTATTGCACTAGCACTGGATGCATTAGAAATTTCTGAAATGTACTGTATACATATGCGCTATATTTTGTTTCAGATTGCCCACCTGGAGACACAATTTTGTTTTCCATTCAGTATTTCTTCCTTTTTGATGAAATTCAAATATAATATGGTGCTTCTACGACAATTTAACTCGCAAATTGTATTTTCATAATTAGCATCCTTGTCAAAAACATGTGTATATATGTATTTGTTGAGAGCGGACTCAATAGTCTTGTATCTATTTCCATGACTGGACTGTTCCCATGGGGAGCAGGGTCAAAACTGATTTGCATATAGATGGGTCCAAACTGGAATGGCATGGTGAGCAAAATAACAGTGTTTCACATTGTTCAGCATTCTGTCCACCAATTGTCCTTTTTGCATAAATGAGGTGAATCACTCGTGAAATCCGGGAATCCTCCAAGATGCTCAATGTGGCCCCTATGTAAATCCGCGGATTGTGCAGCAAAGTTACATGGGGGGGCAGCGCTGAGCATTGTGGAGTCACAGAAAAACCCAACCAAATTGGGCTTCTTCGCAGGAAGCATGGATAGGGTTAAGGAAATACTGACCATTTAGAAGTGGGATAACAAAAAAGAAAGATGAAAGGAAGGCTGTGATTTGTTAACTAGAGGCAGCTTAAGTAAGAGCACATGGTGAGGGGTAGTCATTTTACTTGCTTTACTACTGAGAGAGGAGGTGGTTTGCAGGAGTTCTGACTGGACATTTGGAATGAAAACAGATGTGATCAGAGATTGAAATAAAACTGGAAGAACAGCAAAGAGCTTTTACAGGTATGTTAATTAGGTTGTAGTATATAAAAGTATATTTGGATAAAACATTGTGAGTGTATGTAAGCTGAACGAAAATGTTTACCTTCTAGAGAATATACTAGAAGGGAAATAGAAGGAAGCTTAGATGAGAACATTAACTAAAAATACAGTGAGCAGGAAAGGAGAAAGAGAAATTGGTATACCAAAAGTTTGATCATTTTATTAAGCCAGTATGAATGAATGTGTATGAAATTAGATTTCGGTGTTTGCTTAAAGTGTGTTATTTAATAATATGTCATTTGTACATGCTCACGCAGTCAGGCAGGCACTTACATATCCGGTTTCACTTCCACAAAACCCCTTATGAACCTACCCCTCATATAGTCAAACAGTGACAGCAAAACTAGTCACACAACCATAAAATCATTCACACACCCATTTACTCACCTATACGTCCACGTTTGAGTATTAGTTCACCCTTAGAGCCTGGGAGGACATGCACAGAATGCAATCTGCACCACAAGAAGAAATGATGATGAGGTCTACTTTAGCAGTCTTATAAGGGGAGAACCCTGATTGTAGTTGACCTCAGAATGAGGGCTCCAAAGTGTAGTGGGTTTCAGAAGGAGGGAGAAGAGTGGAGAAATGAGTGGGTAAAGTCCCCAGAGGAGAGAGGGGATCCCCCAGACACAAACATCTCTATTGGATATGGTGCAGGAAGTACTATTTCTTCCCAAATCCAGTCCTCATAGGATCTCAAGGACAGACTGAGTAGGACCTGAGGCCACTGCTGGGCTAGCTGGGTGCAGAGGAGAGAAAAGGTGAGGTTAAGAGAACCTTGAAGTAGAAAAGGGTTGTTCTGGTTGGAGTGTTAAGGAGGTGCACTTGAAGGCCAAGTAGGTGTTAGACTGCCGCTGAAAAGGTGTGAGCACCACTACTGTGTCCAGTGCAGAAGAAAGAGTTCATATATTCAAAGACTTGGTGCCTGACTTTAAGGAGGGGTTTTATATAGACAGGTTATTTCTGGCATAAGAAGTAACTGTAGTGGTACAGAGGATATCTTAGGAGGATTGTAGAGATGCCTCTGAAGTCATATTCATGGTGATGGGATGGACACAATGCTGGTTCTAGAGAAGGGGAAGAGGTTGAGGTATTCCAATATGAAGGAGGTCCTTGTCAGTAAGTTTGAATTAACCCCAGATGAGTGCAGGTTGAAATTCAGGGTTAGTCAGAAACTGTGACTACTACTGGGAGGATTTTGCGGGGTAGTTTTGAAATGTTTGTTAAAAGTACTGTTGTTGTCTAAGAAGATGTTTCTAACAGTTTTATACTTTTTTTTAAAGAGAATTTTGAAGAAGCATTTGAGGAACCTTTTCTTCATACACTTATTGGAGTTCTTTTAGCTTGTAAAAAAAAACACAAAACCCCCCCAAAAAACAAAATAAAATTAAGTGGCAGGGTAATGCTTGCGCACAATCGCATTCAAAATTCAGAATCAAAAAAAATCTAAGTTGTGCTCAAGGGATGTGAAGTGGCCACTCTCTGCTTCCAAACAGAGGACAGAATTGCCCCCCAATCACATTCAGAAAATCCAGAGCTCCAATGTCCAAATTACAAGTCTCCACAAAGTGTTGATGTAGCTGTATTTCTCCACCACTTTATTTTTCGTTTTTCAATCTTCACATAAGTCCAATACATCCAAAGCGAAAATGTAGCCAACACGTGTTTCGTTTATGGTAAGTATACCACTGACTTCATCAGGGCTAACAATTTTATTGTAAGCAATCTGAGATGTTGCATAAGTATAATAGCTGCTATCTCACACAGGAGTACATTCCCTTTGTCCCACGCCATTACTACAAAGGGAATATACTCCTGTGTGAGATCTAATGTTACAGATAATATATATTAATTTAATTAGAAGAAATTGCCTATGACAATGACTGGCAGCCACAATATATGATACCGAAATGGGAAGATTGCAGCTATTATACTTATGCAGCATTTCAGATTGTTTACAATAGAATTGTTAGCCCTGATGAAGTCAGATACTCTCACATCTACTCACACACATATACAGACATTCACACAGGTACAGTAGTAGGGGAAATAGAGCCACATAAGACATTTTTACAGTTGCAATCATGTGGCATTTCGCACAGTGAATAATCATCTCACTCAAATATTCACAGACTGCTGGTTTTCTGATGACTGCAAAAAGAACAATTGATGGACAGAATGCTGATCAATGTCAAACATTCACCCAGTACAGATATCTGGGCCTAAATCCATCATTTTTTTGCTCACCATGCCATTCCAGTTTAAACCCAGCCATATGCAAATCAGTCTTGACCCTGTACCCCATGGGAACAGTCCAGCCCGAACTGCCAGGCCAGGTTCTCCCTGGACCAAAAACAAGCATCCTAGGACCGGTTTCGGGGTTTCACCCCTCATCAGCCAGGCTAGCTTGACTCCAGTGGCATGGAGAGCACGGGACCCACGTCTGGGCATACCCGTCCCACTCGGGTGACAAATGCAAAAAGAACAATTGATGGACAGAATGCTGATAAATGTCAACCATTCAAACATTCACCCCAGTACAGAGATCTGGGCCTAAATCCATCTTTTTTTTTTTTTGGGGTGGCGAAGTGAGCTAAAGAACAATGATGGATTCAACCCAGATATGTGAGTGGGGATGATTGTCTGAAAGGTTTCAGCTCTCCGTCCATCATCTCTTAGTGTTTGCTTTGTTTGCCCCAAGTTGGCAGGGTATGCCCAGACGTGGGTCCCTTGCTCACTTTGCCACTGCATTCAAGCTAGCCTGGGTGATGAGGGGTGTTACCCCATTCCCGTCCCAGGATACTTGTTTCTGGTCCAGGGAAGATCTGGCTTGGCAGTTCGGACTGGACTGTTCCCATGAGGAACAGGGTCAAGACAGATTTGCATATGGCTGGGTCTGAACTGGGGTGGCGAAGTGAGCTAAAGAACGATGATGGATTCAACCCAGATCTGTGACTGGGGGTGAGTGTCTGGAAAGTTTCAGCGCTCCGTCCACCATATCCTTGTGTTTGCGGTATTCTGATGACTGCAGCTGATGAATGTTCTCCCAAGGATGCTCTAGTAGTGGAATATTCTGCTATACTTAGTTTCTCGTGCATCATTCAGTTGTAAACCTTTTCATGAATTGCTTTTAAGTACTTCCAGTTAAAACTTATCTCATGTGAGTACTTCTTGGCAGTGCTGCTGGGTAGCTGTATGCCACAAATATTGCACTGCACATATTTAGTTGTTACCTTTTTCCCCAGAAGGTATAGTAAAGTGCTTCCAAATATCACTTTCTCTTGTGCTGTTGTAGAGATATACATGCATGTGTTTGAAGTGATTGTGTAGAAAACTATATTTGTAAATAGTTATTAATGGTTAATAATAGTTAAATAAGTTGTTATGTTTATATGTTTATTTGTAGTGAGTGCAATCTACAATGTTCCTTAATTGCAATGAGATAGTGTGCAGATTTGGGAGTTTTTTTCTACAATCTTTATGATTGTTTTTTCCCCACTGTTTAATGATTTATGTGCTTAAAAAGTACATAGCTTACGGTGTATGAATAAAGAAGCTGAGAACAATAAAAAAGGGACAAGGAAATGCTTATTTATATTAGTGCACACCTTTACAGTATGAGAAATGTCTAGTTATTTCTTAGAATTATGTCTTTATGCATTGTTGAAATTGTAAGTTATTTTTGTAATTCTATTAATTGTAAAACTAATAAATAGTTATGTTTTTCTCTTTTTAGGAGACCAGTGGCACCATCTACTGGGGTAATCTACTTTACTAATTAGTTATTGTAGTGTTGTTCCATACCTTTACATTTTGAGGATGCACACCAAGGACAGATTGCTACAATTACTAAAACACCTAGGCACACATCAGTACAGCAACTCACACACCCAGGCACACACAGACAGAGGTACTAACAGACACAGGCTCACAGTGATAGAGACACTGACACACCTAGACACACATCAATACAGTCACTAACACACCCAACTACACACTGATACAGCCACTGACACATCCAGCCAAACACTAATGCATCCAATAACACACCCTGACACACACTAATGCTCACACTGACACACCCAAGGACTTTTCAATCCAGACACTTACATACACATGCATACAGCAGTGCAGACACTGACACACCCAGCTAAACAGTAATGTATCCAATAATCAGGGCCACTGGAAATATGCAGCAGGAGAAGGCCAAATTATGCATCAGGGTTGACTTAATTATGTGGCAAGAAAAGGCAAATTATGCAGCATAATGCGGCACATTTTGAAATGGTATTACTTCCTTTTGTTGTCATTATTAAACTTGGTAACACTGTCTGGACATTGGTGGCACCTCATTAGTACAAGTTTCACACCCAAATATAGCAATAAGCAACAGAAAGCTGCACAGCCCAGTTTTGAAAAGGCCCTTCCACCACGCTGCAACACATGTCGCTGCATTTTTGGTAACTTTGGAACCGTTTGAGCTAGAAACAATTTTTTTTTTTAAATCTGCAGATTCTGCAGCAGATGGTGAATTATGTGGCAAATGCAGCAAATTTATAATTATGTGAAATTTGCCATGGCAACACAATCGCATAATTCCAATGGCCCTGCCAATAACACACCCAGGCACTGTCTCTTGCACACACTGACACACCCAGAAACTTATCAATGAAGACACTGTCACACCTATGCATATAGCAATGCAGCCACCGACACACCCATCCAAACACTAATGCATCCAATGAGACACCCAGGCATACAATGACACACCCAGGGACATAGCAATACCATATACCATACACTAAAATAGTGGGATGCGAATCACGACCCAAGTCACGACTATACCCAGAAGAAGTAGAAGTGCTGGGGACCCAAGGAACCACCTGAGGTAAGTAACTAGGAACCCCACGGAGGCGGTGTGCAGAGTGGGATCACGACCGCATGCTCAATTCAAGTCAATGGGTATAGTCTTGACTTGGGTCGTGGTTTGCATCCCACTATTTTAGTATATATATATATATATATTTTTTTTTTACAGAGTTTTATATAGCGCAAACTAGACCCAAGACATCAGGTATCAGAGAGCTTTACATGAGCACCAGTTTCGTTACAGAAGGACGCATTCATTTTTGTTAGGCACGGGGAGATTAAGTGATTTGCCCAGAATCACCAGATGTTGAGCGTCGTTGCCGAGACTCGAACCCAGTTCCCCAGCGCCGAGGTCGACCGCTCTAGCTGTAAGGCTACATCCTCTCCCCGCATATGGTTTGGTCCCCCTGGTGACCACTGTGTATATCGTGCTACTTACCTGTTTACTTTGCAAAGTATTGTGTACATTGTGTATATCTCCGGGTAGGAGATATCTGTATGTGTTAGTGACTGTCTTATAATAAATACCTATTTTCATAAATACATTGTGTGGTTCTTTTTTACTTAATCTATTCCAATAAGATTACGTTCTGGTAAAACAAGCTGCTTACTAATCGGGAAGGCTACCGCCAACGCTCAGAGAAGCCCTGATAATCACTTTGCTGAAAAAAGACAAATCGCCTTCCCGCTGCGACTCATATCGCCCATTGTCGCTTATTAATATAGATGCGAAAATATTAGCAAAAATTCTGGCCACCAGACTTCAACCGCTGATGCCGAACTTGGTCCTCCCAGACCAATCTGGATTCATTCCGGATAGGTCCACATCATACAACCTGCGAACGATATTCGCAATGTTCCATATACTTGATCCTGAGCTACAAGCTGCGGCAGTGATGCTCGACGCGGCCAAGGCCTTCAACTCTATCGAGTGGGGCTATTTATTCCAAATACTAAAACGTATGGGGTTCCCTGACATTTATAGCAATTGGGTGCAACTACTGTACACTGACCCCACGGCACGGGTTCGTGTGGATGGTATTACATCGGACCCTATCCAGATCGGCAGGGGAACCAGGCAGGGGTGTCCCCTCTCACCACTTCTTTTTGTCCTGGTGTTGGAACCCCTTGCATGCATCATTAGACAGCGGCATAGAGCGGCGGCCCTGCGTTTTGTACATCGCCCCGTGAGCATATCGCTCTACGCGGATGATATGCTGCTCTTTATTAGGGAACCACAAACATTCATGGCGCCAGTGCTACGTGAATATATCCGGTTCGGGCTTTTCTCTGGGATTTGCATTAATTGGAACAAATCTATGGTAGTGCTGCTGACTACGAACACCACCAGTCATACTTTGGAGTTCCCCCTTGTATGGATATGGTCAAACATGACAACCTACTTAACCTCCTTGAAGGTAGGATGGGGCTCTCAGGCACTGTCCTAAAATGGTTTGCCTCCTTTCTCAACAACAGAACACAAAGAATCAAAACCAATCAAACCCTATCCGACCCCAGTCCCTGCACTCTGGGTGTCCCTCAAGGGTCCTCACTCTCCCCCACGCTCTTCAACCTTTTCATTGAACCGCTGACTGTAATCCTCAAAGACTCCAACATCCAATATCACATGTATGCTGATGATACCCATCTGTACATGAAATTATCCTCTCCTGAAGACATCCAGTCACTCAACGGAACCCTGCACAAAACCCTAAACTGGCTAACTTCCAACCACCTCAAACTAAACGCCCTTAAAACTGAATTCCTCCTCATTTCTCTGAGTAGGCAATCCTCCACTGTGGGGCAATTCCTAACAAACCTCACCACTCTCAACTGCACACCACACATCATTGACTCCACTAAATCACTGGGTGTGGTACTGGACATGAACCTAAACATGCAAGATCACATCAGAGCATCTACCAAAGGAGCGAACTTCCAATTACCTTACCTACCACAAGAAGACTTCAAATCAGCGGTGCAAGCACTAGTTATCTCAAGACTCGAATACGGCAGTGCCACTCTATGCGGTCTCCCGAAACTCAGTTTAGCCCCACTCAGAGCATCTCTTAACGCTGCGACTAGACTTATCACGGGTTCCAAGAAATCCAATCATTTCTCTCCTGACCTTAAAGCGCTCAACTGGCTCCCATTAGAGGCAAGGATCCAGTTAAAAATTGCGTGTATGACCCATAGAGCACTACACTTCAATACCCCTATCTACCTGACAAATAAGCTCGAGCTATCGGGTAGCGCCAGGCCCTCAAGGAGCTCCAGCACTCTGCTCCTCAAGCCAAAGAAATTCAAAAAACTGAAAACCTACAAACGTACTTTCTCTGGGACTGCCCCGAGAATATGGAACTCCCTACCTGTGGAAATAAGACTAATTCCCTCATCTCTTGCCTTCAAAAGGGGAGTGAAAGCTCTATGGATGAACAATAACCTGAACTAGAAGCTTTGCTCCTCTATCGCCCTGCCTGTTTATACCTGACTTTGTTACCACTATCTATCTTGTTGTAATTGCTAACTGGCCAATGTCACGGTCTAGTCCAATTTGTCACTGCTGTAACTGATGTATACTGACCTTAAGTGATCCCATAGCGTTCGATCTATGTCTCCCGCAACCCTTATGTAAAGTGCTCTGATACCCGCCTGGGTCATGTTCGCGCTATACAAAACGTTAAATAAATAAATAAATAAAATAAATGGTCTTCAGAACCTGTAAAATCCCTAGGGGTATGGGTTCACCGGGATCCCGACATAGTCATAAGGGAGAATTATGGTGCTGCATGCACTGTGTTGGAGCAGCAGGTGGCTAGATGGTCAACGCTGCCTTTGTCACTGGCTGACCGCATAGCCCTCATTAAGATGGTTGTCTTACCAAGATTTTTGTACCTGTTCAGCAACATACCCATAAAACTGACACCGTTTTTTAAAAAAACTCTACGGTCGCTGCTTGTAAAGCTGGTTTGGGGAGGAAAGCAGGCCCGTGTGAGTTGGGAGACCCTTACATTAGACTACACTAAGGGCGGCTTTGGTGTGCCCGACATGTATCTATACTATCTCTGCGCACAGGCACAGTA
The DNA here is from genome assembly GCA_963921515.1 of Calotriton arnoldi. Taxonomy (NCBI): domain Eukaryota; kingdom Metazoa; phylum Chordata; class Amphibia; order Caudata; family Salamandridae; genus Calotriton; species Calotriton arnoldi. The sequence goes on from CAWUFW010000567.1 coordinate 3,926,369, forward strand.
TGCATACTATTGGTACAATCATCATGACTTCATCCCGCATGTCGCGGTCGAAGACGGCGATGTGCGCCCCATTCCACTGAAATCTATATTGTCGCACTCGCGTAGGGGTACACCCAAAAAAGAATTCAACACAATAGATACCACGATATCAGCATGGCAGGCACTAGGCCAAATGGCAGCGAAACTTCCACTGTATGCCCCTCTGCTCCCACTTGCTCACCACGCAGAATTGTCGGTGACACAAGAGGCGGGAGCCATGCACACCCTGAGATTAGCAGGAATAGATAAAATGCAGGATTTATACCCCAACTGCGTTTTTATTACAGAAGAAGAGCTACAATACGTACAAAACAAAACCCCGCTATTTCTCTTCATCTTTCATAGACTAAAAAAGGCAATGAAGGCACATTATAACACATTCCCTGCCGAGCAATTGACATTACAGTCCCTCCAGATGCTGCTGGTTAGTCCAACGAGACACAAACTGGTCATCAAGCTATATCGCATAGCCAGAGATGAGAAAATCACTGTCAACAATAGGAGCTTAGAGAAGTGGAACACTAGACTTCATCCACAGCTTACACAGAAGGAGTGGGAGTACTGCTGTCAGCTAACCAGTGCGCTCACATCGAATGGCAATTTACGCATTATCCACTTCAAATACCTCCACCAGGTCTATTATACAACGCATAAACTGTATAAATATGGTCTTAGGGACAGCGATGCATGTAGGCAATGTGTAACTCAGGGCACAGACTTCTGGCACGTGGCCTGGGAGTGCAGTTGGATGGATGAGTTCTGGGCGGAAGTGACACACAGACTGCAAACCATGGCTAACATTGAACTACAGTGTACTACACAAATATGTCTATTGTGCTTCACACCGTCCCTGAAGGGTGTCACGGGTAAATTCGTCAGAATTGCTTTATTGCTAGCCAAGATGCGGGTGGCGATGAAATGGGAGAGCTCAGCTGCCCCGCTTCCTGATCACTGGATAAAGGACCTTGTGTACTGTAGGGAAAATCTCGTACTGTATGCAGAGGAGCTGCCGCCCCCCTCAAAATCCAAAGACATTTGGGAGCCCTTATTGCAATACTTGCGGTCCACTGAACAAGAAACGTCATCTGAAAATGCAGAAAAGTAGTACTGTACGTGTATGCTGATGGTGGGACCGGAAATATCCGTTTTGAGCATGTGGTGTTTAATAAACTTACCATAGCTACTAAATACATCCCTCCGCCTAGATACAATTTAACTCGTGATGAACATCTAGCACTCAAATCCCTTGCCAGTAATAAAAACTTGACCATTAAGTGCTGTGATAAGGGTGGAGGAATAGTTGTATTAGATAGTGACCAATATGTCTCCAACATGGAAGAGATGTTGAATGATAGATGTCATTACATCCCCATTAAAAGAGACCCTACCAAAAATGTGCAAACATCAGTGCTTCGAATTACCACACAAGCACTTAACCAGAACCTGATCTGTGAAAAAGAATGGCAATATCTCAACATTTAACAGCCCAAGATGGCAGCTATTTATGGGGTACCGAAAATTCACAAACACACTCAAGACCCCCCATATAGACCCATAGTTACCACCATTGGTTCAGTCACTGAGCCCTTATCAAAATACATAGATACTATTCTGCGGCCCTTTGTTTCCAAAATTCCATCATACATCTCTGATACACGAGATATTATCACCAAGGTAGAACATCTCCCATTTAATGCTTCAAGTCAAACTCTGGTAACTATGGATATAGAGGCTCTATATTCTAACATACCACAGACTGAAGCCATTGAAGCGGTTACTTGGTTCATGGACATTTTTAACATTGACTGCCCTAGACTATTCATCATTGAATGCCTACGTATTGTCCTCATGGAGAATACGTTCGAATTCAATGGTTCCCTCTTCAAACAAACCAAGGGAGTTAGCATGGGGGCTTCCTGTGCCCCGACAGTAGCAAACATCTACATGGCTCTATATGAAAAACGCTACATCTACAATGAGATTGCCCCATTCAGTGAGTCTGTGTATCTGTGGTCCAGAGACATAGATGATGTATTTTTCATCTGGACAGCAGATCCTGAAACTGTCACCGAGTTTGTTTCTTGGCTCAATCTCTGTGATATTAACATCAAATTCACAGCCAATTACAGTAACACCAAGATAGAATTTCTAGACATAACAATACAGAATAAAGACAACCTTTTGGAAGTTGACCTATACGTCAAATCTACAGCCCGCAATACCCTCTTGCACTTTGATAGTTTTCACCCGCAGATGCAAAAGTCTAGTATACCTTTTGGACAGTTCCTGCGGCTCCGCAGGAATTGTACCAATGTCCAGGATTTTGACATTCGCGCCGCAGACATGAAAATAAAATTTCTAGCTCGTGGATATCCCAGAAGATTGATACGTGATTCCTATAAACGGGCATGCTTCTATGACAGGCAACACCTCCTTACACCTCAAGTTAAAAACCCTATTTCCAGGTTAGTATTCGTAACCAGACATTCAACGATGAATGAGAAAATTCGTCATATAATCAACTCCAACTGGCATATTCTTAACGCTACTAAATCTAAAGTTGCTGCATTGCCCAAGCCTCTTTTTGCCTACAGGAAAAGCAAAAATTTGAAAGATCTTATTGTCCAATCCCGTATGTCCAACAAATCGAACCATATTGTTCAATCCTCCATACAAGGACCACCATTTCCCATGGGCAATTTCAAATGCATGACCTGTGTGGCATGCCAATTTGCAATTGAGACGAAAGATTTTCCGTTTAACAACATTAATTTATCTTTGAAAACCTTGACAAATTGTAAAACCTCTAACATCATTTACTTGATTATATGCCCATGTAATCAAGGGTATGTGGGCGAAACAGCACGTACGATGTCTACGAGGCTAACGGAACATAGAGCAGCTATCCGTACCCACAAATTGCAGGCTCCATTAGTGCAACACTATATGGACCAACAACATACTCCTGATGAAATCCGTTGGCTCATATTAGAGAAAATCCGTACGAATACTAGCATTCTCAGTACTAATATACGTAAATGCCGAGAAGTCTATTGGATATTCTTATTGAACACATATTTGAATGGGATGAACAATGAAATTCCCTGGGACCAAGTTCTGAAACACAATCCTGGCTGATTTATATCTATGTTCTTTTAGGGCAGATTCTAATGACTTCCGTCTTACAGTGTGGTATTGGCATCTCTGTACCTATTGGGCAGCTCTATGAGATGCTAACTGATTTAATTATGAAGAGCGACCCATTACCACTTATATGGGACTCTTTACCAATTTTTTTCTTCTTCTTTTTTATTCCTCTGTAGTATTGCATAGTTCTCATAATTCCAATTTTCATTTATTATTCTCAGGTATGCTAGTTCCACACAGTACTGCACCCGCTGTGTTTTCTTCAGTTTGTTCTGTTATATTTAGTTCATAGCGTCACATATTAACTGGTCATTTTTTCTGACACACTCTAAGATGGCCACCATAACTTTTTTACGAAAGGCATTTTCGTGCAATTCAATATGGCAATGATAACTTTTTTCTAAAGTGTATAATGCGCTGACCTCTTCTCATTATGTACCTCTAAAGCAACAGGGTCTATGATGTCTCGGTATGGGGTGCCTATCACTTACTGATATGATGTCCCTTATAGTATATGGATCTCATTGTTTCTTCTGTGCATGCTAGTTATACATCATTTTTGCATGCCATCTTTTTTACCAGTTAGTTACGGCACACTTGGCTTATTAGTAACCCGTAATGAACAGTATCTTTTCACGGTCCATTACAATATGGCGATGAGCATTCTCTCTTTCAGTGTATAATCTGTAGTCCACTTTCTATGTTCTTGTTTTCCCTCACTGGATTACGTTCATGCCGTTCCGGGTTGGCGCGCATTCCCTAACGATACGGTTCAAATAGCCAACATTTCCCGGCGTGTTACACACGTCGCTTCACCTTCACTGCAGACTCTGACCTTGGAGCCCTTCAGATGCACGGGAGCACAATCAAAAGACCGGGAACGAAGTAACCTTGGCGCCCACCCGTATCGATTTCCCCCAGTGACCTGGCCCCCCGCTTTGTCTTTTCTACTACTGGCACTAAAGGTAGGAAGTAGCCTGCTACAGTTCCTCTTTTTTCCTAAGTACTAATGTTAGATCTTTTGCTACATTGTGGCATTATTTTAAATTTGAGTCATTCTTTCATTCACAGCATAATCGTGGTTATTGCTTACCCGTCATTCGCCTCCCAACATAATTGTTATGGACAGCGTTTTCCAGGTTATGTGAGTCCCCCTTTTTCTTTGGTTACATCCTTTGTTTCATTTTGATAGCACATTGACTATTATCTTTATTTGGTAAGAACCAGTCCTGATTGTTCTTTGCTCCGTCTATTAGCTGTACCTGACTTAGGCTTTACATCATATTGGTACTCTGAACCGATAGGAGACAGATCATTTTTTTGACAGGGTCAGTTAGAGCCTTGTGATTTTTTTCTTTAAACATGTAGCATATCAGATACATGCTTTCAATTATGATGACTTATACCATATATTATTTTAAATATATACATACACTATTAGGATCTATATGCCTCTCAAACCATCAACAAGATCGGCTTTACGCTGTATGTTGGGCACACATTAACTTTCTAACCCCTTACTGCCATTATGTGCTATACATCCTCACTATATTTGTGGCTGTTATGAGAACTTCTCAGCCATACTATTCATGGATTATGCTTAAGATCAATGTATACCTTCTTTCCTTAATCCTTGAACGAATTGACAAGATAGACATAAGCTCTACAAAATCTTTTTCTTGACTAGTGTCTAACATTATACATTTCATATTGTTTAGACTCAGTGTGCCATCCAACATCGGACCATGATCACCCTCAACGTGAAATTCGCATCATTCTTCTTCTGATTATTCTATCTAAAAGAGAGGACTCCGTACCTTACTGGCTTCATTCAAACGTTGAATTTCCAATTATCATTGGTAAATGTGTCCTGTATTATCTATAGTTCTTTTATTCCTTTTTCCTTTTTACCTCTTCTTTATTAGTATAGATACAGTTCATTCACGTACTTATATTTACTTTGTTCTGTTGCTTTTATACAGAACCATTTCTCCAGTCTGAGGTTCCACATTATCCCCAATAATTAACATTATGAGCTGCTACAAGGTACATTATAGATTACCCACTGGAGATATCTATTTATATCACAGAACCACTGGACTAACTATATGCATTATTTTCTTCGAGTCACCCCTAATGTTAGAATCTCCTACAGATTTCATCTTGGTGGTTCTTTTCATTCTTTGGGACATCATCTTTCTATTTAATGTTTCACTTTTAGGTGCTCTTGGTACTGTTGGTCTCGTTCTATCTTTTGGTGATGGATATCTATTAAATATGGCACAATGTTAAATTGTTGTATTATTAGATAAGTTTTTTTGTTAGTTATAACTGGCTTGCAATTAGTTTCTTAATCCCTTAGTCCCTTTGGACTGAGTTTTATCTTCTTTCAAATATTTTTGGTAATTAACATTGTAATAGGACCGTTTCTCTTTTTATTCTTTAAAACATTAAATTGATTCATGTTTTGTTGTACATGCACCCTCTCTTTAGGTTTTAGTTCTTTTGTACATGGTTTCCTGATGAAGGCACACAGCCGAAACGCGCGTAGGATACAGATTCCCAAGAGCCATGTTAGAAATGATTGTCCTCTGAATACATTAATATGATTATTATTGTCTGTATGTTTGTGACATCAATTGTATTTTGTTAAATAATTCCCCATATATCAATGAATGACACTGTGTATATTATACATTTTATTTGGTCAAAGTAAGAATTTCCTCTTTGTCATCTGACCTCTTGAACCCAGTGTATACATACATACAGAGGACTATATGTTTTATCTTTGTTCGTGTATTTAGTTTAAATTATTTATATGTAAAAAATAATAATAAAAAATATTTTTGATATTACTGAACAGAGGTTGCATGTATATGTTTCTTATATTGTTCAGGTCCATGATTATTTTCATTGTTCCTAAAATTGTGATATTTACACACTCGTGTATGCTGATGGTACAGCAATTTATCACACTGAAGAAGACTGTAACTGAGGGCAAATGATTAATTGTAATATATAGCCACGGGTTGTCTGTTCTACTATGTTTTCGTAATGTATGAGACTTTGACCTTGTATACAATGTATGAATAAGAACTAATAAAAAATGTTTTAAAAACTCTATGCAACTCCTCTACGACACTCTACTTCACTTTACTCCACTCTACGCCACTGTACTTCACTACACCATACTATATGAGGCTGCACTCTACGACACTCTCTTCCACTCTACTCTACTCTATTCTAAGACACTCTACTCCACTCTACTCCACACCACTTCACTCTATGACAGTCTACTCCTCTCCACTCTACGCCACTCCAGGCCCCTCTACACCACTCCACTCTACTCCACTCCATTCAACTCCACTCTATGCCACTCCGCTCTGCTTCACTCTAGTCCACTTTAGCCACTCCACTCTACGCAAATCCACTCTATGACACTCTACTCCACTTTTCACCACTCTACGCCACTCCACCCTACACCATTCCACTCTAAGCCACTCCACTCTACGCCACTAATCTCTATGACACACTACTCCACTCTACGACACTCCTGTCTACACCACTGCACTCTACTCCACTCTGCTCCACTCTATGACATTCTATGCCACTCCATTCTACGATACTCTACTCCACTCTCCTCTACAACACTCTGCTCTACTGTATGTCACTCCATGCCACACCACTTTACGCCACTCCACTCTACGAGACTTCACTTTAAGGCACTCTATTCCACTCTACGACACTCTATAACAGTCCACTCCACTCTATGACACTCTACTCCACTCTGTGCCACTCAACTCTATGCCACTCCACCCCTTCTCCACTCTATGACACTCTACTCCACTGCACTCTAGGTCGCTCTACTCCACTCTACCCCACTCTACCACACGACACTCTGCAACACTCCACTCTGCCCCACTCTACTCCACTCTACTCCACTCTACGCCACTCCACTCCACGACACTCCACTCCACTCCACTCTACGACACTCCACTCCATGCCACTCTCCTCTGCACCACTAGTTTTCAGTCATGCTGAACAGCACCCACAGTGGTGCACAACATGGCTAAAACATATTAGCAAAGCCAATAGCTCTCCCATACATGAGACCTATTGGATTTGCCAATGCTTTTTCTAATATACAATAGAATTTTGCTGAATTCTATACAACATATAGAGGAAGCCAGTTGGAATGAGTTTTCTTAGGTGGGAATGTCTTTCACTGCTATGTGAGAGTGTTGATACTAGAGAGAAATCCTTGTAGGAGCAATGTGTGTAATAAATATATATACAATTTAGAATGTAAAATATGCTGCCTTCTTCGTTGTGGTTTGCTGTGCCTCCCTGTAAAAATATTGAAAAAGCAAAACATTACCAAGTTGTCAAGTCCACTGGCATCAAGTGGTCTGTGGATAAAGAGAATCATGAGACACTCATCCCTACACAATAGCCCTTGCGGAAAGAGAGGTCGCCGAGGCACAGAAGGCATCAGCCAGGGATAGAAGGCATGCACACACGGAAAATAAGCAAGCTAAATCAATGGTACCCACTTAGCATTTTAGAGCAGGGTGGAGTCAACAGAAATGAACGCTTTGTCCACCCCTAGACAGAGAGAGTCATGGCAGCGACTCCCTTCTCAGACATAGAAAGGGACTAAAAGGAGGCTAACCTTTGACCCCTTTGAAGAAAAGGGCAACACCGTAGCCTGTTCTAACAATCACAAACAAATTCTAGTTCAGTAATTTTGGCTTTTCCTGTTGCAAATGTTGAGTTCAAACCGAAAGTGCGAAGGAAGGTTCAGGGAAGTAGAAAAAAACAGGCCCTGCTATCCAGCACAGAAAGTGGGAAATTGTTTGTCAGCCCCAGCGCCCGCGCCCGGCCAGCCCATCGTTACTCAAGCATGGTGAGGGGCGACGACTCCCAGTGGTTCCTTGACAGGGCAAGGCCGAGGTCGTGTTCTCAGTCGTAAAAAAGAGTATCGCCGGCCTCTCCTTTTGGGAGGATTTGGGGACTGACCTTTGATCCGCCCCGCCATAGGGAGTCTGGGAAAATGACCTCTGACCCTTCTCTGCACATGGGGATTATGTGAGGTCAGAGGGAACGACTCCTGCTCCCCACGCGGCCCGGAAAATCCGGAAAAAGGAACTGGTATTAATGCAACCCGGTTGACTTTGGGACACGCCAAGAAAAAGGAGTTTCTCAAATAATGATAATAAATGTTTTAGCATGCCGTTTGAGACTGTTACACCCCAATGCTCGCGCTCTTTCTAAACAAGTAGAGAGAGGGAAGTATTTACTGCTACCTGCACTTCTACTTTCATCTCATATACATTGTAAGCTGGTATGCAGGGCCGAAGCCATACTCTGTCTGCACAAAAAATGAAACATCCCTGCAAGGCCAGATAACAGCGGGGTTAAAAGAGGCCACGATTGCACGATTTTCTGGTTTTCCTTTTTTATTGTCATGAAGCACAAAAAGGGGCGCCTTTGTGGTGGCCATGATGTATGTCTTGAATGGATCTTCATAGAGCATTGAAAAGCCGCTGTGAAGCTGGCATCCTGTAAACAACCACAATCAGATAAGTGCTTAATGTGTGCAGGTGGGTTGCACCGCCATTCATTTTCAGTAACCGCTTGCACATCACCTTTGATTTACTTCTGAGCACCGTGGTTTATTTGTGGCAAAGTCTGTGTGAGATGAAAGGCACACAGGAAGTGAGAGTTCAACTTGGCACAGGTGAGCACCCTTGAACAGTCACCAGTCACTACCTTTGTTCTGCTGAGTGGTCAATTAAAGGGGAGTTTGATACGTTCTGGTGGTTTCAGAAATGCACGTCACTTGGCTCTTTCATTAGGCAACTATGTGTAGGTATTTCACCAGCAAAAGCCTAGTCTCCTGGAGGCCTTCTTTCTTTTTCAGCTGCTTGAAGGCCTGCTGGTTCTTCTGGTGCACAGTTGCTGAGCATAGATTCCAGGATGACAGATTATGTGCCCGTTTGTGTAGTTATATTGGCCCTCAGTATCACTAGGCCAATATTTATCATGGGCTTGCATCGCCCATGCGCCAGCGCAAGGGGGCACAAGGGCGACACAAAATCTTAAATTATTTTTACCAAGCCATGGAAGGCCACTGTTGCGTGGCTTGGTAAATATGGAGTAACGCAAGGCAACACACGCCGCTGCCTTGCGTTACTCTGAGCCAAAGAGGCGTTCCATGGGTGCAGCGTGGGTGTTTGCATGCATCCACCCTTGGGTTTTGGTGCATTCCCAGATGTGCCATTAGTGGTAGACCTGGGAATGCGTCAAAATGCTATGCCTCCACAGGGGAGGCGTAATGAGGAGAAATATGTTTATTTCTCCTTGTTTTTTCCTCAATCTATGTGTGTTGCATTCTGCAGCACCCATAGAAAGAGACAAATGCCTCTGAGGGTTGTTTTTGTGTCAGAGGGTGTCCCTTCCAGCACAAAATCAATCCTGCCTACAATGCAGGCACCCTTGCACCATGGTTCAAGGAAGCCTGCGTTGCCGCTAGGCAGCAGTTTGTGCTCCAGCGCAGGTAGAGATGGGAATGCGCTGTATAATGTTAAATACGGTGCATTCCTCCCCTCTTCCTTTCACGCAGCACAGCAAGGTGGCTTACTGCCTTGAGTTGCATGCAGATTTGACAAATATGCCCCTTAGTCTTTATGCTTCAAGCAGAGAACATTGAACTTGATACTTACATCCATCTGAAGTTAATTTGGTGCTTTAAGCCTAGTATCATGCGAGCGTACTGTCGGAGCACAATCGAGCCACCTTGACTAATAGCCTGTGCAGCCTTCAACACATTTCTTTTGGAGCCCATGGAACTGAAGTTGCAGTAGTCTAGATGGGCCATTAGCATCTCCCCCTGATAGTTGACTTGGAGCAGTGGGAGGATTTGAAGTAGAGGGAAGAGTTGAAGAGTTGCACATTCACAACCATGAGCACTATGTTGACTTGAGCAAATATGAACTCTGAGTTTAAAAAAAATCTCCTGCATGCCTTCCTTTCTATAAGATGTTTGGAGGAGTTCACAGATTAAGAAGCCATTTGCAAATTACTTTTATGGGCTTCCAACACCTAAATTTCGGTCTTTGCTCCGTTCATTAAAAGGACGTTTTTTCCATCCAATAAAGTGCACTGACCAGATATCAGATGACAGTCACCTGGTTCCCTGCCTGGTCTCCACCTGGCAATGGATTTTAGTGTCATTGGTATACTTATAGAAGATCACCTGGTTTCATTTATAAAGCAATGGCAATGCCTGCAAATAGATATTGAGTAGTAAGCAGTGAAAAGGAATGCCATCCATGCAAGAGGAATACTGCACTGACACAATTCCAATTTGTTGACTGTGTTGAAAAGAAAGGGCCGATTCCATAGCAGGGCAGCTGTAGGCCTGTCCATTCTTTAAGTTTGTCCAAAAGCAGCTGAGAGGTGTGAGGCCCCTACTTGCAGTGCTGGAGCAGTTAGTGTTTACCACAGTATCAGATGAGGATACTGTCATGTACCACTGCTTTCCTAGTTCCATAATACTATTGCACTCCCACTGTATTGCAAAGTTATTCCATTTTGGCACTTACCTCTGTCTACGTTACAAGGGGAAGCAGTTAAGGCCTACTCTAAGAGATGGTAGGCAGTAGCGGCTGGCAGGGAACAAAAGTGGAGAGGCGGAGGGAGGGGGATCGCACGGGGGGCATTACAAAATAAAATAAAAAACGTACTTACATTCTCGCCAAGTCCGCAGCCGCCTCTCCTCCTTCATGTAGTTCCTCTTCTCTCCGGAACCAGGAAGCTCCCAAGCTCCTTCCCCTGACCAATCACAATGCTGCAATGCAGCGTTGTGTTTGGTCTGAGCGCCGTAGCTCGGCGCTCAGACGGTACCTCAGAGGGTTTGCATGTTTCTCAGCAGGTTGTGTAATGCAGCCAGGTGAGGAACATGAAAAGTGCGCAAGACTGCTTGGGGCGGCCCGAGAGGGCTGTCCAAGCAGCCATACGCACTTTGCAGTGCAGCAACCACTCATCCTCCCGGATGCCACGGGAGCCCAGCGCCGCTGAACCTGGCAGAAAAAAAAAATGATAATAACAGAAATAACTTCTGTTATTATGATTTTATTTTTTTACACAGCTGTGTGAGCAGTGGGGCAACGCTCCTCCGCCTTAGCAGAGGAGCCGCCACTGGTGGTAGGGCACCAGGTTCAGTAAGCTTAAGTCTCAGGTGCTGAGTTTCCAGTACCCAAAAATAAAGTTTAAAAAATCCCCTAGGGGAAAAACCCACCACCGAAACAATAAGCCCCACCCTAGTTCAAGCAACTGGTGCAGTCCCCTGATGCTGTGTTATCCTTGACGGTGATGATGTGTCCGGTCACCAGTTTCTGATTAGTACCCAGTCCAAGTCAACAGAGCCCAGGTCCCAGTTTAAGACCAAACTAGTTCCTAATTCATCGAATTGGCATGGACAGTACAGTAGGCCAGCACCGTAGAAGACCCCAGGGGATACCTAAACGTTTTTAACTTTGGCATGTCTGGGGCAGTGTGTCCCACTAGTTTTGCTGAGTGGTGGTGGTTCTGGGCCACTGCTTTATCCCAAGCCACTAATTATTGGGACTCTGCTTCCTCATCACCGCCTTGACTGGCACACAGCCGCTGGCTGGGGCGGATTAGGAGTGGTGAAGCACTGATACCTGTTCCGGGTGCTCTTGGACTCCTCTCTTCCTGCCAGAGGGGTTCACTTGCCCACGTTTCAACCTCCACAGCCTCCCAACATCTTGTTAATGGCTCTCATGGAACAGTCCTCCTGTATCACCACTGTGCCAGGTCCTCTGGCACCATGGGGAGCTCAAAGAGACATAGAGCCAACAGGGGGCAAGTGGTCAGGGCTCTCCTCCTGGTCTTCCAGATCAGGCAGACCACAGTATGCTCAGGACACCCATGGAAGTGAATCCCGAAGGCTCTGTGGTCGACGGTGCAGGAGTAGCAAAGTCAGTCTCCGAATACTGCTGCTACTTCTGGCGCCCAAGCCTAGCCCCTTTCAGCACAACAGAAGAATGCACTGTACACCCTGGCTGCCAGTCACCCTCGTCCATCTGGTGGAATATCCTGCGCATTAGATTAGATCCATTACACAATGATCTCTGGTTTCTTGAAAAAAAAAACAAGAGCATCCCTTCCTAAGCGGACTTATATAGCCACTCCACCAATAAATGACTGTGATCCAGTACAAAGGCCAAATTTCATACATCATCATTGACAGTTACAATCTACCAATTCCTTATGAATATGTGGTGATCATTAAGTGACTGACATTTCGAACAACCAATAGCTGAGGTGGACTGACCTTTTGTGCACCTCTGAACGTACAAGCTCTGTAAAATCAACAAGTTATGCTAAAAAAAGCCCAAGAATTATTACAATTTTTCTGGATTTGACAAAGTACACAAGGCCTTTATTTCTCGACAGCCATGTCTGTGCTAATCGGAAAGAAGTCATTGACAAGGCCAACAGGTCTGCCTTTATAAAAATGAAAGTGCCTCTTTATTGCTAGGGGATTTTGTGCGTGTTAGTTTGCAGGTCATTGAGTGGGTTAATGCAAGAATGAGTCAAAGGGTGGATGAGTGGCTTGCTGAATGCCTGGATGAATGAACGGATGAGTGCATGGGTTCATGAACAGATGAGTGTTTGAATGCATAAATGAATGGATGAATAAGTGCATGGACAAATGAATAAGTGCATGGATAAGTGAAAACATCTAAGACGGGATCAGTGAATGCATGGATTGATAAATAGATGCACAGACACATGGTCTGTTGGCTAGATGAATAAACGAGTGCATGGATGGATGAACTGGTGAGTGTGTGCATGCCTGGATGAATGAGGAAGGAGTGAATGATGAATGGATGAGTGAACAAATATGAAGATGACTGAATGATTGGACGGCCTAATGCAAGCTGTTGGTTTGGCTACATCATTGTTGACGGCAGATGGTTTATTTTCCCTCATGATGCTCTTGCTCAGTCACTCATCCAGGCATTCATTCACTCACTCGCCAATCGATGCCACCCCCTTGTTTGCACATTCATCCATATATGCACTATGACACTCACCCATTCATGGCCTCATGCATCCTCACATGCACCTACTCACCCACCCACACAAACTCGCAAATCAATGGAAAAGCACTTTCATTTATAATATAGCCAGACCTACAGGCTTGGTATCATGCTTGTTTGAATGAAGCTTTTTGTTGATGTCTCGTCATCAATAGCATACTCATACACTTCTCTCCCTAAACATGTCATGTGATTTTTAACATATTGTGCAAACAAATTTACCGCTAAAATGCCCAAGTGGACGGTATCTAGAAACATGGTTAGCAATGCAAATAAAAAACATTTGCAACACAAAGACAAAGAGCACCACATGATTGTGTCATATCCGCCACAGACTGCACACCTTGTTTTCCGAACAAGAGAAAAATGGATGAATACTCATATTCAGTGGGTTTCATGGATTCTAAAATGGGCAGACACACTGGGGTGTACTTTCAATATGTTCTGTTCCTTCAAAAACGATATTGTATTTCTGATCTTTAAACGTTTTAAAAGCTCCTTCTATGTGGCCTTTCTGACGGGGACATAGTGATATGCTAACTAGTTCTTCTGGTTTTCCCAGTGGAGGAATTTTAATTGCATCAGCATGGACCACCTAAAAAATGAGTACAGCTCAGATCCTCACAGGAACACAAGGAGATATTTTAAAACACTGAGGATTCACAGTTCAAATGTGCACTCTGTCTGGAACCCAAATACAATAAGTTAGGAAGAAAATGGCAATTTGAAACTGTGTGGTGAATCTGCAATTCTTCTATACCTCTAAATATCTACACTTTGTCAATGCCTAGACTTTACCTATGCTGTGATCTTGGGCCTGTAAATTCCATTCCAACACCTCTATATTATGCACAATTTATTTCAATAGCATTTTTCCTGTGCCCCAAATGAAAGGGTTTTATGAGAAAGGCTGATATTGCCTCAAGCTTTGCAGTCCTGTCACAAATTACATGAGGTAACATCGGAATTTGTAGGGAATTTAAAGAAAATTCACAGTTTGTTAACTTCCAAATGCTGTTCACACTATGTTCAAAGCTTGATATAAACTTTAAATTCTGATTTGTGTTTTATTGTCAATTAACCGTAAAAGCACAATGCAGTAAATTTGGAAAACTTTTGTCTAGCACGGCAATTTTGTATTTTTATTGACTGGGATACAGGAGATTAAGGAAAATTGATTGACTAGAGAAATCACATTGTTTGCCTTGCTAGGATATCTAGCATATAATGCGGAATTTGAATAGTGTGAGTATGGTGGTATAGGTATGGCATTCCACGACACAGAAAATGGGTTGCTGACGGGGTACAGGGCAAGCCAGGAAAGGGCATTCATTGCCTTCAATGCCTACGTGGGATAGGGTGCAAAGAAATATGTGCCAGTGCACTGCATCAAGGAATATGTGATAGAGGCAAGGATGCCAAGAATTATGTGATAGTGCACTGCATCAAGGAATGTATAACCGTGGCAAAGATGCAAAGAAATATGTGATAGTGCATTGTATCAAGGAATATGTGATAGAGGCAAGGATGCCAAGAATTATGTGATAGTTCACTGCATCAAGGAATGTATAACCGTGGCAAAGATGCAAAGAAATATCTGATATGCATTGTATCAAGGAATATGTGATAGTGGCACGGATGCCAAGGAATATGTGATAGTGCACTGTATCAAGGAATGTGTAACCTGGCAAAGACGCAAAGAAATATGTGATAGTGTACTCTATCAAGGAATGTGTGATAATGTCAGGAGTATTGTATAGTGTCAAGGTTGTCAAGGAATATGTGATAGTGTCAAGAGTATCAAGGAATATGTGATAGTTTCAAGAATGTCAAGGAATATGTGATAGTTTCAAGAATGTCGAGGAATATGTGATAGTGTCAAGAGTATCAAGGAATATGTGATAGTTTCAAGAATGTCAAGGAATATGTGATAGTTTCAAGAATGTCGAGGAATATGTGATAGTGTCAAGAGTATCAAGGAATATGTGATAGTTTCAAGAACGTCAAGGAATATGTGAGAGTTTTAAGGGTATCAAGGAATATGTGATAGTTTCAAGAATGTCAATGAATATGTGATAGTTTCAAGAATGTCAAGGAATGCGTGAGAGTGTCAAGGGTGTCTAAGTACTAGTGTACTAGTGTACTGTATCAATGACTACGTGATACTATCAAGGATGCAAGGAATATGTTACAGGGTACTGAATGAAGGAAAATGTGATAGTTTCAAGTTTGTCAAGGAATATGTGATAGTGTACTGAATCAAAGAATATGTGATAGTGTTAAGGATGTCAAGGAATATGTGGTAGTTTACTGTGCCAAGGAAAATGTGATAGTGTCAGGAGTATCTAGGAATATGTGATAGTTTCCAGAATATCAAGGAATACGTTATAGTGTACTGTATCAAGGGCTATATAATAGTGTTAAGGGTGTCAAGGAATATGTGATAGTGTACTGTATCAAGAAAGTTTCAAGGGTGTCAAGAAATATATTATGGTGTGCTGTATCAAGGTATATGCGAAAGTGCCAAGAGTGTCAAGGAAAATGTGACAGAGTAATGTATCAAGGAATATGTGATGGTGTTAAGGATGACAAGGAATATGTGGTAGTGTGCTGTGGTAGCTGTGGTTAGATTGAATAGAACAAGGCAGTCCTTGGTGGCTGTGGTGTGCTGATGTGAGGGAGCTTGCTATGCGAGTGAGTGTATTCTCTTGGAAGTGCATGTCTGTTACTACAGTAGCTACTACTTTGAATAATGTTGTGTTATGTTATGCAGATTTGTAGAGTGCACTATCACCCGGAAGATTGTCCTTGCGCTGACCACTATTCACTACTTGAGAACCACTACAAATACTACTGATGCATTTTGCCACTACGTCGAAAGTAATACATTCACATTAAAAACGTTGATCATTTTTTAAATGTTTTCCTAGTCATACATGTGTGTTTTTACCTAATAACTCAAAACTGATAAAAGCGATTACGAGCTGGGTATTGCAAAACAAATGGCAGTTATGATTCTTACTAAAAGCAAACTATCCTGACATCCGGAAGAGTGTTGTTTATTGATAGAAACACGATAAAAACAATTTTAAAAGATATCAACACAAAGCACTAACAAAATAAAAAACATAAGCAGAATCATGTGCTTTAACATTAAAAGAAAACACCTCGAATACACCATATATGCATCCAGCATGACAGGGCCGAGCTCAGTCGTGATGAGACAGGCCAAGAAGGTGACAGCTTCGACAGGTTGTCAGCCCCATCTACAGCTGACAGTCGGTAACCAAATATGTAACTAAAACGATGTAAAAAGGCAGAAAATAGGAATACGACACGTTTTAGGGAAAAAAACACATGCAATAAAACCAGCTCTTCAATTAGCTCATAGAATCAAACATGAAAGAACAAACCCTTAAATAGAAAAAGGAAAATGGACAACATAAATTGAGAAGACAAACAGCTAATCATGGCAAGAATATTAACTTACCTATCTACTTCAAAAATGCAGCAGAAAACATTCAAAAATCTATATTATTTTGTTTTTTTCTTTCAGAACCCAATAAGAAAATAACCCAACCGTATCTTTTCAGAACATAACGTTCAGAATGTATTCGTCTGCACCTAGCGATTAAAGGATGCCTTAATGGTAAAGAATACCTAAACGTTCGAATGTCTAATACAAAATGAAGGAGGAGAATAGTTATAATATAAAAGAAGGCAACAAAAATAACGGCAGACAATCACAGTGTGACAGCTGCAAAAAAATGAGGAATTCTAGAAATAATACAATAGAGGGGGTGACATAATTCGTTGTTGCTGTTATGCGAAAAGATAACCTTAAAATGTATGCATTTATTGAAATTTTAAAAAAGACATATCAGTGATTAAAGTCCTGTCAATTTCAGGAGGTAATACCAAGAAAACAAGAAATAATACCAAGTAAATCAGATAAAAGGTCAACAATTTGAGAGGTTTTTCAACTGTGGATAGCTAGAAAGTATAATGCTTGCATTGAGCATGCAAATAAAGAATAACAGAAAACCCTTGTAAAACAAAAGCACAAACAGCACACATTTAAACATTAAAAAAACAATCCAAGTAACATTTAATGATGCTCTTAATTTTGTTGACAATGACGTTCAAACCATAATTGCTACAAGAATGTCAATATTTTTTCACTCATCAGGAAAATCCATGGTGAAATCAATGCAGTAACACAAAGCATATAGGACTGGTTGATAGAGGCCCTGAACTTCCTCTTGTATAGAGAGTCCTATTGGCCTTGTACTTGGGAAACCAGCCTGATTAAAATATTAAGGTTGTTGGTAATTAAGTCATTTACAGTTTCTATAGAGCGACAATGGTTTGAGGGTGTTACTCCGCCTTACAAAATAAACCCCAAGTTAAAAGACAACAATAGAGAAAGAGCAGCAATATGGATAAATAAGGGAGCGTTAACAATAAAGCACCAAATCTACAAGTAGAGCATATAAAACAGCTGGCATTAAAAACAAGACAGCATATTTAAAATACAGCATATGAAACAGCTGATAACATAATAGAAACGAGAAAATGTGTAAATGGGAGGAGGGGTGTGTGAGTAGGCACCGGTGGACGTGAACTGTGTGAGATCCTAGGAAGGTGAGATTAGTGACTGTGAAGAAAATAGTAGTAAACGATGATCAAGTTTAAAGAGCACTGATCATGAAGGGGTGATGGGAAGAGGAGACAATAAAAAGGTGAACTTCTTAAGCAATGGGTACATGTATATATGGGTGAGGCGAGAAATGAAGAGCACACAGTCAAAATATGTGAGGGGAAGAATGGTAAGAGAAGGAATCAACTAATAAACAAAATATTAAATCTAAATAAAATACCCTCATTCTGACCTTGTTTATTGTTTATCCGTGTAGAACGTCTTCATATTATTCTGATATAGAGACCATTGACGCAGTGGTATTCTCAGTAGCTGGAAGTTTCAAACTGTTATTTCCAATGTAATGGCAATCCTATGGCCCTCATTATGGTAATTGTTGCGCTGTTTATCTCACCTGATTAAATCTGCCTATACCGAGCTGGAATTTATCGGGTGCAATGAATGCAACCCAAGTCTGAGTTTTTGGGGAATAACATTTGAATATTTGTGCTTATCGCACCAAAATCTGCATGTTCTTAGGTAATTATTGACAGGTTTTACCCACCAATATATATTAATCACAAAAGTCAAAGCTGCAGTATATGCAGTAAGAGGAGCTATCACACATATCACAATGAGCCTGGCTGCTCACGATGAGGGCCTTGGTAATGAGTCTGAAACAGTGGAGGTACAGCAAAGTACACTCACTCAAATCCTGACAGTAAAGACGTTCTCTGGTTCTAGGTCGGTTACAGAAAGCTTTCGTTGTCTGGCAATACCTTGTGTGAACATGACACACAAAATACACATAACACACCATACAGAAAGCTGCTTTCTGTCAGCCATTGTAAGCTGCAAGCTTGTTTGGGTGAGCCCTTTCAAGGCATTGGCTAGATGGGCTGTCCATCACATTTTGAGTTAGCACACTGCATTCTACAGATGTGCACATTTCCTGCAGTTCTTTGTAGATTAAATCGGCGATGGAGGTAAAAAGTACCCCTTGCTTTTGCTGTTGGTAGTACGCTTTTGTAGATGTTTACTGCATTTTAAACCATATTTTGTCATATGTTGTGCTTCTTTTGACATTGACAGCACAATATGTTCTCGAAAGTGGAGTTTTTAAGTGTTTGAAGACACTGGGGTCGATTCCGATCTCGGTCGGAGGCGCACCCAACACTATTCGGCCGGGAAAAAAGCCAGGTGAATGCCTGTTTCCCGACCGATTCGCACATTCTTCCGAACGAGCAAGTACGATGCGCACAACTGCATAGATTCCGACCCAGTCGTACTCACCCAATCCAGGTCCTGTTCTCCGACCGAGCCGGATCCGTAAACGCAGAATCGAGTCGCACGGAAGCCAAAATGCAGCCCCGTCCGGCCGGACAAGTACGATGCGCTTTCCATACGCGCCGAACCCGTCGCTACGCACGGCACGTCAAAGCATCCGGGAGAGGCGCACATAAGCTCCGATTCGTGCCACAACACGATCCACGGCTACGAGACGAACACGCCAGCGACGAGGACGAGGCGAAGCAAAGAGAAAGACGAACGAGACGAACCAACTATGAATCCCATCGTGCCGATCCTACCAATACTCTACATCTACTACCGGAACAGGCACGGACGCGTACGGCGCAGAAGGTAAGTCAGACACCAAGCACAAAAACAAACCACACGTACCCGACATATCACACACACACAGAGGGATGCAGAAATTACTTACACCAGCAACAGCAGCACCATAGGGGCGGGATGGCCATCACCAATACCACATATACACATAGGGGCCAGGATGCCCACCACCACTACCACCCCTACTCAGGGGGTGCCAGATGCCTGTCACTACTACCACCTCTACCCAGGGTGTGCCAGATGCCTACCACTACTACCACCCCTCCCCAGGGGGTGCCAGATGCCTACCACTACTACCACCCTTAGCCAGGGAGTGCCAGATGCCTACCACTACTACCACCCTTACCCAGGGGGTGCCAGATGCCTACCACTACTATCACCCCTACCCAGGGGGTGCCAGATGCCTACCACTACTACCACCTCTACCCATGGGGGGCTGGATGCCTGTCACTACTCCCACCTCTACCCAGGGGGTGCCAGATGCCTACCACTACTACCACCCCTCCCCAGGGGGTGCCAGATGCCTTCCACTACTACCACCTCTACCCAGGGTGTGCCAGATGCCTACCACTACTACCACCCCTCCCCAGGGGGTGCCAGATGCCAACCACTACTACCACCCTTACCCAGGGGTGCCAGATGCCTACCACTACTACCACCCTTACCCAGGGGGTGCCAGATGCCTACCACTACTACCACCTCTACCCATGGGGGCTGGATGCCTGTCACTACTCCCACCTCTACCCAGGGGGTGCCAGATGCCTACCACTACTACCACCCTCCCCAGGGGGTGCCAGATGCCTACCACTACTACCACCCCTACCCAGGGGGTGCCAGATGCCTACCACTACTACCACCTCTACCCATGGGGGCTGGATGCCTGTCACCACTACCACCTCTACCCATGGGGGGCTGGATGCCTGTCACTACTACCACCTCTACCCATGGGGGCTGGATGCCTGTCACAACTCCCACCTCTACCCAGGGGTGCCAGATGCCTACCACTACTCCCACCCCTCCCTAGGGGGTGCCAGATGCCTACCACTACTACCACCCCTACCCAGGGGGTGCCAGATGCCTACCACTACTACCACCTCTACCCATGGGGGGATGGATGCCTGTCACTACTCCCACCTCTACCCAGGGGTGCCAGATGCCTACCACTACTACCACCCTCCCCAGGGGGTGCCAGATGCCTACCACTACTACCACCTCTACCCAGGGTGTGCCAGATGCCTACCACTACTACCACGCCTCCCCAGGGGGTGCCAGATGCCTACCACTACTACCACCCTTACCCAGGGGGTGCCAGTGCGCCTACCACTAATACCACCCTTACCCAGGGTGTGCCAGATGCCTACCACTACTACCACCCCTCCCCAGGGGGTGCCAGATGCCTACCACTACTACCACCCCTACCCAGGGGGTGCCAGATGCCTACCACTACTACCACCTCTACCCATGGGGGGCTGGATGCCTGTCACCACTACCACCTCTACCGATGGGGGGCTGGATGCCTGTCACTACTACCACCTCTACCCATGGGGGCTGGATGCCTGTCACTACTCCCACCTCTACCCAGGGGGTGCCAGATGCCTACCACTACTCCCACCCCTCCCCAGGGGGTGCCAGATGCCTACCACTACTACCACCCCTACCCAGGGGTACCAGATGCCTACCACTACTACCACCACTACCCATGGGGGGCTGGATGCCTGTCACTACTACCACCTCTACCCATGGGGGCTGGATGCCTGTCACTACTCCCACCTCTACCCAGGGGTGTCATATGCCTATCACTACTCCCACCCCTCCCCAGGGGGTGCCAGATGCCTACCACTACTACCACCCCTACCCAGGGGGTGCCAGATGCCTACCACTACTACCACCTCTACCCATGGGGGCTGGATGCCTGTCACTACTCCCACCTCTACCCAGGGGTGCCAGATGCCTACCACTACTACCACCCCTCCCCAGGGAGTGCCAGATGCCTACCACTACTACCACCCCTACCCAGGGGGTGCCAGATGCCTACCACTACTACCACCTCTACCCATGGGGGGCTGGATGCCTGTCACTACTCCCACCTCTACCCAGGGGGTGCCAGATGCCTACCACTACTACCACCCCTCCCCAGGGGGTGCCAGATGCCTTCCACTACTACCACCTCTACCCAGGGTGTGCCAGATGCCTACCACTACTACCACCCCTCCCCAGGGGGTGCCAGATGCCAACCACTACTACCACCCTTACCCAGGGGGTGCCAGATGCCTACCACTACTACCACCCTTACCCAGGGGGTGCCAGATGCCTACCACTACTACCACCTCTACCCATGGGGGGCTGGATGCCTGTCACTACTCCCACCTCTACCCAGGGGGTGCCAGATGCCTACCACTACTACCACCCCTCCCCAGGGGTGCCAGATGCCTACCACTACTACCACCCCTACCCAGGGGGTACCAGATGCCTACCACTACTACCACCTCTACCCATGGGGGGCTGGATGCCTGTCACCACTACCACCTCTACCCATGGGGGCTGGATGCCTGTCACTACTACCACCTCTACCCATGGGGGGCTGGATGCCTGTCACAACTCCCACCTCTACCCAGGGGGTGCCAGATGCCTACCACTACTCCCACCCCTCCCTAGGGGGTGCCAGATGCCTACCACTACTACCACCCCTACCCAGGGGGTGCCAGATGCCTACCACTACTACCACCTCTACCCATGGGGGGATGGATGCCTGTCACTACTCCCACCTCTACCCAGGGGGTGCCAGATGCCTACCACTACTACCACCCCTCCCCAGGGGGTGCCAGATGCCTACCACTACTACCACCTCTACCCAGGGTGTGCCAGATGCCTACCACTACTACCACGCCTCCCCAGGGGGTGCCAGATGCCTACCACTACTACCACCCTTACCCAGGGGGTGCCAGTGCGCCTACCACTAATACCACCCTTACCCAGGGTGTGCCAGATGCCTACCACTACTACCACCCTCCCCAGGGGGTGCCAGATGCCTACCACTACTACCACCCCTACCCAGGGGGTGCCAGATGCCTACCACTACTACCACCTCTACCCATGGGGGGCTGGATGCCTGTCACCACTACCACCTCTACCGATGGGGGGCTGGATGCCTGTCACTACTACCACCTCTACCCATGGGGGGCTGGATGCCTGTCACTACTCCCACCTCTACCCAGGGGGTGCCAGATGCCTACCACTACTCCCACCCCTCCCCAGGGGGTGCCAGATGCCTACCACTACTACCACCCCTACCCAGGGGGTACCAGATGCCTACCACTACTACCACCACTACCCATGGGGGGCTGGATGCCTGTCACTACTACCACCTCTACCCATGGGGGCTGGATGCCTGTCACTACTCCCACCTCTACCCAGGGGTGTCATATGCCTATCACTACTCCCACCCCTCCCCAGGGGGTGCCAGATGCCTACCACTACTACCACCCCTACCCAGGGGGTGCCAGATGCCTACCACTACTACCACCTCTACCCATGGGGGCTGGATGCCTGTCACTACTCCCACCTCTACCCAGGGGGTGCCAGATGCCTACCACTACTACCACCCCTCCCCAGGGAGTGCCAGATGCCTACCACTACTACCACCCCTACCCAGGGGTGCCAGATGCCTACCACTACTACCACCTCTACCCATGGGGGCTGGATGCCTGTCACCACTACCACCTCTACCCATGGGGGGCTGGATGCCTGTCACTACTACCACCTCTACCCATGGGGGGCTGGATGCCTGTCACTACTCCCACCTCTACCCAGGGGTGCCAGATGCCTACCACTACTCCCACCCCTCCCCAGGGGTGCCAGATGCCTACCACTACTACCACCCCTACCCAGGGGGTGCCAGATGCCTACCACTACTACCACCACTACCCATGGGGGGCTGGATGCCTGTCACTACTACCACCTCTACCCATGGGGGCTGGATGCCTGTCACTACTCCCACCTCTACCCAGGGGGTGCCAGATGCCTACCACTACTCCCACCCTCCCCAGGGGGTGCCAGATGCCTACCACTACTACCACCTCTACCCAGGGGTGCCAGATGCCTACCACTACTACCACCTCTACCCATGGGGGCTGGATGCCTGTCACTACTCCCACCTCTACCCAGGGGGTGCCAGATGCCTACCACTACTACCACCCCTCCCCAGGGGGTGCCAGATGCCTACCACTACTACCACCCCTACCCAGGGGGTGCCAGATGCCTACCACTACTACCACCTCTACCCATGGGGGCTGGATGCCTGTCACCACTACCACCTCTACCCATGGGGGGCTGGATGCCTGTCACTACTACCACCTCTACCCATGGGGGGCTGGATGCCTGTCACAACTCCCACCTCTACTCAGGGGGTGCCAGATGCCTACCACTACTCCCTCCCCTCCCTAGGGGGTGCCAGATGCCTACCACTACTACCACCCATACCCAGGGGGTGCCAGATGCCTACCACTA
Source organism: Calotriton arnoldi (assembly GCA_963921515.1). Lineage (NCBI taxonomy): Eukaryota > Metazoa > Chordata > Amphibia > Caudata > Salamandridae > Calotriton > Calotriton arnoldi. Next base: position 3,950,465 of record CAWUFW010000567.1, read on the forward strand.
CTACCACCTCTACCCATGGGGGGCTGGATGCCTGTCACTACTCCCACCTCTACCCAAGGGGTGCCAGATGCCTAAAACTACTACCACCCCTCCCCAGGGGGTGCCAGATGCCTACCACTACTACCACCTCTACCCAGGGTGTGCCAGATGCCTACCACTACTACCACCCTCCCCAGGGGGTGCCAGATGCCTACCACTACTACCACCCTTACCCAGGAGGTGCCAGATGCCTACCACTACTACCACCCTTACCCAGGGGGTGCCAGATGCCTACCACTACTACCACCCCTACCCAGGGGGTGCCAGATGCCTACCACTACTACCACCTCTACCCATGGGGGGCTGGATGCCTGTCACTACTCCCACCTCTACCCAGGGGGTGCCAGATGCCTACCACTACTACCACCTCTACCCATGGGGGGCTGGATGCCTGTCACTACTACCACCTCTACCCATGGGGGGCTGGATGCCTGTCACTACTCCCACCTCTACCCAGGGGGTGCCAGATGCCTACCACTACTCCCACCCCTCCCCAGGGGGTGCCAGATGCCTACCACTACTACCACCCCTACCCAGGGGGTACCAGAAGCCTACCACTACTACCACCACTACCCATGGGGGGCTGGATGCCTGTCACTACTACCACCTCTACCCATGGGGGGCTGGATGCCTGTCACCACTACCACCTCTACCCATGGGGGGCTGGATGCCTACCACTACTCCCACCCCTCCCCAGGGGGTGCCAGATGCCTACCACTACTACCACCTCTACCCATGGGGGGCTGGATGCCTGTCACTACTACCACCTCTAACCATGGGGGGCTGGATGCCTGTCACCACTCCCACCTCTACCCAGGGGGTGCCAGATGCCTACCACTACTCCCACCCTCCCCAGGGGGTGCCAGATGCCTACTACTACTACCACCTCTACCCAGGGTGTGCCAGATGCCTACCACTACTACCACCCTCCCCAGGGGTGCCAGATGCCTACCACTACTACCACCCTTACCCAGGGGGTGCCAGATGCCTACCACTACTACCACCCTTACCCAGGGTGTGCCAGATGCCTACCACTACTACAACCCCTCCCCACGGGGTGCCAGATGCCTACCACTACTACCACCCCTACCCAGGGGGTGCCAGATGCCTACCACTACTACCACCTCTACCCATGGGGGGCTGGATGCCTGTCACCACTACCACCTCTACCCATGGGGGCTGGATGCCTGTCACTACTACCACCTCTACCCATGGGGGCTGGATGCCTGTCACTACTCCCACCTCTACCCAGGGGGTGCCAGATGCCTACCACTACTCCCACCCCTCCCCAGGGGGTGCCAGATGCCTACCACTACTACCACCCCTACCCAGGGGGTACCAGATGCCTACCACTACTACCACCACTACCCATGGGGGGCTGGATGCCTGTCACTACTACCACCTCTACCCATGGGGGGCTGGATGCCTGTCACTACTCCCACCTCTACCCAGGGGGTGCCATATGCCTACCACTACTCCCACCCCTCCCCAGGGGGTGCCAGATGCCTACCACTACTACCACCCCTACCCAGGGGGTGCCAGATGCCTACCACTACCACCACCTCTACCCATGGGGGGCTGGATGCCTGTCACTACTCCCACCTCTACCCAGGGGGTGCCAGATGCCTACCACTACTACCACCCCTCCCCAGGGGGTGCCAGATGCCTACCACTACTACCACCCCTACCCAGGGGGTGCCAGATGCCTACCACTACTACCACCTCTACCCATGGGGGCTGGATGCCTGTCACCACTACCACCTCTACCCATGGGGGCTGGATGCCTGTCACTACTACCATCTCTACCCATGGGGGCTGGATGCCTGACACTACTCCCACCTCTACCCAGGGGTGCCAGATGCCTACCACTACTCCCACCCCTCCCCAGGGGGTGCCAGATGCCTACCACTACTACCACCCCTACCCAGGGGGTGCCAAATGCCTACCACTACTACCACCACTACCCATGGGGGGCTGGATGCCTGTCACTACTACCACCTCTACCCATGGGGGGCTGGATGCCTGTCACTACTCCCACCTCTACCCAGGGGGTGCCAGATGCCTACCACTACTCCCACCCCTCCCCAGGGGGTGCCAGATGCCTACCACTACTACCACCTCTACCCATGGGGGGCTGGATGCCTGTCACCACTACCACCTCTACCGATGGGGGCTGGATGCCTGTCACTACTACCACCTCTACCCATGGGGAGCTGGATGCCTGTCACTACTCCCACCTCTACCCAGGGGTGCCAGATGCCTACCACTACTCCCACCCCTCCCCAGGGGTACCAGATGCCTACCACTACTACCACCCCTACCCAGGGGGTACCAGATGCCTACCACTACTACCACCACTACCCATGGGGGGCTGGATGCCTGTCACTACTACCACCTCTACCCATGGGGGCTGGATGCCTGTCACTACTCCCACCTCTACCCAGGGGGTGTCATATGCCTACCACTACTCCCACCCCTCCCCAGGGGGTGCCAGATGCCTACCACTACTACCACCCCTACCCAGGGGGTGCCAGATGCCTACCACTACTACCACCTCTACCCATGGGGGGCTGGATGCCTGTCACTACTCCCACCTCTACCCAGGGGGTGCCAGATGCCTACCACTACTACCACCCCTCCCCAGGGGGTGCCAGATGCCTACCACTACTACCACCCCTACCCAGGGGGTGCCAGATGCCTACCACTACTACCACCTCTACCCATGGGGGCTGGATGCCTGTCACCACTACCACCTCTACCCATGGGGGGCTGGATGCCTGTCACTACTACCACCTCTACCCATGGGGGGCTGGATGCCTGTCACTACTCCCACCTCTACCCAGGGGGTGCCAGATGCCTACCACTACTCCCACCCCTCCCCAGGGGGTGCCAGATGCCTACCACTACTACCACCCCTACCCAGGGGGTGCCAAATGCCTACCACTACTACCACCACTACCCATGGGGGGCTGGATGCCTGTCACTACTACCACCTCTACCCATGGGGGCTGGATGCCTGTCACTACTCCCACCTCTACCCAGGGGTGCCAGATGCCTACCACTACTCCCACCCCTCCCCAGGGGGTGCCAGATGCCTTCCACTACTACCACCCCTACCCAGGGGGTGCCAGATGCCTACCACTACTACCACCTCTACCCATGGGGGGCTGGATGCCTGTCACTACTCCCACCTCTACCCAGGGGGTGCCAGATGCCTACCACTACTACCACCCTCCCCAGGGGTGCCAGATGCCTACCACTACTACCACCCCTACCCAGGGGTGCCAGATGCCTACCACTACTACCACCTCTACCCATGGGGGCTGGATGCCTGTCACCACTACCACCTCTACCCATGGGGGCTGGATGCCTGTCACTACTACCACCTCTACCCATGGGGGCTGGATGCCTGTCACAACTCCCACCTCTACTCAGGGGGTGCCAGATGCCTACCACTACTCCCTCCCCTCCCTAGGGGGTGCCAGATGCCTACCACTACTACCACCCATACCCAGGGGGTGCCAGATGCCTACCACTACTACCACCTCTACCCATGGGGGGCTGGATGCCTGTCACTACTCCCACCTCTACCCAGGGGGTGCCAGATGCCTACCACTACTACCACCCTCCCCAGGGGGTGCCAGATGCCTACCACTACTACCACCTCTACCCAGGGTGTGCCAGATGCCTACCACTACTACCACCCTCCCCAGGGGGTGCCAGATGCCTACCACTACTACCACCCCTACCCAGGAGGTGCCAGATGCCTACCACTACTCCCACCCTTACCCAGGGGGTGCCAGATGCCTACCACTACTACCACCCCTACCCAGGGGGTGCCAGATGCCTACCACTACTACCACCTCTACCCATGGGGGGCTGGATGCCTGTCACTACTCCCACCTCTACCCAGGGGTGCCAGATGCCTACCACTACTACCACCTCTACCCATGGGGGCTGGATGCCTGTCACTACTACCACCTCTACCCATGGGGGGCTGGATGCATGTCACTACTCCCACCTCTACCCAGGGGTGCCAGATGCCTACCACTACTCCCACCCCTCCCCAGGGGGTGCCAGATGCCTACCACTACTACCACCCCTACCCAGGGGTACCAGATGCCTACCACTACTACCACCACTACCCATGGGGGCTGGATGCCTGTCACTACTACCACCTCTACCCATGGGGGGCTGGATGCCTGTCACCACTACCACCTCTACCCATGGGGGGCTGGATGCCTACCACTACTCCCACCCCTCCCCAGGGGGTGCCAGATGCCTACCACTACTACCACCTCTACCCATGGGGGGCTGGATGCCTGTCACTACTACCACCTCTAACCATGGGGGGCTGGATGCCTGTCACCACTCCCACCTCTACCCAGGGGGTGCCAGATGCCTACCACTACTCCCACCCCTCCCCAGGGGGTGCCAGATGCCTACTACTACTACCACCTCTACCCAGGGTGTGCCAGATGCCTACCACTACTACCACCCCTCCCCAGGGGGTGCCAGATGCCTACCACTACTACCACCCTTACCCAGGGGGTGCCAGATGCCTACCACTACTACCACCCTTACCCAGGGTGTGCCAGATGCCTACCACTACTACCACCCCTCCCCAGGGGGTGCCAGATGCCTACCACTACTACCACCCCTACCCAGGGGGTGCCAGATGCCTACCACTACTACCACCTCTACCCATGGGGGGCTGGATGCCTGTCACCACTACCACCTCTACCCATGGGGGGCTGGATGCCTGTCACTACTACCACCTCTACCCATGGGGGGCTGGATGCCTGTCACTACTCCCACCTCTACCCAGGGGGTGCCAGATGCCTACCACTACTCCCACCCCTCCCCAGGGGGTGCCAGATGCCTACCACTACTACTAGCCCTACCCAGGGGGTACCAGATGCCTACCACTACTACCACCACTACCCATGGGGGGCTGGATGCCTGTCACTACTACCACCTCTACCCAGGGGGGGCGGGTTGCCTGGCGCTACTCCCACCTCTACCCAGGGGGTGCCATATGCCTACCACTACTCCCACCCCTCCCCAGGGGGTGCCAGATGCCTACCACTACTACCACCCCTACCCAGGGGGTGCCAGATGCCTACCACTACCACCACCTCTACCCATAGGGGCTGGATGCCTGTCACTACTCCCACCTCTACCCAGGGGGTGCCAGATGCCTACCACTACTACCACCCCTCCCCAGGGGGTGCCAGATGCCTACCACTACTACCACCCCTACCCAGGGGGTGCCAGATGCCTACCACTACTACCACCTCTACCCATGGGGGGCTGGATGCCTGTCACCACTACCACCTCTACCCATGGGGGGCTGGATGCCTGTCACTACTACCACCTCTACCCATGGGGGGCTGGATGCCTGACACTACTCCCACCTCTACCCAGGGGGTGCCAGATGCCTACCACTACTCCCACCCCTCCCCAGGGGGTGCCAGATGCCTACCACTACTACCACCCCTACCCAGGGGGTGCCAGATGCCTACCACTACTACCACCACTACCCATGGGGGGGCTGGATGCCTGTCACTACTACCACCTCTACCCATGGGGGGCTGGATGCCTGTCACTACTCCCACCTCTACCCAGGGGGTGCCAGATGCCTACCACTACTCCCACCCCTCCCCAGGGGGTGCCAGATGCCTACCACTACTACCACCCCTACCCAGGGGGTGCCAGATGCCTACCACTACTACCACCTCTACCCATGGGGGGCTGGATGCCTGTCACTACTCCCACCTCTACCCAGGGGTGCCAGATGCCTACCACTACTACCACCCTCCCCAGGGGGTGCCAGATGCCTACCACTACTACCACCCCTACCCAGGGGTGCCAGATGCCTACCACTACTACCACCTCTACCCATGAGGGGCTGGATGCCTGTCACCACTACCACCTCTACCCATGGGGGGCTGGATGCCTGTCACTACTACCACCTCTACCCATGGGGGGCTGGATGCCTGTCACAACTCCCACCTCTACCCAGGGGGTGCCAGATGCCTACCACTACTACCACCCCTACCCAGGGGGTGCCAGATGCCTACCACTACTACCACCTCTACCCATGGGGGGCTGGATGCCTGTCACTACTCCCACCTCTACCCAGGGGGTGCCAGATGCCTACCACTACTACCACCCCTACCCAGGGGGTGCCAGATGCCTACCACTACTACCACCTCTACCCATGGGGGGCTGGATGCCTGTCACCACTACCACCTCTACCCATGGGGGGCTGGATGCCTGTCACTACTACCACCTCTACCCATGGGGGGCTGGATGCCTGTCACAACTACCACCCCTACCCAGGGGGTGCCAGATGCCTACCACTACTACCACCCCTACCCAGGGGGTGCCAGATGCCTACCACTACTACCACCTCTACCCATGGGGGGCTGGATACCTGTCACTACTCCCACCTCTACCCAGGGGGTGCCAGATGCCTACCACTACTACCACCCCTCCCCAGGGGGTGCCAGATGCCTACCACTACTACCACCTCTACCCAGGGTGTGCCAGATGCCTACCACTACTACCACCCTCCCCAGGGGGTGCCAGATGCCTACCACTACTACCACCCTTACCCAGGGGGTGCCAGATGCCTACCACTACTACCACCCCTACCCTGCAATGGCTGACAGTGGTGTCCTGCTGTTGGCTGGTGCCCAGTTCCCAGCAGGGCCATGTGCTCCCCACAACTGAGCACCAGTGTCAGCCATCTTTGAAGTGGCTTTTGACTCCCTGTGAGGTGTGCATGCTTGGGTGTGAGCTTGCTGGGCCATGTGGGTGGGGGATGTTGGGCTGTGACTACCACTCCCATCATGCTATTGCCTCCACCCCACTTCCCAGCATGCCCATTCTTACTTGCTTTTGGGTGGACTTCACAGTGTGTGAGTGTGAGAGCAATGGCAAGATGGCTGACAGTGGTGTCCTGCTGTTGGTTGGTGCCCAGTTCCCAGCAGGGCCATGTGCTCCCCACAACTGAGCACCAGTGTCAGCCATCTTTGAAGTGGCTTTTGACTCCCTGTGAGGTGTGCATGCTTGGTTGTGAGCTTGCTGGGCCATGTGGGTGGGGGATGTTGGGCTGTGACTACCACTCCCATCATGCTATTGCCTCCACCCCACTTCCCAGCATGCCCATACTTACTTGCTTTTGGGTGGACTTCACTGTGTGTGAGTGTGAGAGCAATGGCAAGATGGCTGACAGTGGTGTCCTGCTGTTGGTTGGTGCCCAGTTCCCAGCAGGGCCATGTGCTCCCCACAACTGAGCACCAGTGTCAGCCATCTTTGTAGTGGCTTTTGACTCCCTGTGAGGTGTGCATGCTTGGGTGTGAGCTTGCTGGGCCATGTGGGTGGGGGATGTTGGGCTGTGACTACCACTCCCATCATGCTATTGCCTCCACCCCACTTCCCAGCATGCCCATTCTTACTTGCTTTTGGGTGGACTTCACTGTGTGTGAGTGTGAGAGCAATGGCAAGATGGCTGACAGTGGTGTCCTGCTGTTGGTTGTTGCCCAGTTCCCAGCAGGGCCATGTGCTCCCCACAACTGAGCACCAGTGTCAGCCATCTTTGAAGTGGCTTTTGACTCCCTGTGAGGTGTGCATGCTTGGGTGTGAGCTTGCTGGGCCATGTGGGTGGGGGATGTTGGGCTGTGACTACCACTACCATCATGCTATTGCCTCCACCCCACTTCCCAGCATGCCCATACGTACTTGCTTTTGGGTGGACTTCACTGTGTGTGAGTGTGAGAGCAATGGCAAGATGGCTGACAGTGGTGTCCTGCTGTTGGTTGGTGCCCAGTTCCCAGCAGGGCCATGTGCTCCCCACAACTGAGCACCAGTGTCATCCATCTTGTCAGTTCTTTTCCACTCCCTGTGATGTGCGCATGGTTCAGGGTGGTGTTGATGGGACAGTTGTGGGGGTGACCAATATCTGTGACTACCACTCCCATCATGCTATTGCCTCCACCCCACTTCCCAGCATGCCCATACTTACTTGCTTTTGGGTGGACTTCACTGTGTGTGAGTGTGAGAGCAATGGCAAGATGGCTGATAGTGGTGTCCTGCTGTTGGTTGGTGCCCAGTTCCCAGCAGGGCCATGTGCTCCCCACAGCAGTACCCAGTGTCAGCCATCTTGTCAGTTCTTTTCCACTCCCTGTGATGTGCGCATGGTTCAGGGTGGTGTTGATGGGACAGTTGTGGGGGTGACCAATATCTGTGACTACCACTCCCATCATGCTATTGCCTCCACCCCACTTCCCAGCATGCCCATGCTTCCTTCCTTTTGACTCTGCTTCCCTGTGGGGTTGTGTGCCTGTGCTGACAAGATGGCTGACAGTGTTATCCTGGGGTTAGTTTTGCTACAAGTCCCATGTGTGTCCCTGTGCTTCACACTGCATGACCCAGGGTTGTGGTTCTTTGTGGGATATTTGATTAGAGTGTGAGGCAATGCATTCTCCCAGGTGAGTTGTGTGGAGTTTGTGTTAGGGGTGTGTGTGAGTGGAGCTGCTGGTAACTATGGTCAGTGCTGTCAGTCCTCCTTCCCACCCAGCCAGATTCTCCACCATGGAACGTGCTTCCGTTGCAGGGAGGTCAAGTTCTCTTTCAGGATGTCAGTCAGTGGTGTCCTGCTGTTGGTTGGTGCACAGTTGCCAGGAGGTCCTTGTGCTCCCCACAGCAGTAGCCAGTGTCAGCCATCTTGTCAGTTGTTTTCCACTCCCTGTGATGTGAGCATGGTTCATGGTGGTGTTGATGTGCGCATTGTGAGGGTGGGCAATATCTGTGACTACGACTCCCATGATGCTATTGGCTACACTGACTTGCCCAGCATACACAAGATTCCTTCCTTTCAGTGGGCTTCACTGTGAGGTGGTGTTGTAGTGGTGGCTACATGTCTGGATGTGTTTGTTAGTTATATTTGTGCCACTGCCTAGCTGTAGTTGTAGTTGTGTTTGTACATGTGATGACACAGTTACATATCACTATGAGATGGCATGTGTTGTGTTTATCTGACTGACATACACATTTTGGGATGATTCTGTTCTGGTTGGTGTGTATTTGCTTAGGGTGCATGGTTTGACTCTCCCCTTGACAGTTATGTGTGTGTATTGTCGCACAATATTGTGTACATTTGTTGTGTACTCACCAGGCTCTGGGATGTTTTCTAGTCCATAGATGCTCACTGGTGGTAGGATGGCCCGCACCTTCTCCTCCCAGGGCCTGAGGTATACTGGTTTGGCAGGAGGGCCACTGCCGGTGTGTTGGCTCAAGAGGTAGTCCTTCTTCAACAGCTCCCTGACCCTCCTGCGAACGTCATACCACCTGTTCTGGATGTCTACCTTTGTCCGCAAACATGGTGATTGTGCGTTCACCCTGTCGACGATCCTCTCCCATATCTTGGTTTTCTGCGACATGGGTGTCTGTTGGACCAGTGTACCAAACAGCTGTGGCTCTACCCTGAGGATCTCATCTACCAGGACTTCCAATTCACTATCTAGGAACTTATGATTCTTCTTTGGGGGCATGGTGATGGGTGGTGATGGTGAGTGATGTGTGTGTTGGTGTGCAGGTGAGGGTGGGTGAGTGTGTGTTTAGCTGGGTGTATGTGAGGGTGCTATTTGTTGAGGTGCTGATTGTGTGTGGCTTGTGTGATGGATGAGCTGTGGGTGGGTGGGTGGTTGCTGTCTGTTGTGTGCTGGCAGGTCATTAGAATTTGCAAAGGATCATGGTAGGGATTTGTGTCCTTTATATGGGTGGAGTTGTGGGTGTGTCTTTGTTCCCTGTCCCCCCCAGTATTTATTGGCTTTGTAATTGCTTGTTTGGTCTTTTTTGTGTGTTTTTCCCTTTGTACTTTTTGTGCATGTAGGAGACGTTCTTGTGACCGAGTCGGACCCTGCAGTTGTCTCGTACGAGCTTCTCCGAGTCGTTCACGCTGTGTTTGTGCTGTTTTCTATGCTGCGTACGCGTCGGTCGCGGTGTATTGGGTTGCTTCTGCTCGCAGTTTTGTATGCGTGTCGGTCGTACAGCTTGGGCTCCGTGCGACTCGGTCGTGTTTTCCACGCGTTGCATCGTACTGCGCGGGTCGGACTTTGCGGGTACGTTTTGTTCGGGTTCATTCCTGGTGCGTGTCGGTCTGTTCGATTCGCGTGGTTTTCCGGCCGGTTGGCTGTTTTCCGCGCGGCTCGGTCGTTCGGCTTGTGTTCCGTACGAGTCCTCGGATTTTGCACGCTTCTCATCGTACTTTGCGGGTCGTCCTGCACCTGTACGTGTCGGTCGGTATTAATTCCGGCTCCGAGTCGGTCGGTACGTTTTCCGGTCCGAATCGGAATCGGCCCCACTGTGTTCAAGTCTTAATAAAGATAGTCTAGGGAAAACAAGCATTCTCAAAGCCAATAGCAATGGAATGGCTTACATTTTCAACTATAAGTAGGGTGACTATCTAACTCCAGGTCATTACATACACCGTCTCCAGTCCTGAACATTCCACCTACAAATCATTGATTGGAAGTGTGCTAGTACAATTAGCTCAATGGAAGCAAGACAAGTCGACAATACCAAGACTGCTTTAAGGTTTGCACACCAAAGTCCAGAACTGAAGATGGTGTTTGTAATGGACTGGGGAAGATGGTCACCCCAACTACATACCAGAACTATTGGCTTTGCCAATGCTTCTTTTTTCTTTGAGAGGCAGTGCGCATTGTGATCAAAGACTGCTCATTCAAGCATTTCTGAGCAGTGAGGGGGGAGAAAAAGCAGTTGGAGGGGTAGCTAGGAACACAGCCTGAATGGACTGCTAGTTATCCTAACAGAAGTAATGTTTTTCGCTCCACTTGTGAGAGAAAGTGACCTTGAACACTATTAACCACCACGTCCCTTGTAGGAAACCTACAAGACAGCCAGGAAATTGTAAAGTTGAAACTGCCAATATGGTGGGACGCACCTTTTGGAACGAGGTAAATGATTTATATAAAACTGCAAGCTTCCTAAAGGCTAACAAAACCCTCTTGAGTTGATGTCTCATTGTTCAAGGAAGAGCTTTTGTCAAGAGTCCTTCTGAGGACTAAGAGCAACAAACCCTACTTGGTTCCAGAGCTGATTAACTTGCTGTTCCAAACTTCTAGAAAGACCATCAAAATCAAGGGCCAGCCGCTTGACTGAAGTAACTAAGACTTAATATGTAGGGAGAAGTGCCTTGCATGTCCTTGGGCATTCTACCCATATGGTGAAGACGATGCTGAACTGAACTGCACCAGCCTAAGATATGAACCATCATTTGAAGACGCATCAGCAAGCTGCTTGAAGTCCCTCACCTTTGAGTTGAGGAGGAAATGAAGGACGTCAGGTAGTCCTAACTTTTGCTGGTGCTAGGACACCTGTGTTTTAGGGCTTTAATTCTTTGGACAGCAGAGTATAACCTTGTGTGGCTCAATACCCAACACTGCGTGCCCTGCAGTAGATAGAGGTGGCGATCCTGTCCTATTGTCATGCAAAGGATGAGCCTAAAATATTACCTAGAAAGTGATTGAAAATGAACTGCAATGTACAGCTTATGAACACTTAGCAGAAACTGTATCTAAATGTTAACTTAAGACACACAGGCACCCTTGAGTCATGGTTCAAGGGTGCCTACGTTGCAGGCAGGATTGTATTTGTGCAGGAAGCGACACCTTCTTTCTCAAAAACAATCCTATGAGGCATTTTCCTCTTTTTGTGTGTGCTGCAGAAGGCAACGTATGTAGAAGGAGGAAATAACGAGGAGAAATAGACCTATTTATCCTCGTTACACCTCTGCTGGGGAGGTGCAGCATTTCGACACATTCCCAGGTCTACCACTATTGGTAAATGTTTGGTTGGTATGCACCAAAATCTGTGGGTAGATGCGTGGGGACAACCACGCTCTACCCATGGAACGCCTCCCGGGGCAGAGTAACGCAAGGCAACGATTGGCTCTGCCTTGCTTAACTCCAGATTTATTAAGCCATGCAGGGCCACGCATCTGGCCCTAAACGCAAAAACCCATCATCCCATGAGGTTTATAATGACAATTTATTTTTACATAGCACTCGACGCTGTAGCACGAGGGGGACTACAAAGATTTTTAAAGCCTGCCAGAGTAATTGAACGGCTGAAATAAAGGAAGATTGAGTTGCAGGTTCTAGAGACTTGGGCCAAATAATATCTGTCCCTCTCGGATTTGAGACTCATCTGAGGCACAGCAAAGAACAGTTGATGATCACTTCTTAGCTTGTAAGAAGATGAGGAAGGGGGTAAAATGTTTAATTGAAAACACCAGGGACTTATTTATGCAAATATTTGAAATCCAAACAAATTAAAGTCATGGCACGATATTTATCGACTTTGAGAAGATGACAGGCTGGCATGTTTCCTGGGAGTGAGCTCTTGACTGGCAGGGCACATGCAGATGTGTGTAAAGAACGCTTATTTTACTGTCCCATCTTGGTTGGGACTTAGACTACAGTGTAAAACAAATCTATTCCTGAGCCTGAGTCTGGTTTTAAAATCTACACCAGGGCACCTTGGTGAGTCACGCTGGACATCTGTTATTCAGCGCCAAGCTACCCTCCTGGGTGAACGGGCGCTTTCCAAATACACATGTTATTATATGTTACATGTCGACCATTCGCATTTATGTTATGTTATGTTACATGTCGACCATTTGCATTTTCGTCTGACTCTAGGCTCCCGCTAACATCATTTTCTGTGCATTATGATTGACAATCATGAGTCTCTGCAGACGTAGCACACATCCCCCGGTCTCCCTACTCCTCGGCAGCTATACTGAATGCTAGCAGCATAAGAAAGCTGAATCTGAAAGCAGAGAAAGAGATGATTCCACAATACATTGAGTGCAGGGCACAGGACTGGCCACATCACTGCACAATTACGACGCAGCACTGTGACAGATTGATTTTTGTACATCTACCTGAGGCAGGACCTGTGCAAAAAATGTTGTTGTTCCAGATAAACTAAATTTCCCTGCTGGAGCACTACCCATCTACAAATGACATAGCTATTTTCAGGAACGTTTGTTGCAATTTGGCACCACCTAGTGGGTGTAGCTTCAAACAGCACCGTACCGAAAAGAAGTGCAGCTTTGTGCGCCAAGTGTGTTTTAGTAAAATGGGCCCATATGGTCACCATAGGATGAATATCAAAGAAGCAGAGGCTTCTGAAATGCTCTTGTAGTATATCAGCTATGCATTTCCCAGCAAGCACTGCAGGAATCGGTCATGTGGAAACCGGTTGCAGTGAATGGTACTTTTAGGAGCCGGCTAGAGAAAAGAATGACGGTAGAGTAAATCATTCATGAGAAGAATACAAGTTAATGGAGCAAGGACGAAGATTGCAGCATTTTGGAGGATGTATTTATAGGAACATTTCTTGTATGACCATATAGAAAAAAAAAGTTATTGATGTAAGGCCGTCTAATATGTTAGTATGTTCCACTAGTGGAAAATATATATGTAAATGTATAGAAACACCCGGTTAAGGGAATGTTTCAGCCTCCAGTGACAGATGTCATTTTTCAGGAGCATAGGCGCGTGAAAGGGCAAAAGGGCCTTAAAGAGACACTGCCTTGTTGTACTTAACACTGATAAATGGCAGCCGGGTCCGCATCAGAGAATAACAGGGCGCGCTCCTGTCAGTCAGTCAGTGATAAATGATGAGGGCAGCACAGAAGAGTCCACTAAACAGAGGTCTGTACATGACAAGCCCGTCTTGTCTTTGCAGCCTGGTTAACGCTACAAAAAAACTCAACTTTTTTTCCTCTGAAATTATTATAACTAAGTAATTTACAGATCACTCATTTTGATTGGTTTCTCATTTCCATCCTCTTCCTTTATCACAGGTGGTAACACTTAATTTCCCCTTCAGAGCCCTGGCGCGTGCTGTCTTAAATGCAAAATCGGAATAAAACCTCTCTGGAAACAGACACTTTTCATAGCAGCACAATTATTGTGAACAATTAGGTCGTGAATGGGGGAGAGAACCACACACCATCACTAGGAAGGCGTGGGAGACACAGAATTCAGAATTATACCTCCTCGAAACTGGAACAAATTACCCCAAGAATGGTAGGTACAGCCACATGCACAACTATAATAAATTATTTCCCCCCAGATTAGAATAGGGAATACATGCAGACCTGGGAATACAGGTCAATTCCTTGTATTTTACCCCCTTTCAGGGGAAAAAAAATGTGTCTAAAACTGAGCTCATTTGCCGCCACCACCAATGTGTGGAAGCCTTACTCTCAGCTGTGTTCAGGGGGTTGGGCGTATGGCGGTAGCAGGAGGGCCGAGCAAGTTTAGTGTAAGCTGGGAGGAGCTTTTTCTGCTCCCCCAAGCTACAGCTGGACGGGGGCCTGGTGCAGCACCTGCGCGCTGCCCCGCCAAAGGTCTGAGCTTGTGTCTCTGGACCCAGAATTATTAGTTCCAAAGTTTGCAGAGCTAATACTCTGGGCCCGAAGATAGCATGAAACTCCTAGTGGCCTATTTACGAGTATGTCACGCAGTGCAGCACAGCAAGTCAAGCTGCGCCGCACTGCGTGACAGGAAAAGGGCAGGAATGCGCCATAGTTAAGGCAATTCGGCAGATTCCTGCCTTTTCCCCTGCTCTGGCAGCCTAGCACCAACGGAGGCACCCTTGCACCATGGTGCACAAGTGCCAGCGTTGCATGTAGGATTGTTTTTGTGCAAGAAACGGCACCTTCCTGCACAAAAACAACCCTGAGAGGTATATTTCTCTTTCTATGTATGCTGCAGAATGCAGCGCACATAGAAAGAGTAAGCAACGCAGAGAAATAAAGATATTTCTCCTCGTTACGCCTCACCTGAGAAGGTGCATCTTTTTGGTGCATTCCCAGGTCTACCAGTACTGGTAAATCTGGGAATGTGTCAAAAACCATGTGATTTGCATGGGAACATCCACGCAATGACCATGAACGCCTACCCAGGACAGAGAAAGGCAACGCAGAGATTTGCGCTGCATTGCCTTACTCTAGATTTATGGAGCCACTCAGGGCCGTGCAAAGTGGCCTTGTGTAGCTTCTTAAATCACATGTAAGGTTTGCGTCACTCTTGCACCACGTAGCCTGGTGCAAGAGCGATGGAAACTGGCTCATAAATAGGCCCCATAGTTTCCAAAGATGTATCTCCCTCAGGGATACCACTCTTGGCAATTCGTGATGTGGTCCCAAAAGTCTAGATGTCCTGTCTCTCACTTGTTTTGCTTTACCACAAGCTGAGGCACAAACAGGCTTATTTATCACTGAGACCTTGCCTGCAGACTGTCAGGTGATTTACCTTCTTTTTAATCCTACCTTTGCCGAAAGATGCTCTACCCCTTAAATCTCCAGGCTGGCTGTCATTAGCTTGGTAGAAGCTGGCAAGACAACCATCTGGAGGAAAATATGGAGACCCAGAAACATCTCCATCCCCTCTCCTCAATGAAACTGAGCATGCTCTATCACTGTGACTGCCTCACATGAAGGCTGTCTCACCACCACTAATTAAGGCTGTCTCACCACCACTAGCAACAACCACACAAGACATCTTGAGCCAGATTTACTAACCTATCATGCAACACAGTGTAGCAAGGCAACTTGCTGTGCTGCGTGAAAGGGAGAGAGCAGAAATGCACCATATCTACTAAGATATGACATACATCTGCTCTCTCATAGCACTGGCACACTTCAGGTAGCCTAGCACCAACACAGACACCCTTCCCCACGGTGCAAAGGTGGCAGCGTTACAAGGAGAAATGTTTTTGTGCAGGAAGGAGCTTCCTGCACAAAAACTATCTCTCAAGTAATTTTCCTCTTGCAATGTGTGCTGCAGATTGCGGCACACATACAGAAGGAATAACAAGGTGAAAAAAGATTTTTCTCCTCGTTACCCCATCCTCTGGGAGGCATAGTGATTTCACGCAATCCCAGGTTTACAAACCTTTGGAAATCTGTGATTGCATGAAAACCATGAGCGGATGAATGGGTACGCCCATGTTCCACCCACAGAATGCCTCCCAGAATGAAATGTAATGCAATGCACTGCAAGCTTTTGCATTGCGTTACATTTTTAACAATGCCACACAAGGCGGTGCAAATCGCCCCTTGCGTAGCTTTGTAAATATTTAATAGCATTCTGAGTCATGGATGCACCACAAAAGTGGTGCAACCATGATGCAAAATGTTAGTAAATCTGGCCCCAAATATCAAACAGGAGAACTGTAAGAACAAGCCTCTTTTGGCATAATCACCCCCAGTTTTTTGCACTAATGCTGCTGCATGCTTTTTTGACTCTTTGTACCCGGACTGTGCTAGCCAGGCCCCAGTGCATGTGCTCTGATCCCTCAAACATGTTAAAATTGGCTGATCTTCTAGTTGGTGTATTTAACCCACCTATTTATGTCAATAGTACATGGTACAAAGTGTACCCAGGGCCTGTAAGTTAAATGTCACTGGGGGCTTTAGCACATATTGTGCCACAGCTAAAGTTAGAAGGCAAAGCATGTCTTCAGACCTACCCCAGCAGCCTGGGTTTGCAGTTTTGAAACTTCCCATTCCACCCGGCCAAATAAATCTTTTGCCAGACCTAAACCTTTGTTTTTAATACTTATAAGTCATCCCAAAGGTATGCTCTATTTGCCCATAGGTCAGAGTGAACGGTATTTAAAAAGTAGGACATGTATATTTTATGTTTTACATGTCCTGGCAGTGAAAAACCTCCAAAGATGTTTTTCATTGTGTCAAGGCTGGCTCTCCCATAGGAAGGCACTGCGGTACATTATAGCACCATATAATGCTTAACTTCAGTTTGGGAATAGCTGGGAAAATGATTTGAGGACTCATTTTAATAGTAATTTAAAATCCAACTTAATGGTCAAGTTGGATTTTATATTACTATTTTGAAAATTACACTTTTCGAAAGTTGTCATTTTTCTGCCTCAGCCAAATGTGCCTTTCTGCAGCGCTCAGTGTCACCCAGGAGCTGAATGGCTCCTTGATTAGGTGTGAAGTGGCTTCCAGATCTGAGACAAGGGGAGAGGGATTGACCTTCCTCTGACAGGATGACCATTTGGGCTGTGTCCAGGAAATTAATTAACTTCAAAGGATGCCTACCCTGTCACTGGCAGATAGCTCACACCTGGGTCTGTCCTCTCAATCGTCTGGCTAGCTTCCCAGGCACCATTCTCTGTGGGGAAGGAACTGGTCCTCAGAAACAAGTTTTGAGTGACCACAGGGTAGGATTTGCTCATTTACCTGGCCACACCTCTAGGGCGGGACAGTGGAAGAAAGGTTCTCCCATGTTGGTTTGAGGTAGAGGGGGGCACTGATAAATAGTTTAAAGTAAAACACACAGGTAGTGCTGCAAAAGTGGGTAGGTCACCCATAGAAACCTTTACCCCATTAGTTAGGGAGTGGCCAGGAGTTCCCCCCCACCCACAGACTGGCACTAAGCATACATATGGCACTCCCAGTACCCTCCTCAGAACACTGCTGGACCTATGGAAGGCTGAAGAAGCATTGCAGCCAGTGATGTGACATGTGAGGAGGACCCGAAGGGTTGGACCTGCTCCCATTTTCACCCAGGACTTAGAAGTGGTCTCCAAGGGTCAGTTGACTGACCTCCTGTTAAATTACAGTCACACAAAAGCTACAAGAAGTCCACTTACCAGAAGAGCCCAGCTGACCAGTTACAACTGGACCTGCTCTGGTCCATGCTGGTGGCTTTAGTCGGAGTGAGTCCTGAACCGTAGGTGCTGTTCCTGAGATCCTGAAACCCTTGGCTGGTGTTAGAGTAGGCTCCTGCCCAAACTGCCAAAGCTGGGACTTAGAAACCATTTGTTATCTTTTTCTCTGAAGAACCAGAGGGGGACTGGGACCGTCGTCGAGCCGAAAATGTCAACAATGATTCACCGTTGAATCAAACTTGCTGGGTTGTCCCACTGGAGGAAATCTAACCTCCAGAAACGTTTCCTTAAACCATACCTTTGGTCCATTGTAGTGCAACCAGTTTCCCACGGTTGGGGCTGTGTGTTTATTGGCACTAAAAAATATAATTCAAACTATAGAAATTCATATCTCTGCTTCCTCTTATTATATTTTTGTCATTTTGGTATCATTTTGTTCATTAACATATTCCCTATGTTTATATATTGGAGTGGGAGTGGGATTTTTATGTGTGGTATTTTTGAATTCTTAACTGGTTTAGAACTTCTAAATGCTATACACATTTTCTTAAATTTAGATTGTCTGCTCTGTGCCATAGTCAACAGGCGATGAGCTCAGGTTTAAATTACTGAACCTTTACTGGACCTAACAAGAATACTGACATTATTACTTGTGGTGGACAATCATCCGCCCCAACTAATAATCCACTTTTTCAAAAGAACCATCAATCTGAAGTCACGGAAACATGGAGCATGTTGTAGTCCATAGCAGAGCATTAACATGCCTCTTCTAGTTTGACAGAATTGTTCAGGACATGTTAAGGAGGCGGAGACCCAGCAACATCTCTAGTGCGCTCTTCTTTACCAACAGACTGAGGATCCTCAGCTACCTGTACCACTATTTGCCATTCAGTATGCAGGTTCACTGGAACACCACAGTAAGATATTAGGTTAATGTTGAGGGGGTGGAAGCCTCACTCAGGCAACAACCACAAATAGTCACTAAGTTAAACTGTGCATAACCCTCTGGTAGCTTGGCACAAAGCAGGAAGGCTTAACTTAGAAGCAATATGTAAAGTATTTATGAAGCACACAAACAGTAATAACATGAAAACACAACACAAGAAAAATCCCAAACCAATTTAGAAACATAGAGTAAATGTTAATAAATAAAATGGTACAGGAATGTCAAAAATCCAATCAGTAGAAGCAAAGATATTACATTTTTAAAGTTTTTAGTGAAAATAGAGTCTAAAAGCACAAAGTGCCACTTGCGGTCATCTGGTCCCGCTAAACCAAGTAAAAAATGACCAGTTCAGGCCAATTGCAATGGAGTGCGGGTCAGATACAGGGACCAGATTAGTCCAGCTGAAAAGTTACCTTAAAAGTC
Organism: Calotriton arnoldi; assembly: GCA_963921515.1. Taxonomy (NCBI): domain Eukaryota; kingdom Metazoa; phylum Chordata; class Amphibia; order Caudata; family Salamandridae; genus Calotriton; species Calotriton arnoldi. Next base: position 3,969,621 of record CAWUFW010000567.1, read on the forward strand.
CAGCACAAAGAGTTCAGTTCGAGTTGGAGGAGGCCGTGAGGAGGGGCTGAATGTCGCAGATGGTCGTTGCTGTAGCACGAAGAACAGGTTGGGCGTCACTGACGGTTGTCATTATAGTGCGAAAAGCCAGTTGGACATCGCAGACGGGCGTTGGACTAGCTTCGCGTTGGTGGTCGCCACGGGCTGTCATTGCTGTAGCGTGACGTGGAGGTCTGCCTTGCTAGCCATTGCTTGCAGTTGTTGTCAGTGCGAAGAGCAAGTCTGTTGGGACAGAAAACTCATCTGCATACATGCACCCCTGCCCTGAGTGCCCAACTGTACTCATAGCTGGATCCCTAATGCTGATTTGTGTTGTCATAGACAAACACTGTTCATGTGTGTGTGCCATGACATAGGCCTGTCTCACAGATTGCTGTCTTGTTGGATCGTGAGGGGTGCCTAAAGCACTACCCTCACAGTGGTAGAAGGCCTACTGGCTGATTTGTGAGTTGCTGCATTCCTGAAAGCTAGGTGGGACACACACTAGGGCGGGGAGGACCAGGCCTTTCAGAAGACTTCAGAGGGTGCTCTTTGATTCATTGAGAGGTCACAAGGAAGGGGCCTGGGCACATCTCAGGAAGGAGATGGGGCTGATAAGAGAATCATAAAGAGTAGGGGTGGGAGCCCTGGGCTAACCTTCTGAGGCACATATCACTGAGACTGACATCCAGGTGTGACCTCTAGTCACTCCGTTGGCCTGTGTTGTGAGACTATCAGGTTTAGAGACATCCCTGCTGTGACAGACTGCTTTGAAGAGGAAGAGCGAGCAGAGAAGTATGTACTTCAAAAGAAGCAGAATCCCAACATAAGACTCAGACTCTAATTCACATTTGGTGTCTGGAAATGGACTATACGAAGGGAGGTTGAGACCCCAAAAATTGTTAACTGCGAAGCAGCCAGATGGGCTGTGTGAGGAGGGGAAGCTCTGCAAGACTTCTGCCTGTGACCAGGACTGGGGCCGAAGCCTTCTAGCCTCCCTGCTGGGTGAGAGGACATCACTCAGGCAATCCAAGACCACCTGCCCTGGAGCCTGGGTACCAGCACCTGCCTGTTTGCCAAGACTATTGTGACCTGTGAGGAGAGCATTGGAGGGAGCCATGTCCGGTGGGGTGCCCTGTCAAGTGGATTCCTTGTGCAAGGTGTGAGAAAACGGCTTCTGCACCGATCGAGTCGTTGCCTGTGTGCAGGACTGAGTCAATGACCCCTGTATGCCAGGAGAGGGCCACTGTGAGGATAGCCATGTGAAAGACTGCCATGTGGTAAAGGCTAAAGCCTTGCACGGTAGCAGTGCGGCAACCCCATATGTCAGGAGGGGACATCATGGTGAAAGACTGTCATGCGGTAAGGGATGAAGCCTTGTGTTGCAGTGGTGTGGTTACCCTGTATACCCAGAGAGGCTGCTGTGGATAACTTTGCTGTGTTTACTGGACCAGAGCCCGTGGACAGCAAGCAGTGGTGACCCTGTGTATCGGAGGAGGTCACCGGAAACACCAAGGACTGCGGCTTGTTCTACTCCGTTGGATAGTTGAGGACGCCATGGGAGCACCGTCACCCAAGTGTGAGACCAAGAACCAGTGGCGTAACAAAAGTTTAAGGGGCCTCCCTGCAATGTACATGGAGGGGCCCCCACTCCGGATTTAATCCGGAGCGCTCAGGCCTTAGTACTGTGCTGAGGGGGCCCCCCCGCACCGCGGGGGATGCGGGGGCCTGTGTTACGCCCTTGCCAAGAACCAGATCATTGTAGCCAACACCTTATCTGGAGTGAGGGAACACTTAACCTTCAGGAGAAGCTGCAGGAAACCTTCAATTGCTGCAGAGGCATGACAGCGAGGGAGAGAGCCTGTGCCCCCTGAGTGCAGCTGCCGAGTCTGCGTACAGTTGACTCACCTAACTTGGACTGCAGCTGCTGCAAGCGATCATGGAAGGGGCACACTCTATGAGTCCAAAAGATTCCCTTCTGCCAGAGCGTGAAGCTCTTCGTTCGAGACAGAGGGCCTGAGGGAACTTGCTGTTAAATAGAGCACGTATGTGATAGAACACTATTGACTTTAAATCAGAGTGGTAGTGGACTCTTGAGACTCAGACCACTAGTAGGGCATACCCTGGATGATACCAATAGTGAATGAGGAATAATCACAATAGCTAATGTGAGGATTGAGTGAGACAGGGAAACTCCAAAGAGACACTAGAGCCCCAATCTCAAGGGAGGACTGAGTAATTGTTTGTGAATATCATATTCTTCCTTTGTGTGGTAGGCAGTAGAAATAAAGTACTTCCTTTCGTTATGAAAGTGAGTATTTTGCAAGGCAATGATTTATTTCTGCTGCTGTGTGCATTTTGAATTGTGAGCCTGTATTCCCTAATCTGTATCCACACCTCTCCCCGAGTGAGCCTTAGACTGCATCAGCCACGCATTCCCTGAGAGTCAAGTGCAGAAGGAGTACTTGACCCAGTTACTCAGGATCCATAGTTGGTCTGACACTGGGGACATTGGGAGTAAAAGGCCTCAACCCCCATGGTTGAGCCCAGTAGCCCCTGCGCACCCCTTGTCCCTCTGAACGAGGTTCTCACAAAGTGTAACTGGAACGTCATGTTGGTGGTCATCACAGGCGGCAGAGTCTTGGTGCGAATGGGCCTCTTTGCGGTTGCAAGGAGCCCAAACTTTAAGATTTTCACCTTTTCTTTAGGAGGGGTATATTTTGTTGCCAACCAAGTGTCCAGGACCTGGGAGGCACCTCTTGGGGATTGGGAACTCACTCCTGCAGAGGCCAGCAGGGCTCAGGCAGGTCCAGTTGCAGCAGGTCAGCTGAGCAGATGCAGAGAGGCCTCTGAAGCTTGTTGTGTCCATGTAGCTCACACAGGTGGTCAGGCAACTGACCCTTGGATTCCCTCTGGTTAGCGTAGGATGAAGGCAGGCTGGTCCAGTTTTCCTTCTCAGACACCAAGGCAATCTTTAAACCAGCAGGGAAGTCCTTCTTCTGTATCTTCCACACTTGCAAGATTGTTCTGAGTAGCTGTGGAGGCCCAGGCTTTGTTTTTGGGGGGTCTTCCTGTGCTACCCCCACATCTGGTTCTGGTTTCCTTCCCCTGCCAAGGCTCCAAACTGTCTGGGATGAAAAAGGCAGGGCAGGCCTGTCAGGGAGGGGGGGGGGCGTGTGTGTGTGTGTGTGTGTGTGTGAGGAAATGCCCTTTGAAGTGTAAGTGGGCTGGGAACAGTTCCTACCCATGCCATCCTGTTAGGATGGCCCTTTCAGTCCACACCTAAGCCCCTTCTGTTACTATCTGGAAGCAATACACAAACCCCAACAGCAGAGACATTCATAGTTATGTGACACAGAACACTGGCAGAAGGCACAAATGGTTGGAATAAGAAAATGCTAACTTTCTAAAAGTGGCATTTTCTGAATTGCAACTTAAAATCTGACTTTACAATTAAAGAGGATTTTAAATTACAAATCATTTGAGTGTAAACACCATATCTCTATCTGCTCCCAATCCAAAGGTATCACATATCAAATGTAATAAGGTAACCCAGTGTTAGTCAATTGGAGAGAGAGGCCTTACAAAAATGAAAAACGACTTTAGGAGGTTTTCACTGCCACGACATGTAAAACACATATGTCCTACTTTTTTTTTTTTTTTTTTTTAATATTTTTATTAGGCTATTTTGTACAAATTTTTCACCCATGGATCAGCACCAATTTCGCAGTAAATTGACAATACGTGCAGAGAAAGTAAAGAGAGTAAGTAAAAAATACAATAAAGCGAGAATCTCAGTCAAGACATTTTAAGCAGCCAAAAAAATAAAATAATATAAAAAAAGCAAAAAGGAAAAAAAGCAATAAGAACAAGCAACGAGCATAAGAAACCAAAAGGTTGACAAGCAATAATCTAAATTCATGACTCTAACATTAATTTACAATCCTTAGGATTACACCATCCCATACACATAAATAAATTGGCCTAGATTGTTGCCCTTAAAATTCCTATTTGTCCTTCCATCTTGCCAATAATGCCCATATACTCTGCCCCAGCATTTTTGCTTTTTTACCCTTCCTCTCATAAATGGCCCTTTCCATTGTGTATAGTGAAAGTAAGCGCGAAAGCCATTGATGAAAAGAAGGGGGAAGAGGATCAAGCCAGGCCGAAGCAATGCTCATCCGTAATACAGCCATAGCCACAAAGAGAAATTTTTGGCCGTGTCATTCCGTTCGCTTCTATTAACTCCCAGCAATACCAGAGCAGGTGTTATCGTAATTTTTAACCCCAGTGACATATCTAAAAATCTCATAATAGAATCTAACAAACACTGAAGACATGGACAGGTCGCAAACATATGCACAAGATCTGCTGCCGCCGCCCACACCGTGCACAATGAATCCCTGAAAGCCCACCCCATTGCTTTATCCTTGCTGGGGTATAATATAATGCGAAAACAGTTTTATAATGTTGTGCTTGGAGCCCAGCAGAGCACAAAACCGTCTGGGCTAAACCCAAAGATTCTACCAGCCCCTCTTGTGTAACACCCACTCGTTCCACCCATTTATTCTCATGCTTACCTAAATCATCTTGCTTTAATTCAATCAGCTCAATATACAATAACCTAATAATACCCTTAGTGCTACCCCGAATAGTATCTAAAACTCTGTTTCTACTAAATCCGCTAAGCCCCCTTTTGTACCAAAAACTTCGCAGCTGTAAGTATTTGAAAAAACTCCCCCTTTCCAGCCCATACTCCCGCTGAATGTCCCCAAACTGACGAACCTCTACTTGCGTTATTAAATCCCCAGCAATCCGTACTCCCTTCGTTGCCCAAGAGGCCATTACCACATCTGAAAAAATATCCGGAAGCATAGGATTTTTATAAAGCAGGGTATAATAATTGAATCTTCCCATACCAATCATTCTTTTTAATGCCCACCAAATATTAGATGCAGCAACAAGGGTCTTAAATTTAGTCCTTTTATAGTAGCTATGCTCTGTAAATTTAAAAAAGCAATTTTCAGCCTGATCCCCCAATAACAACTTATAGACATCCGGAATTTCAATTTCCCTATCATTATCCCGGGAAGGTGCACCAAACAATATCCCCATATATTGAAGAGCAGCAGCCCAATAATAAGAACGAAAATCCGGAACTGCAAAGCCACCTCTCTCTCGTGGTAAACACATAAAGCGAAGAGCCCTCCTAGTTTTACCCTGTGCCCAAATAAAACGATTAACTAAATTTTCCAAAGCTATAAACCAATGTTTAGAAAATTCCAACGGAATTGCCCTAAACAAATAAAGAATTTTTGGCAGAAACATCATTTTCACCACATTACGCCTCCCAACCAATGAGAGATGAAGATTATTTAACCTCTGGAAATCCCCTTTCGCCTTCCTAAGTATTGGTCCAATATTCATGGCAACTAAGCTGTCTAGATCAGACATAATTGAAATTCCCAAATATACACCTGACTTTGTAACACGAGGGTCCTCAAAATTAACAAACTGATTCAGTATAATTTGGGTCTTGGTGCTATTCAGTGCATATCCAGAGTATCTACCAAACTCTTGCGCAATATGCTCTACCGTAATTATTGCCGAGGAGGGATCTGCTGTGAGAACAGCTACATCGTCAGCGTAAGCTAATACTTTAAATTCTATACCCTGACAAATAATTGGGGATATTCCATTACTGACCAGTAATAACCGAATTAAAGGGTCCAAATATATAGCGAACAGCAGGGGAGAAGCTGGACACCCCTGCCGCGTCCCCCGTTGTATAGCAAAAGATTGTGTATATACACCATTCAGCCTTAAGCGAGCCGTAGGTGTTAAATAGAGTACCTGAATAGTTTTAATAAAGCCCTCCCCTAACCCAAACCATCTCAATGATTCCCATAAAATCCCCCAGGAGACCCTATCAAATGCCTTTTCAGCATCAAGCAGCAAGGCAGCCATAGGGTCCCCTGAGGCCTTCATTGCATCAAAAAGTGTTATCACTCGCCGTACATGCTGAGTGGTCCCCCGACCTATTATAAACCCATGTTGACACGGATGAATACTTTTCTTTATAATTTTATTTAGCCTTGTGGCGATAGCTTTCGAAAAAAAATTTACATCACTATTCAATAATGTTATGGGGCGATAAGAGCCGGGCTCCCTCGGTGGCTTATCTTTTTTTTAAAAGACCACAACGTCCGCACCAGCCCAAGACTCGGGTGCGGGGCCCCCCCTTTGAGCCTGCAGAATTACCTCACACAGATCCAATCCAATAATATCTAAAAATATTTTATAGAACTCCAATGGGATCTGATCTGGTCCGACTGCCTTACCCGAAGGTAAATCTAATAAGGCTCTCGTTATCTCTTCTTCCAAATTCTCCCTATCAGCCAGGTTAACTTTATTTACAGCAATTCTATCTAAGTATTTTCGGGTTTCCAATGGCGTCTCTAATGAATCTTCTGTATATAAATGATGATAAAAAAGCCTAAACGTCTCTCGGATCCCGGAGGGGTCTGTTATTACCCTTTTATTCTTGTCATAAATTTCCGTTATCTGGCCAGCCACGGATTTCTGTCTAGCTCTTACTGCCAATGTATGCCCCACCCTCTCATTATATTCATGGCAATGCTCTTTTTTTGCTAGATAAATTTCTGCAGCCTTTGCAGCAATATGTTCACCCGCCTCAGCCTTTTTAATAGCAAGCCGGAGTATAATCTCATCAGCCGACCTGCCCTGGCTAAGAGTGGCAGCCAATACCTCTTCCAGTTTTATTAGATTAATTTTAACCTCCTCCTCTCGTTGTCGTTCCTTTTTCTGTCGATAAAAACTATAGCTAGTCGTCTCCCCTCTAACCCCCGCTTTAAAAGCGTCCCATACGATTCCTATATTTGCACTCCCTCGGTTGTACTCCCAAAATTCTTTAATCCAACCTTTCATATATAGGACATATTCTGGATCATATAACAGCCTCCGCTCGAAAGTCCAGCCCCGAGGTTGCTTCCCTCCCCCTATAAAGCTAACTGTAAGGATTAATGGATTATGGTCAGATAATATCCGAGGGAGCAATTCTATACTGGAATTGGGAAGAAGATGATGAGAAGCCAAAAAATAGTCTAAACAAGAGATAATCTTATGTGGTGCGGAAAAAAATGTACTGCCAAGTTCAGTAGGTTTCAGATGTGCCCACATATCAATTAAACCATTATTCCTTATTAGGTTATCTAACGCATTACCAGTCCTTTTTTTCCTACCCGAGTAATTACTTCCTAAAGTGCCCCACTGAACCCCCAAACCATTAATATTAAAATCCCCACAAATAATCATTGGTGAGGGCCATAGAGCTAAGTTTGAATCTAGAAATTCAAAAATTTCCGGATCGTCCCTAGTAGATCCATAAAGAGAACACAATGTAAATCTATTGCTATTTATAGTGCATTCTAGTAGCACCCATCGCCCCCATTGATCTCCAGACTTTCTAATAACTTTAACATCAGTCCTCCGGGTGAGGATTGCCACCCCTCTTGTGCGCGAGCCTTGCGTTGTGTGTACCAAAAGTTTATATCCTAGTTGTTCTAATATTAAAGCTCTGCAACTTTCTATATGCGTTTCTTGAACACAAATAAAATCTACCCGTAAAGTTTTAAGCCAGATAGCCACCTTATGCCTCTTATGTTGATCATTCAATCCACAGATATTTACTGTCACAATTCGTAAATTCATACCTTCAAGTTCTCACTTTCCTTATAAATGATCCTCACCATACCATCCGCTATAAAGCTCATTATGTTTACTTTAATATCCGTCACTCTCTTTAGCCCATCATCATTAAGCCACATCAAAAAAACTTGCTTCAACCTACTCAGTTTTTCCATAAACCTTGCTAAACGTGCAGCCTCCCATTGTGCTGATCCAAAACCAACCTCCAAGAAAAACCCACCCCCACCCTCCCAGCCCCCACCCCCCTGCACCCCTTACAGGCAGCTAGGTCAGGCATGACCTAGGTATGGCAGCTGAGCTTCCGACTCAGGCAGTGCCGACCCTCCCCCCCGGAGACCCCTGTAAAAACACCTGATAAGTAACTTAAGTGAACCACAGGAAGATAAATCCAACAGGGATATGCCCCCTATTCCCAAAATTCCTCCACAAAAACACCATGTTTATACAAAGAAAATCCAGAGCGCTCCCCAGACACTCCCCAAACGACCCCCCATTAATCAAAGATTATTCCCCCTCCCAGATCCCCTATTAACTGGTACGGTTTGCACCCGCCTCTCCGTTATCTCAGTAAGAAATTCCTGAGCCTTCACCTCAGAAAAAAACATTCTGACCTTTCCTTGATAAAGAACCTTAAGCCTAGAGGGAAATAAGAGAAAGGCTTCACAGCCTGCTCCTTGGAACGGGGCTATCATTTGTCGAAGTCTCCATCTCCGCTCGACCGTTGTATGGCAAAAATCCGGCCGAGCGAAGAAGGTATGCCCCTCGAATGTACGTTTTGAGTCTGGTCTTGCCTTGTCTATTATAGCCTGCCTTAACAGATAGTTGCCCACGTAGATTAGTATGGCTCTTGGTCGCTCCCCTTGACTTTTAGCATGAGCTTTCCTAAACATTGGAAAGCGGTGAGCCCGCTGAATTTCCACCTCCCAGTTCCACTGGGGAGTTCCGGAAAGCGCACTTCAACAGTGTGACAACGAAGGCCATAATGTTCTCTCCCTCTATATTTTCTTCCAGACCCAGCAATCGTACATTATTGCGACGCTGCCGATTCTCAAAGTCCTCGAGCTTCCAGCAGACATCCAAGGATTGCTTCTCTTGAGTGATCTTAAATGATTGTAGTTTATCAACCTCCACCTCAACAGCCGCAGTTCGTTCTTCAACATGGGTAACCCGCTCCGAAATGTCGATACACACCTTGTTCATCTTCCGAATAGCCCCTTGCAGCTTTTTATTGACTGATAATGATCTTTTGCTCTCCTGCCGTGCCTCCCCCTGCATTTGTTTTAGGGTAGAATACAATAAGTCCAATGTCGTAGCGGGAGTGAAGGCAGATACACTACCAGATTCAATTAATTCTGCCGTGCCAGAATGGCCGGTGTTTCCTGCATCAAGCCCACTACTAGTACCCGCTGTCAGGACAGAAGCAGAATAGTCCCATTCCAGCTTCCGGGTGGCAAAATCTGTAGACCTCATTTTAGTTTTAGTCCGTCGCCTTGCATTTAAAGATCGACTATACCGCTTTTTCTGTGTAGCAGAAGACTCCCCAGAGGCCGTTTCCTGAGAAGATTCTAACTCACTGACTTCTGATGTGTCTGAGTCGTCGTTCAGTGAAAAAAATGTTTCCCCCCCTCCTTCTGGGGAAAACACAGGGACACTCTGCCAAGGGATTATTGCCACGTGATTAATCTGACCACCAAGAGTGTCGCTGGTATAACAGTGCTCACTGGCCTGTGTGTCTGGTAGTACATGGGTTTGACAGAATGCGTCATCAAGGGGAACTTCTCCTCCTTCCTCATTAATGCCATCCTTCATTGTGTCTTCCTTATCACCCATAGAGATCCGGGATACTGTAGCCTCAGCCTCATCGATTTCATTTGACAAAGTATCCAGCGGGAGTTCACCCGCTCTTATTGTATCCATCTGACTAACTTTGCTCTGTTCCTGGCCAGGACTTATAATTTGTATTGCTTCTTGGAGAGGGAGAGAACTACCTGTCCCAGAATGCACCTGGATGGGCTCAGCAGTTTCGGTAGTTTCGGGATGCTTAATGTTTGCCAAATGGAGAACGGAGTTACCTGGTAAAGAGAGAGTCTCTTCGGATTCCGTATGTGTAGAAATTGCGTCCGGGAGGCCGGGGGGGTCATCAGCTGTCATCAAAGCTGCCGTCGGAGCAGCCTTCGGAGTCATCGCTAACACAGGAGCCGGAGCCGAGGCCGTCATCAACCCAAATGCCTCCAGAACTGAAGGCTGCCGTTGCACACCATCTCCAGCACCAGCCGCGCCGGCCACGCGTCGTCTTGTACCGCCGGCGACCCCAGCATCTTTTGCCTTCGAGATGTCCTCGTTCTTTTTTTGGATGCCCCCACGTCGGATCTGACCCACGCTAGACGCCGTTTCCAAAATGCCGTCCTTCAGGCTCCCCTTAGCCTCCTTCAAAGCCTCCCTTGTAGGTGCTGCGTCTTTCACAATTTTACTCGCCTTTGGAGCCATCCTGCATTTCAATAGGGATAACAAACGCCGGATACTTGCGGAAATCTGCCACAAAGTCAAAGTCCGAAAGTGCCACGCCGACCACAAATCAGCACAAAAAAAGCGATCCTTCGTCCAGCAATCATCAATAGCCTGCTCTGTCCACTCAAGCATATCCGTTTTGAGCCCGCCACCAATTTCACAGGGGTCTCACAGAGGAGTGCAGAGCCGGAGCTGCCTTCCTCGCGGTCAGTCAGCGGCCATCTTGCCCTCCATGTCCTACTTTTTAAATACAATGCATCCTGCCCCATGAGCCTTTAGGGCCTGCCTTAATGGAGACTTATACCTATGAAAAAGGAAGGTTTAGCCCTGGCGAAAGGTTTATTTTGCCAGGTCAAAAAGGCAGTTTAAAACTGCACTACAGGCTGCAGTGGCAGGCCTGAGGCATGTATTAAAATGCTACTTTAGTGGCTGGCACAATGAGTGCTGCAGGTCCACTAGTAGCAATTAATTTACAGGCCCTGGGTACATGTACTGCCATTTACTAGCAATCAGGTATATGCCAGTTGTACCATGTTTTAGGGAGAGAGCACAAGCACTTTAGCACTGGTTAGCAGGGAAAAAGTGTACAGAGTCCGAATGCCAACAAAAACAGGTTCAGCAACAGAAGGCAAAAGTCTCGGGGAGACCCTGCAAAAAGAGCCAGGTAAAACAACCACATACAGGCAGCCACTGGAAATCAGACTTTCAACCATTATGTGCCACTCCTTAGCTTGCACCTGCCTGCAGTGGAAAGTTAGTCAGTAATCAGTAGCGGCCCGTGGTGGGAGTGCTGCCGGGCGGTGACGTGGGGCGGGGGAGCGGCTGGGTGGGGGGTAGTAAACTACGGAATACGACGGAATAGAGGTAAGTAAACATATAAATAAATAAAACGAATTTCGTTAGGGCGCTGCATTGCCAAATGCGATGCAGCGCGCGCAACAGAATTAGTTTTATTTATTTATATGTTTACTTACCTCTATTCCGCCGTATTCCGTAGCTTAATACCCCCACCCAGCCCCTCCCCCGCCCCACGTCACCGCCCGCAGCACTCCCACCACGGGCCGCTACTGTCAGTAATATCCTGATATCTAACGGAAAAATTCAGTCGCACAATACTGTACAGCTCTACTAAAACCTTTTGTACCACGCTTTCCTCTAGCCCTCGTATTATACATGAATCTCATATCAATCTACCCATCATTTGGATTATACTAATGAGTTGTTATCACGTAACAGTCCACACCAACCAGAAGGTGCCAAGATGCTTGCTGGCACTCTACAAATTCATAAGAGCCATCAAGAACATCTTACTTTCTTTGATGATTTATATACTTTGCAATTTGCAATTCAGTCTGTTATGAAAGGTGCAGCTTGTGCCTAGCATGCCCAATGCAATAGATAAGGACCAGTTTTCCCTACTGATAAGTCCATTGCTGCTGTGCCTAGGTAGTTCCATTGCAGCCTAGGCACAACATGGGGCTGCTGCCACTGTCCCATTCAGTTGCCACAGTGCCACACAGTTTGTGACCTGCACAAGCCACATCTGGCCTTTTTGGAAGGGTTCCCTATTTTCATTTCGCCAACCATACTGGCTCATTCTCCAGTTGACTCACTTGTGGCAATTTGACACCATTTTCAAGAAGTGAAACATGGATGTTGCCACATGGCTGTCACAGCACAACATGAGAAGTCGAGGTGAATACTGAAGGACACCACATTAAAAAAAAGTCAAAACTCAGCCTTTGGGGCATCCACGCAGAAGGGGGAACTTCCCCTTACTAAAACAGAACACACAAAAAATTCAAAACCAGAAGAAAAGGAGGTGGGCACACCATGGAACAGCTTAACTGCAGTCATTTACTGGGAAGCGACTAGTAGGGATGACTTTAACATCAGGACTGACAAACTGACCAAACCTTTAGGTACTGACCTTAGAGAACACATGCGAACCCTGGGTCTCTCTTGGATGGGAGCAGGCCCTACAAAGGCAGTAAGTCACACTCTTAATATGACTGTCTGCAATCCTCACGAGGGGATCAATATTAGTACCACACTAATGAACTAGACTGACAAACATGGGCTTGGCTTTGAAATACTATGCCACATATGGAAAACAACTACTTGGCTGACGTGTATGAGAAGGGGAGGGCTGGGATAAATCGATCATTGGTGACCTTAAATCGATCCTTAATAGCCTGTACATCTGTGAGGTATTAATGCCAATTACCTACAAGAATTTTCAGGGCTGGATGGTGAAAGTCTTAAATGAGGTTATCTTTTTTCTCTCTATTTAAAAAATCATACATGCACAGGTGACACATTTTGTAGGTAATACAGTTATTTCTTAGACATATGCCAAGAAGAAACAACATCAATCTATAATAATAACCATTCTAAGAACATTTTCTCTTTCATGAGTGAGATACACTAGGGAATGCATAGGGAGCAGGCAGTTACCGAATACAAGGGGACAAGTGGACAAACACCTGTTAGCACTGCACTACCTTAGAGTAAACCTTCTATAGAATTAAAAATACTTAAAAAAATAACCCATTCAAAGTGCTTCATAGATTAATACACCTTTCAAAGTTTCACTTATCTTGGCAGTGCCGCCTACAACGTTTCATCAATTTACACATCTATAGTATCCATTCCTCTAATGATGGGTTATGGGCAGATTTCCAATTTCTAAGAAGCATTTTAAAACACTTTATTAACTTATCCTTAAAATATATAGGTATGATATAAGAGAGACTCTAAAAAAACACTTCATGTAGAGCATTACCTAAATATAAACAGTGTAATATATTTAGAACTGCGACTAGCATTTCAAATCCAGAGGTCACTCTGTTTAACAGTCGTCCATTCCAAGCTCTGTGCGACAGTCTGGACATTTTCTTTGATTCTAAAGTAGCAAACATCAGATAATTTCTCAAGGAAAAAGCTGCTAATTTGTGGGAAGGTTCTAGACCTGTTTATGCAGGTCCGGCAGACTTTTAACAAATGTAGGTCCAGTTACGAATTGCTCGGTACAGGCGAGGTGCAAACTCCGCACAATGAACTAACATTACTGTGTTGCAACACCCTTCCAGTACAGTGCAATTACACGTTAATACCTCCAGAATGGGGAATAACTGTGGTATTACAAGGCGCAAATTGCACCTTTTCCCCTGTTCTACGAGGGTTAAAGCTCACGGTTACATGTGAATGGGGGATGCGGGGGGGGGGGTCTTGGGGGGGGTGTTGGGCGGGAGTGGAGGGGTGGGGTTAAAAGGGGGAGGGGGACAGGAACAGGAGCCCTGGCAGCGGGGGGAGCATTATACTTGGCAGGGACAGAGATTTGGCAGCTGTTGCCCCCAAAGAGTCTAGTAATTTTATCTGCTGGTTTGATCGAGCCTGGGCATCGCATGCGCTGCAGCGAGGCATGCAGTGGGGGAGTATGGCTTTGAAGCCCCACCCACTCTATGCCCATATTTTTAGTTGTCTTGTGTCATTGTTCTTCGTAAACGCTGGCTTCCGAGTCGTTATTAGGCTTATTAGTCCCTCCTTGGTACTTACTGCCTTGTCTGCATTTGTTACCTCCCATGAGGACTGGACCTTTTACTTGTCTTGTTACACGATCTGCTTTATCTTGGCTCTCAGCACTATTTTATTTAATGATTTGCCCCAATTCCACCCACTACCTCGCAGCACGCAGCCCGCTTTTATTTTACTTACTACTGGCGGTCCGCTTTAACTATGGCGGGCGCGTTTTTTTATTTATTTATTTTAACAGCGCGATCCACTTTCAATATAGTGGCCGCGCTTACTTACTTATTTTTTTTTGTTTGTTGTTGTTTACTAGGGCCCATGCGGCGCTTTCACATGCCGCGCCCCTTTCTTTACACAAACAGTATCTAAAGAAAGGTGCGCGGCCGACATTAAAGTGAAAGCGGGGCATGGGTGCTTTTACCAAAAAAAACATCTGTTTGTCAACTTGACAAACAGATGCTTTTTTGTCAAAGCCCCCATGCCGCGGTTTCACTTTAATGTCGGACACACCCCTTTCTTTAGACGCGGCTTGTCTAAAGAAAGGGGCGCAGCCTTCATGAATGTGAAAGGGCCGCATGGGTGCTAGTAATTTGCAATGCAATAGGTCTCACATTTGCGAGAGTTCAAGCTATTGCATTGCCAACAGCTCAAAGTCTCGTAATTGCGAGGCCTTTTGCATTGCAAATGCTTGTTTTTCTGGTTGGTAACATTGAGTGCAGTGTTTCCACACATGGGAACACCACCCCCTTGTAATGGTGCAGAGCAAGAGTCCACATGGTAATTCTGCTCCATCCAACTTGTAACCAGTCCTTAATGAATGGGGGAGAGGAGTTGGCCTAACGGCTAGGGGGGGTTCGACCTCAAATCTGGGGAACCGGGTTCGAGTCTCGGCAATGACGCTGAACATCCTATGATTCTGGGTAAATCACTTAATCTTCCCGTGCCTAACAAAAATGATGAATGTGTCCTCATGTAACGCAACTGGTGCTATGTAAAGCGCTCCGATACCAGGTCAAGTTCGCGCTATATAAAACTCTGTAAAAAAAAAAATGAAAACTAGAAGGCATTCGCTGTAAGATTTCCTAGTTCGACCTCCTATGAGGCTTTTTTAAATAAAGGATTAGTTAGGTAATGAGTCCCATGTTAACTCTAATATTAAATCATTCCCCCTCACTCTGCGATTGTACCAGACCCCTTTAAACAGGCAGTGCATATAGTGCATAATCCACAACAAAGATAAGCAGCGTTTTAATTGTTATTTTCTCGTGTTAGTCCTTAGCTCTTAAAGGATATGCTATGAGGTTTCTAGGATGTGGGTGGAGGGAGATATAACCGGTGTATTCTAGGGTTTGAATGCTGTATTCTTATTTCCAATACATCTGTTGTTTATTCACCATCCTACATGTGCCTCGTCTTAAAATTGGCGATGAGGAGAACTTTGTTTTATACTGCCCACACCCTGCCTGTGATCTCCAACCCACAAAAGTTGCACTGAGCCCTGAAGGGTGACTATTGTCACCTCAACAGGACGATGGACAGGTACTGTTGTGACAGGTACTGTTGTTAGGGCCATTCTTCCCATGGGCACCATTCTGTGCTTACAGTATGTTGCATGCATTTAATTCTATCCACTTCACTTGTTTCTTAAAAAGAATCTCGCATGGCGCATCAACTAAGCGTGTCTTTACAGGAAAATCATATTCTGCATACGGGACTATAGAGACTATGTTGGTGTCAGTGATGGTTGACCTCCTGACAGCATCGGATGTGAGTGGTGTGACCACTGTGGCCTAATTGGCTTGTCAGCAGCACTTGACACTGTTGACCACAATTTTTTACAGGGGCGGATCCTCCGTCTGACCGGAGGAGCCTCGCCCCACTTAATTGCCCCAGGGACAAAAAATAAAATAGTAATTAAGTTAATTTATTACCATTTTATTTTCCATCAATCCGTTCTAAACCAAGTGTCAGGACTGGGCGGGGACTGCTGAGTGGCAGCAGTGGTGGACTGCCTGACTGTGCAATAGTTTATAGTGCGCAGGTCCCTTTGGACGGCCGTCTTGCAACGGCCAGCCAGACATGCACATTATAAACCTCTCAACCCAGCTGTCTTAGACAGCCGAGTTGAGAGCTTACACAAGCCTCCAGTGTCCTCGGGAGCGACGAGAGAGGCAGCTCAATCCTGGCACTGCTCACATGCAGCGCAAGGATTGGCTAAGCCCAGCTGGACGTGACATCAGGAGAAGAAGACGACCGGAGCGAGAAGGACGTGTCTCCTGAAAGCTTGGTTAGTAACTTTTTCTTTATTTCTTGTATGTATTTATTCTTATCTATGTCTTTTTTTTACGTATTAACCCATTTTGCCAACCCTCCAATTGCCTCGTTTCAAACCGCCCCTGCAGACAATAAGAGAGAGGTCTATAAACTATTTGATCACTTCCTTAAAGGCACGTGGTGGAAGTGCACATCCCTTTTTAACACTAATTTGGGATCAAGCGTGACTATAGGAAAGTGCTCTCTGTCAAATGCAGATAATTCAAAATGCAGCAGCTAAAATGGCAGCAGGTGGTCCCTAATGTTTAATTGGCCTCTAAAGAAATTGCAATGGCTGCTGATTGGGCCTAGCGTGATGTTTAAGGCAATGTGTATTGTACATTGCACTATAGATTGAACTGTACCTCAATTTCTTAAAGATAAACTGATCAGATATTTTCAGCAAGAACATTACGATCTGCCAGTTCCATCATTCCCAAAGTACCAAAAATCCTCCGGGAGAGGGAGGGCTGAGGGGAGGCGCCATTTGGGTTTTAGCTCCCAAGAAATGGAAAACCTTGCCTGATCAGCAGAGAAGCATTCCCTGTCTTTATGCAGGGAAAGGCTTCAGAAGCGGTTAATCCATAATTTAATATAAGGCATTCACAATTCTCTTCTTCTTGATGCTTTCCTCTGCAATTTACTCCAGCACCAAGAAACCATTATACGTGCATTTGCACCCTACAGAAGATTAAAATAATGGGTGAAGTATCAATCCTGACTTAGGACCTCATTTACGAAACTCCTAGCAGCACTTTTGCGCCACCGGAGTGTCACTCTTTTGGCGCTCCGCTGGCGCAATGGGCCGCAGCATATTTACCAGGCCATGCAAAGCCACTTTACATGGCTTTTCATGGCCTTGTAAATCTGTGCCCCTTTCATGCAGAACACTGCGTGAAAGGGGCGTTCCATGGGTGTTCCCGTGGGTGTTCCCATGCAACACCGGAGGAATCTGAAGCATTCCCAGATTTCCGAAGAAACGTAAACCTAGGAATGCGTCAGAATTTAACGCCACACCAGGGGTGGTGTTAGGGAGGTGCCACAAGGAGAAATATCCTTATTTCTCCTCCTTATTTCCTCTTTCTATGCGTGCTGTATTGTACAGCACACATAGAATGAGGAAAACACATCTCGTGATTGTTTTTGTGCAGGAAGGTGTCCCTTCCTGCACAAAAACAATCACCCTTGTAACGCAGACACCCTTGCACCATGGCGCAAGGGTGCCTGCGTTGGCGCATGGCAGCCCATTGTGCGCCGGCGCAGGGGAAAAGGACAGGAATTCGCTGTATCTCATAGATACAGCACATTCCTGCCCTTTTCTTTTGACGCAGGGCAGCGCAGCAAGTTTCCTTGCGGCACTGCCCTGCGCCAAAACCTCGTAAATTAGGCTCTTTATTTCCATATCATGGTATGCCTCTGTGACTGTGTTGCCTTATGTCATAGGGCATGACATATAGTTTTTAGAGATAGGTTACTCCACTGCAATAGTGGAGGGGTACCCTGTTTGTCAAATCGTTGGTTCGCTTCTCGATTTTGAGTTGGGTGAATTGTCAGGTTGCCGATGGGAGTGGCCCCACTAGCTACATCGTCGGAAACCTTACACTGATGGCCTGACAGAGTAGGGGCCATCGAGGTTTGAACACCAATCTGAGTGCTCTTTTTAGATTTTTTTGGTTTTTGTTTAGGAATGCCAGGAAAAATGTTGGGGTTCCCAACAGGAAAAAATGCTTAGGACCCCGACACGAGGGGAGAAAATTCCCATTATGTCAGGGTATTTAATATTTTGCTTTTCTAAAACAAACACCTGCTTTGGGAATTTTCTACTCTATGTTCACTATACCATAGCAGACAAGTACATCAGTTAAAAAATGTAAATTGAATTAGAATTTATACATTGTATAAAACACACTATTACCCATGGGGTTTTCCTAGCGGTGAAATTTGACAGAATTCGAACTGGACTACAGAGAAATCAATTTAAATACTGAATAAAGCATAATAAAATACTAGGAAGCAATCCATCATATGCTACAACAAAACATATTAAAATGCCAAGACCATCAACAAAAAGAAACAGCTCCATGCTACAAAGCTTTCTTCAGCCAACAAAGGGTTTGTCATTGCCAGACAAACACGAGGGGCCACCAAAAAGCACAGGCCTGATTCACACGGGTAAAGCTACATTCGAAAATGTATGCACATGTAAAGTACTTCAGTTTATGTGCAAAAAGTACATTTGCGAATACACAATATTCACAAAGAATGAGCGTAGATTTACATGTTTGTGTATACGTACGTCATACCCTTGCATCAATGCAAATTAGGAAGATTGTAAATAGACATCTGAAACCAAAAACGTAATGCAACTAAATGTAACATTGTGTCTATGGTTTGTACATATGTCATCTAGATGGAATGGCACGCAGCCTACACAGATTCGGAGGGGCATATTTATCAAGGTTTTGTGCCACCCTTGCTCTGTGCAAGGGGGCGCAAGAGCAACGCAAAACCTAAGTGACATTTATCAAGCCACGCAAGGCCACCTTGCATGGCCTTGCATGGTTTGATAGATCTAGAGTAATGCAAGGCAGAGGAAATCTCTGCCTTGCGTTACTCTGCGGCAGGGAGGCGTTCCATGGGTAGAGCGTGGGTGTTCCCTCGCATCCACCCCTGAGTTTTGGCGCATTTCCAGATTTACCATTAGTGGTAGACCTGGGAATGCATCAAAATGCTACGCCTCCCTAGGTGAGGCGTAAAGAGGAGAAATATTTTTATTTCTCCTCGTTTTTTCCTCTTTCTACGTGTGCTGCAGATGAAGAGGAAGATGCCTCAAAGGATTGTTTTCGTGCAAAAGGTGTCCCTTCCAGCACAAAATCAATCCTGCCTACAACGCAATAAGGGTGCCTGCATTGGTGATGGAGAGCAAAAAAATGGGGTAGCGCTAGGAAAGGACAGGAATGTGCGGTATAATGTTAAATATGGCGCATTCACGCAGCTTAGTCCAGCGCAGCAAGGTGGCTTGCTGAGTTGCGCTGGAGGAAAGACTGATAAATATCCCCTGAGGATCATTCCAAATGGAGTAAACATGAAAATATCTGCACTTGACCATAATCCCACACACCGTGCAGCAATAACAATCTAAATAAAACACATGCAGAGACTCAGAAGGGATTCGTACATGGGTTCATCAACATGTTCAGTAAAGCCAGCAAAGAACAGAGGTTATACCTCATATGCGTTCAATATACACTATGCTAGTAAAATAGCAAATGAATACCATGTATAACAATACTCAGTAGCGTGTTAGCACAGGTGAAAATAGAAAACTAAATAAAATACATATTCCGATCATAGAGGAATATTGATCTCACAAAATGTACATTATATTCTGCCACTGAGAGAAATGTACCCCACAGAATCCTGTACCTTTCTCCGGCTGAGAATCGCTGCCCCGTGTTCTCTGACGCCCAAGGACTCAAGCTCCTTTGTCCTTCGCAGGCACCGCCAGTATAACAATCTCCTTCTGGACATGGCTGAGTACAAATATTTCTTTTCTACTGTTGTGCAGTAGAAAAACATTCGAAATGCTACCGAGGAAGTCGCTAGGAATTAGTTGAGAAAATTTCGCATACAAAAGACAGTTATAATTGAAAGCAAAATGGTGAATGTGAGAAATCCTTATTGTGTAGGGTCTATACATGAGGCTTAAACGTAAACCTAAATAAATGAACATGTGCATAGGGAAGCATCATAAATGAGCGAAAAGCTCATAATAAAAAATATAGCCAGATAATTCTATGTTGCACTTCTTGTTCTATTATTGCAAAGGCAAAATGGTCGAGGTCACAAGCCAGAATCCCCTGAATTATAGGCCATATATGTGAATAAGTGCCACAATATATTGTGCATTGTAGTTAGTACATGTAGTAAATAATATGTGTTTTCATATGTACAAAATATATAGGCAAACCCAGCCAACGCTGAAAAAACTTTACACCAACATCATGCAAAATGCATATATGAAGCATGTATATATTATAAGAAAAAATAATGTTTATGGTTCGGAAGAATATTGGCTGAGTGAATATAGAATGTTGTTAGATAGTGGCTTTGGCATGTGTACAAGATAGTTACAAAAACATAACACAATCCTGTCCAAGTCCTGGGATGGATCGATTATCTCAAAAATATAGTTAAAAGTAAAGTAGTTCACAAACAAAAGTTCCCAAGCAGACATCAAAATCAAAAATCAAATGTCCAAATGCAAACTCGGACCCCAAACGTAAAGATTAACATAAAAACAATTCTAAACGCAAACAGTGTCTCGCCTCAATCTGCGACATGGTGTAGTTCTGGTTCCAGGAATTAATTTCTGGACATCCTTGTCATGGTCTGATAGGATGGTGACCAAAACCACTTCCTTCTACCTGGACATGTCTAAAGGGGTGGTGGGGATGGGCAGGGCAAGACATCTATTGAAGGGAATAAGAATTGGGATAGGGACAAGTGTGGGGGAATGAGTGGGGCTAACAAAGACAAGAAGCGAGGAGGGATGGGGTGTCTCGGGAAGGGCATAGAGACAGTCTAAAAGAAAAGGAGGCACGTCAGCTTCCTGTGCTGGGCAGCCTTTGCATTCTGTATGGAAACAAAACTAATAAATCCACGTAGACATGTCCAGGGTGACAAAAGCTTTATTTGCCTACAAGCCAAGACTTCTCCATCAAACCTTCAGAGCAGCAGTACAACCTCCAACCATCACTTTTCACCCAAAAGCTCTCTCTGCCCCCTCAACCTACATTCTCCTGGTGACATCCCCAACCTTCTCATTCCACTCTTGATTACATAGTCAACCTTCTAACATAGGCGGCAAAGGAAAGTAGGTTAGAACATAGCACATCTTCCTCCTTCACATTATAAAACACAACTCAAGAATAGAAATATACATAAAAATCAGAAATATGCAATAAAAAAACTTGTTGATATTTTCAGCAACAACGGATAAACATTGAAATAAATACGGAACAACTTATATAACCTGCTTGCACAAAACAGGAATTACACAAGACCAACTATTGCATCAAATAGTCGGCATGCCACTTGGGTTTGATTAAAGCTCTTTTGAGGACAATCATTAACCATTGAGTCACCAATGGAAAACGTTTTAGGCCTCCCACTCTGAACAGAGGAGTTTTCAACTCTTACTAGTCTTGAGAAACTCCATACATCACACCAATCTAGAACTACCACATTTTTCCCCACTTCACAAATTAGAAAAAGACCCATGAATTTTGACCTTCCTTTCTTCACCATTCCAGACTTTTTCACCAACACTTTAGCACCCTTTTTCCAACTACCAGCACGTACACAGTTTTTGTCATCAAATCGTCTCTTATACCTATTCTGATGTTCCTGTCTGCGTTGCTTAATTTCATTTTCAGACCATTTCCTCTCCACCTTTGTGCTCAAATTTAACCAAGCTGGGTTAAGCTTGCAGTGGGGTCTCTTGCCCTTCAACACTGCAAATGGTGAAATGGAAGTCACTTCATTAGGTATAACTCGATGTGCCCACCAAGTTTCCCTCAAGGTATCCTGTAACGAGAATGTGTCTAATAAAGCACGCTGTGCACAACTTTTTACCAGCCTGTTCATGCTTTCTGCAAGACCATTCGCTTGAGGAGAGTAAAAAGGTGTCTTGAGATGCGTAATTGAGGGTTGACTTAAGAAATCAGAAATCTTCTGTGATACAAACTGCACCCCATTATCTGTGACCAAACTACTCGGTATACCTTTCAGTGAAAATTCTTTTTTGAGAAAGTCAATAACTGTCCTGGTATTTACCACAGAGACACACTTCGTGACCACCCATTTGGACGTATAGTCCACTAAGAGCATTACAAACCACTCATTTTGGTTGAACAATTCAAAGAGGCCAGCAATATCCAATGCCAACCTAGTCCATGGTTCATCCGGGATTTCAACTGGCGTCAAGGGAGCAGCATGAGTTTTCTTGGATTTACCACTGTTGGCACACTGGAGGCGATTCCCTGGGAATCGCCTCCATTTCATGGTCCATCTTTGGCCATCAGTACCATTCACGCAATCTTGCTTTAGTTTTACTCCTGCCCAAGTGACCTTCATGAGCCAAATTCATAAGCTTTTCTCTCAAAGCACTTGGAGGTATAACTCTCCCCCCCCCCTAAATATTTTATCCTCCACAATGCACAGTTCATCCTTAACAGTAAGAAACCCACCTAAAGACAAAGGGACATCTTTCTTGTCTGGTCACCCTTCCACAATAAATTATTTAAGTTTCTCCAACTCAGTATCTCTTGTAGCCTGTTCCCACTCACTGTCCTTTAACGCAGGTCCACACACGCAATTCACCAGCCCACTCTCAGACTTGTTCTCTTCCCCTCATTGGCTGGTAATCTGGATAAGCAGTCAGCTGCGCAATTCTTAGAGCCAGGTATATATTCCACCATGAAATTATAGTTGGACAACCCCTCCGTCCACCTTCTGATTCTGGGAGAGAAATTCTCTAAGTCAAGTGAATATTTTGTTGAGAGGCATGTGGTCTGACCTCACCGTAAAAGGCAACCCTCACAAAAAAAATAGAAGTGCAAGATAGCGCAATACACAGCCAATGCCTCTTGCTCAATGACTGAATAGCACTCCTCTGCTCCCTTCAAGGAACGAGAGGCAAAAGCTACAATCTTTAGCTCGCCTTTGTCCATCTGAGCCAGAACGGCACCCAAATCCTTAATACTGGCATCAGTGGACAAAATCGTCTTTTTATTAGAATCAAAATGACCCAAAGTAGGCAACTTTGCAGTGCACTCCTTGATGACCTTAAAAGCCTGATTACAATCTTCAGTCCACTTGAATTGGCTCCATTCTTTAAGCAAGCTCCTCAAAGGCTGAGCAATGCTAGCAAAGTTCTGGGTGAACTCGGAGCCAAATTCCGCCAGTCCAAGAAATGAACGCACTTGGTCCTTATTCTCAGGTTCAGGAGCATGCACAATGTTGCTCGCTAAATCCAATTTATGACTTATTGCTTCCCCAGAGATGGTGTGACCTAAGTATGTTATGGGTTGAAACTCTGAACTTACACTTCTCCTTCTTAAGTACTAAACCTGCCTCCTGGAGACGACTCAACACTTTCCGCTGAATCACATCATGTTCTTGCATATCACCACCATAGACCAATATATCGTCCTGGAAGAACAATATTTTATCCAGCCCCTCAAAAACCTTCTTCATGATCCTCTGGAAACATGCCGCTGCAGGAGCAAGACCAAATGGCATGCAAATGAAGCGGAATGCTCCCAGAGGAGTCACGAAAGAAGTAAGGTGCCTGGAATCATGATGTAGCATAATCTGATGGTACGCTGAAGACAAATCCATAACACTAAAAATTTTAGCATCTTTAATTAATGCCAATGTCCCCGAAATATTTGACAATGGCTGTCTGTCAACCCAAATATACTTATTCAGCCCTCTTATGTCCACACACAGGCGGATTTCACTCCCACCATCCATAGATGCCAAAACCACCGGGTCCAGCCACTCAGAGCATTCTATCTCTTCAATCACACCATTGTTTTTCAATCTATTGAGCTCATGTTCAAATGGCGTCAAAATCATATGGGGAACCTTTCTTACTTTAGAAACAAAAGGTGTGGCATTACTCTTGAGCACAATCCTGTGATCAAAATTCCTTAACAATCCTAAGTCATTGCTAAACACCTTTGGAAATTCAGTGCATATGCCTTCTGGACGTCCTTCCTCACTGATTACCAACACCGTATCAATGGCATTAGGATTTAAGGTTATACCCATGTCTCTCTGGTGTCTCCACCCCAAAAGATTGTCACCCCTTCTAGCTACATACACCTTCCCCACAGTTTCACGTTCCTCAAAATATATTCTCATCAAATAGTATCCCAAAACATCTATTTTCTTCCCACCATAACCAGCCAGATTTATGTCAGGTTCTTGTAAACTTATTTTTTCGTCCCTGTTGGACTTGGCCCTTTTTGCAGGGTCATCCCTGAACTTTTTGCCTTCCTCCTGGTATTTTGTCTGACCTGGTGTTGGTGGTTTTAGGACTCTTGGCACTTTATCACTGCTGTCCAGGGTAAAGTGCATGTGCTCTCTATGGTAAACTTGGTAAGATTGGTCTACACCTGTTTGGCGTATTTAATTTACCTATCAGTCCCTTGTAAAGTGGTATCTCAGATACCCAGGGTCAGTAAATTGAATGCTACTGGTGGGCTTGCAGCGCTGCTTGCGCCATCCACCAAAGTAGCCTTTCAAACCTGTCCCAGGCCTCTGCCGTTGCAGGGCCTGCGCACGCAGTTTACTGCCGCTGTGACGTGCCACATAAAGTGGGTGCCACGACTGTGACTCCCCTTTTACTACATATCAGTCACCCCTAAGGTAGGCCATAGCTAGCCCTATGTGCAGGGTGCGCTGTAGGTAAAAGGTAGGACATGTGCCTTAACTGTGTGGCATGTCCTGGTAGTGACAAACAGCCATTTTGGTTTCTCACTACTGTGAGGCCGCCCTCTCATAGGAATGCATTGGGGATTCCATGATATGTGTTTCAGTGGTAATTCCTGATCTGAGAGAAGTAGCTTGATCAAGTTTGGTATGTTTGGAATAGTGGTAATAAATGCTGCATAATGATGTGCGCAGATTTATTGTCACTATTTTAGAAATGCCACTTTTAGAAGTGGGCATTTCTGTGTGCTATGTGTCTTTGTGCCTGCCTGATGTGGATTGCATGTCTGGATCTGGAGTGACAGGGGCTGGGGCGGTGCAGTGGCTCCAGAGGGGCTGGGTGAGTCATCTGCATTTGGAGTGGTGGGAGGAGTAGCACCGGGGCCTGAATAGGACTGTGCCTGCCTTCCACAATGCTGGCTCCGCCCCCCTGTGGTGTGTCTGGGGCCAGAGCCTACGCTAACAAAGGAGGTTGTTGTGCACTGTAAATGAAATATTTAAGTGCCCCCCAGAACTGGTTTGGACGGGGCACTGAGCCCTGTGCCAGGGGGAGAACAAAGACTTGCACTGGTATAAGTATTGGGGCTGTGACCCCATGAAGGTGTGCTGGAGGAACTTTTGGTTACCTGCTGGGCGAAGAGGAACCACCGTGGGACCCAGCTGCTGTCTCCTGGGGGTCCCTACGTGCTGGCCTGCCTGTGCCCAGCTCAGCCCCACAGAACTTGGGACCTAGCGCCTCGTGAGCGCTGCATTCTTTACTGTCCCTTGAAGCCCGAGGAGGGGGCTCCAACTTTGTGGCTGGTAGGGCGCCGTCGCGCCGTGGCAGAAGAGCCACAGACCAGGAAGCCAAGCGGCTGTTGCCTGGTTGTGGGCAGGGCTCCTGTGGTGATGAGGAGAGCCCCGCGGGATTCTAAAGAGCCCAAGGAGGGGGCTCCAACTTTGCCCATGAAGAGTGTGTGATGAGCACTCGGTCGTTATCCTTTTCCTGAGCCCAAGAAAAGGGCTCCAGCTCCACTCGTCCAGAGCGATTAGGCCAGAAGGCAGGCGAAGAGAGCCTGACCTGGGGCGTGGCCGGCAGCCGGAAAACATAGCGGAGACCGGACGGAAGTCAGGCAAGGGCTGAGCCTGGTTGTGGGCATGGCCCGCACCTGAAGGAGAGACGCCACCGAGCCTGAATCCAGGCGGGAGCCTACCCCTCGTTGGTGAGCACCAAAGGAAGAGAAAGAGCCTTGCAGGCTCACCCGATGCCGAGGAGGGACCGGAGCTTCGCGGGCTCCCTGCTGAAGTCCTCCCTTTCCCGATTGGTAGGGAAGAAGAGAAACCCCGGTGAGTGGGGCTCACAAGGCACACTGTTGGTGCCTATTTTGTTTTTCAAGCTGCACCGCCAGATCGCGGGCAGCTGCAACGTGGGGGGGGCATTTGGTGTCGATAAAGAGACACGGCTGAGTTGCACCCTCGCCCCATTCCTGTACCGGCCTGTTGGGGACAGTACTCTGCTGCATCAGCAGCCTGGTGGCCAGTTCAAAGGCCACATGCTAGTAGAGCCCTGACTTTGGGACAGAGGGCATTACGGGGAAGCCCAAGACAAGCCCCCGAGGAAGGCCAGTCGGCCTGGGGTTCATCCTCTGTTTTGGTGGGGCGTAAGGCCCTGAGGTGACGTGTGCACCTTGTTAGTGTTACTGTGGTGCACTAGTAAATTTAGGATGTATGCCTAAGATGCTATGCCTATTGTGTTTATGCTAAGTGCCTTTACCAGTAGTTACTGGTTGTGTTTATTTCTCACTACTTGTGTGTGCTACTGCTTATGACAGTGGCCCGATTGGCCCTGTAATGTACATAATCCCTGTAAAGTAATACCTAGTGCCAGGTGGCACAGTGTATATATGTGATTATGCTCTGATGTGTTTGATGGATAATACAAAGGCTATTTTTATATAACCTTGTGTGGAGTTTCTTTTGTGGTGTGCCTAGGGTGTAGCTGCTGTGTGAGTGTGTTGCGCAAACGCTTTACACATTGCCTCTGGGATAGGCCTGACTGCTCGTGCCAAGCTACCAAGGGGGTGAGCAGGGGTTATCTTCAGTGTGTAACTCCCTTGCCCTGACTAGAGTGGTGGTTTCTGTCTGGCTTAGGCGCTTGCCCTAGCCAACCAGAAATCCCATTTCTAACAGTCCCCAAACAGCCCATCCCAATTCTTGTCTCCAATTACAGTATATGGGGACCCTGAGTCTGCTAGCATGCACTCCGATGACCGTTACTGCTGCTCCTAAGATACGACATGCCTTGGTGCACACCAAGTCATGGATCTACTATTCCACCAGAAGTACCTTAACACCAACACAGCCCTGTGAGCAAAATCCTTCACCATGTCCACAACAAAGTAGAAATCTGGGGTAAGTGAAAAATGCATGGGTTTAGATTCTTCCCAATTGATAGCAGGTTTGATGGCCAACTCGTCACCAGTAATAAATCCACTTAGACATGTCCAGGATGACAAAAGCTTTATTTGCCTACACGTCAAAACTACTCCATCAAACCTTCAGAGCAGCTGTACAACCTCTAATCATCACTCTTCACCCAACAGCTCTCTCTGCCCCCTCAACCTACATTCTCCTGGTGACATCCCCAACCTTCTCATTCCACTCTTGATGACATAGTCAACCTTCTAACATAGGCTGCACAGAAAAGTAGGTTAGAACATAGCAAAAACTTTTCTCAAAAACCTGGAGGATGAAATTTCACCTGTTCCACTCCTGCCTCAATCATTCCTGCACTGGCTCTGGCGAGATGATGAGTTGGGACCAGGGGGCACAAGGAGGCACAGGGATGTCAAGGTAAAATGTACTTTCAGCTGTTGGACTGCAGGTATGTAGGCACCGTGTATGGGAGAGGAGTTGTGGACTTGGGTAGTCCTAATCCTGGGCATCACCGAATCTCACTAGCCAGGAAGAACACCTTCCTCACCCTCCTCAGGTCTGTGGATTGTCAAGGATCATCACCTCTCCCTGCTGTATTCCAGGAGGAGGGAGAGGTAGTGGCCTTGCAGATATACACAGTAATAATCTTGTATATCTGTAAGGACACTGGCTTTCCTGCAAAGAAGAAGGACTCCTCCACCATTGTCATTGTGGTGGAAGTGAGTGCCTTCCCTGTGGCTGAAGTCCTCCTTACTTGCCTTAGGTCCTGCTGTCATTCCCCTATATGCGTGATGCCTGCTATTGAAAGAGAGAGAGAGACATAAAGTCAATTCAATTCAGTAGTGTATGTCATTGTACGCTACAAATAAACAGTGGTAATGCATTTAGAGCCTTTCTGTGATGCACATTACACTATAATATGTGCTTTTTGGAATACATCACAAAGGTGGATGTTTCTAATGCCCCATTGTCAAAGAGGTGCTGGAGTCCAATGGGCGACCTGGCCTATCCTAAACATATATACGCCTACTTCAAGAACACCATCATGCTACTGCTCATGCAGGTAGTCATTGCCTGAAGCTGAACAAGGAGGTCTTGCGAGACCATGCCAGGACCCTCCTGTGCTGCAGGAAGCCGACAGAGAGGATTTGTGTGGTGCAATCTGGACCTCTCTGAGATATCCAAGGCCGTAATCCTCGTCCAGATCCTATGGAACCTTCACTGTAGCGCATCTCCAGGGGATATTTTGCCGGCTTGCCGGGTGTGGTTTTTGGCTCATTTGGGTTTCGGGGCGCCTATAAAGCTGTGGGAATGTGCCAAACATTCCACTGTCCCACAATCTCAACTCCCTCTTAAATAAAGTTGTGGGTCTTCTCCTCTGTCATCTTAGGTGCAATCTTAGATTGAGCACTAGCAGTGTGGATATGGATGTTGGTCTGTCCTCTGCATGGCCGAGGAATGGTTAATTTTACTTTTACTATTATTTGATCACTTCCTGGTGCACAGGGTTGGTGTAACACTATGAATTATGCAGCGGATACACAGGTTGCATAGGATCTGACTCTAGGCAAAAGCAGGTGTGGAAAAAAGAGGGGTGATGTGCAACCGTCATTGATGTACTACATGGACACTAGGGATGCCTTACACACTGATGATCCCACAATATCTACTTGATCCACAAGTTAACATGGTTCGTACCACATGTAAAATGTGAAAAAAGCATATCAGACACATATTACACTGTGTCCTATGGTGCAAGATTAAAGAAGAACTAACTGAGCATGTATGACATTATCATTCACGTTGGGTCTTCAGATGGCCTTGACCGCATGTTGATAATCGCAAAGTGGTCATTGGTGCCTCAGGATGTTAGATATGGACAAATATGTTACACATTTCATTACTGATTCAACACTGACCTTCCACTGTGATACAAGAGGGAGACATGTTTCAGGTAATGTGTGAAGCTAAAGTTGGTTGCATACATGCAGATCTTGACCTCTGGGCACTGTGCTGTCATTAAGACCCCTCCCTTGGATTGGTCAGTGTGTCGAAGTATTTTTAAGTATGCATTATCTCTGCATTTTAGTTTTCTGTGTATCGTTTCACAGTTATTTTAGATGGATTGCTCAGGGGCGTAACGCAGGCCCCAGGAGCCCCTGCGGCGCGGAGGAGCTCCCTGGGGGGCTCTATTCAGTCCAAGGTCAATGAATATCTGTGAAATATGTAAAGCTCCGGGGGCCCGCTTCACGTTCTGCAGGGGGGAGAGCTGGGGGAGTCATTTTGCGTTACACTACTGGCGTTGATGTGATTTTTTTAATTTAAATCTTCATATAACACTTAAGTTTGTTATTTGTAATTTATGACACGTGTGATATGTGTTCAGTTTCTGTGATAATTAATGCGCTTTTATATATTATTTTTTCAACCCTTTTGTGTGTAGATTTTGTTTTCATTTTATCCTTGAAGAGTTATTCCTTTCCGCATTTGTCTCTTTGTAATTTTGTAATTTTATTGCCATGCCTATGGGTGGTTCACTGACAAAACATCGACACCCAAAACATCCCCATACCACAATATAAATAAAACTATTTACCTTGCGCTCGCTGCATCGCCGAGTTGGCGATGCAGCGAGCGCAAGGTAAATCGTTTTATTTATTTATTTACTTACCTTACTCCTGCCCGTCGTATGTCCGATTCCACTAAACCCCCACCCAGCCCCTCCCCCGCCCCGCCCCACCGCCCTGCAGCACTCCCTCTGCGAGCCACCACTGACATAGACTACATGGGTAGTACTGCATGTAAGAAATTGGTTAACCGTTTTGGTCATATTAGGTGTTTCATATGTTTTTTGCATATAGCTGAACTTGCAGGCTTTACAATGACCGCAGGGAAGAAAATCCCTGGAGGTGTTGCTGCGGTCCTGTAGTTCTATTGCTAATATCACTTTTAACCAAAATATCTCTGAGACTCCTCCCTTTCCTGAACGTGACCATGGGAAGTTTAGGTAACTTTTGTCCTATAATAGGGTCACTTGTAAGAATATTCCAGTTCTTAGTTAAAATATTGCAGATCTTTTTAGATTCCATGTTATGTGTCAGGATAACCCTAGAGGTATTGTTCTCGACTTCCTGATCTTTTTTGCTCAGTGTGTCAGTCAACGTTTGTTCTCTTGTGATTATCTTAGGTTTGTTCATGGCTCTTTTCAGGACTCAGTTGGGGTAGCCTCTTTCTTTGAATCTCTCCTTCATGTCAGCGAGGTATGTGTCCTCTGTGCTGCAGGTTCTTCTTGCTCTCAGCAGCTCCCCGTAAGGGATACTCCACTTAAGGGTATCTGGGTGACTGCTGAGAGCATGAAGTAAGCTGTTACCCGCTGTGTTTTTCCTATGAAGTTTAGTGTTGAGGCAGTTATTCTTGACTTCCACTAGAACATCAAGAAATTCGATAGATTGTCTACTCGTGGTATATGTTAGTTTGAGATTGAAATTGTTATCATTCAATTTCTCAAGGAGGTTGGCTGCACTCTTCTCACTACCCTTCCATATGACGAATAAATCGTCTATGTATCAAAGCCATATAATGGCCTGATTTAGCAAGTGGGAGATGGTTTGGTCTTTACGAATTTCTTCTTCCCATGCCCCCAGAAACAGATTAGCAAAACTGGGGGCAAAACATGTACCCATGGCGGTCCCCAGTATTTGCTTGTACATGGTCCCAATTGAACACAAAGCTATTATTGTGGAAACAAAATCTTATCATTTCCACTATCATATTTGTGTGTTCAGGGTATTGTATGGGTCTCCCCTCTAGGAAGCGTTGGCAACATCTGATCCCTAGACTGTGGTCAATTATGGTGTAGAGTGAATTCACATCCGTGGTAATTAACATGTAATCATCTTCCCGTATGACTTCCTTCAATTTGCCAAAGAAGTCTTTTGTATCCCTTATGTATGATGGGAGAGCCATTACATAAGGTCGTAGGAAGTGATCCACATATTTTGATATGTTTTCTGCCACGCTCACAATAGAAGATATGATAGGTCTTCCAGGTGGTTCAATTGGATTCTTGTGAATTTTAGGGAGTAAATAAAAAATGGGAAGTCTGGGGTAGTCTTGTTTAAGATAGCTGAATTCTTCCCATTGAATAATATCCTTCTCCTTCCATCCGTTTAGCTGGTCCCATATATTGATGATGCTCTCATTGTATTCTCGGCTATCAATTTCGATGTAAAATATCTTGTCTCCTAGTTGTTTTGTTGCTTCTCTGATGTAGAGACTTTTGTCCCAAACCACAATGTTCCCTCCTTTGTCTGCAGGACGTATGACAATGTTATCATCACTGGCCAGAGATTTTATTATTTGCCTCTGTGCAACCGTCAGATTGTGTTGTGGGTTTCTGACCCTGTTCCGTTGCCTCGCCTGCATGAGATCCTGCATAACTGTATCGTGGAAAGTGTCGATATTGTCATGGGGCAGATTAGGGTAAAATTTGGATTTAGGTTTAAAATCTGTTGAGGCTGATTTGTCGGTGATAATTTCCATCCCTTCCCAACTATTCATCATGTCAGTATTGGTTTCGACAAGCAGATCTTGTAAGGTGAGAAGTGTGTCTGCATTTTTGATCATAAGGATAGTGTCTCTAGTGCTGCTGGCATTGGTGATATTATCGGACGTGTTCCCAACCCCTATTGTGGTCTGTCTCGTGTTATAGAGTTGGTGCCACTTTTTTAGTTTCATTTTGCGTATAAATTTGAATACATCTATTCTAGTTTTAGGATATCTGAAATGTTCTGATGGACAAAAGGAGAGGCAGAGTGTCTGTTTTTCCAGTGTGCTCAGAAGTCGGTTAGATAAATTCACAATTGTTTACCGTGTTTTCATCCATCATACTTGGTTCTTGGGACCAGTTCCTTTGTTTCCCATTGGTCCTTTTCAACGTCCTCTGCCTCTTCTGTTTCCTCTGTTTGTCTCGCTTTCTTCTCCGCTTGTTTCTTCTTCGACTCTTCCCCGGCCCCTTCCTCTCAGTCCCCGTCCTCGTGTCTTGGGGGTGGGT
This sequence comes from Calotriton arnoldi, assembly GCA_963921515.1. Taxonomy (NCBI): domain Eukaryota; kingdom Metazoa; phylum Chordata; class Amphibia; order Caudata; family Salamandridae; genus Calotriton; species Calotriton arnoldi. The sequence goes on from CAWUFW010000567.1 coordinate 4,001,689, forward strand.
GTTGTTCTCAGTGTTTGTTGCCCCGTTCTCAGGAGGCGATATCCGTCTAAAAAAGTTGTCGCTGCTCTTGTTGTTCCATCCTTTCTCAGTGTTTGACTTGTTGTGGGGTTGGGCAGGTCTTCCGTGTCGCTACTGGTTATTGATTCTGTTCCACCTGTGGCCACCGTCATGCCTTCGATGGGTTCTCCCTGTACGAGTTTCTCGTACATATGGTCATATTTATGGCTGTACATCAGGATTCTACCTGTTTCATAGTCTGTACAGTCTCTATGTAGTTTCCTTTGTTTTTGGGTTTTTATATCATCCTCATACAGTTTTAGTGTGTGTTTCAAGTCGTCCAAGTACTTTTTTATCACTTCTTGTTCTTTATGTGATTTGAGATCTTCTTCCAGTGCCTTCAACTCCTTAAGGATACCTTCCCTGTCTTCCCAGGCATACTTAACAAGAATTGTTAACATGGTTTTTGAGCTTCTTGCGGAATTCTCTACCCATTCTTCCAGCATTTTGAGGTTTGGAGATTCGTATGAGGGGGTAGTGTAAATTCGTAGTCCACGTGGGACCATCTCTTTGTCTATATAGTCTTGTAGGGAGATTGCCTCCCACCATTTAGATGTCTCGGCTTTTTTAAGTTTCTCCAGTTTTCCGAGTTTATCGTGGAGAAAAAACCCAAATTAAAAACACATTAAAATTATTAACTTCCCACCCTTTACCTCTATAAACCCCGCAACCCACACCTAAAATTAATTACACAATTCCCATATTTAATTTTCAATTAATGAAATAATATTATTTAACAACTAATTATTAATTAATTAAAAATAAATTACTTCCCACCCTTTACCCCTATAAACCCCACACCTACAAATTACACAATTTTCATATTTAATTTTCAATTAAATAATTAATATTAATTAACAACTAATTATTAATTAATTAAACATAAATTGCTTCCCACCCTTTACCCCTATAAACCCCACAACCCGCACCTAAAATTAATTACACAATTTCCATATTTAATTTTCAATTAATTAATATTAATTAACAACAAATTAATTATTAATTAAAAATAAATTACTTCGAACAATTAACACTATAAAATCTCAATTAAAAAAATATTAATAAATTAAAAAAATCATTCATTTATTATAATTGAATTACTTCCCACTCTATTACCCTATAAACCCACAACCCGCTACGGAACTAAAAAACGCAAAATGTAATTAAAATAAAATTGATAACGACTAAAAATGTAACACATAAATTAAAAAACATAAACAATGCTTATACAAAAAAAATACATCACATACATTAAAATGATATACTAAAATACATAACACTAATTAAAAAATCAATATTTTAAACAACTATGGGGCCCATTACGATGGCGGGCGGAAGCACTACCGCCGTGCTGGCGGATGCAAAAACCACCAGTTACCGCCCGCATGCCGCAGCCCACACGCCCGCCAAATTACGATGCGAAAAGCAGGCCAAACACCGCCGGCAAGCCAGCAACACCGTCCGCCATCAAAGTGCGCCCGCACACGTAGCGGCGCAGCACAACTGACACACACCGTCCGACGAAACACGTCCCGCCCGGCGCATAAATTACGATGCCGCAAACAAACGGCTCCCACGGCAAAGAGACACCGCACGTGAAAGAGAGGCGGAAACACGGACGCAGAGCACGGACAACGAAGAAGCGGCACCCGGGCATGAATCCAGCACTGCAGGCCCTTCCCATGCTTCTGCTGATGCACCACCAAGGACGCAACGTACCGCGGAGACGCAGGTAGGCACACACACACAAGTGCACGCAAACAGCGCACACAGTGCAAGGGCGGAAAAAGCGGACAACCCCCACCAGCGCGTGCACACTACACATCCACCATTGCATCCACATATGACACACAGGCCAAATCCTAACATCGCAGAACACATGTGTACACACCACCTGGGACTAGGAACCAACCACCCCGTCACGGCCCCAAAGCGCCGATGACGCCGCCACACATGCGCACAACGCAGAGGCCAACCGCAGCGCCATGCATGCGTCGCACACAGGGACAGGGACACAACCAAGCAGCACACACATCAGCCCCACCCCGAACGCACATGACACGTGACAGGCCGGCCACAGACATGTCCCCAACGCCCAATTCACGGACAACACCCAACGCCACACAACCGACGCACACATGTCAGTGAAGTCACGCAACAGCAGGACACACCCCAGTGTAACAAACATGGCGAAGCACACAGCGGCGGCAACACCAACTAGGAGAAGCAGGGCTCCTTCGGGAAGAGGAACGCCAGTACCACACTGAAAAACCCATACCACCCTGCACATATGAACAAGACACATGAAACGGAACACCAAAGAGCCCGGTGACCGACAACAGGTGGCCCAAGAATTACATCCACACACAAGGCCCAACGCAGAGCGGAAAGGCAGGCTGCCGCCCACACAAGGGAGAGCAGACAGCACTGAATGACCTTCCATTCCAACACCGAAACCACAGCCCTACGACAGAAGCCGGTGAATACAGCCATTGTCCAAGAATAGACCAACACAGGCTTGCCGAGGAGACCGACCACAGGGCAGATAGCGCATATCACAGAAGCACACAACGGACGGGGAAGAAAGAAGAAAACACTCCCCCATGTCGGCCACATGCAAGTTAATTGGAAGGAGTCACACAGCACTGACCTTGAACTGTCTGAGAAGCATGTGGGAAGAGGGCCCGTGTCCTCCAAACAAGCCAACAGAACACAAGTCCTGTCTCCCCACGACTACACAGAGCTCACAGCAACCCCGGAGTGTGCACATTGCAGACTGCACACACAGCCGGAGCACGCCACCACAACGCACCGCTGCGAAATGGCAACCGCAACACACCTACCCAACTACGCCGAAGAGCTCAAGCTGTACCAAACCAGCACGATACATACATTGGGATGCGATCTCCTGTCCCTGCTGAACGTAAGTTACCGACTGACTTACCGCATCACATTGTTCAGCTGCGTCATGCCCGTCTTCTACTGTCGGAGGTGTCCCTACCAGCATCCCGTCGAGATATGCCTCTCCAACCCGGCATGTCTGAAGGCGGACCTGCTACCACTACTCCTCCCTCTGGACGCACACGACAGGGCCTGCTCTGCCTATGGGGGCATGGCGTATGTGGCCAACATCGCACGCGCACTGAAATGGAACCACTGTGCCTCCACACGACGGATCATCGAGAACAGCTACATCGAATGTCACCCAGCATGCCCCATCATGGTCCTCCAAGGGACAACCTACGAACAACACCTTGACAGCCACCATCCGCTTCATTGGCTGGCAAACATGTACACCACCAATGACATGGAAGCCCTGCTGGACGGCATCGCATACCTGACAACCTGTAAATACGTCGGACCACAACGCAGGTTCCCCGAGTGACCTATGAAGTCCAACCCCGCACCCATGCTCAGCTTCCGCACGGACTGGCCAGTCACCACCACAACAGCCATACCAAACGACCGGCAACTGTAACCACACCATCAACGACATCGCCATGACATCGGATATGACCGGGACATGCACACTGTTCCCCATCACATCCAGGAACACCGCATGCATCGTGGGAGGCAGTGGCATGGGCTCTGTGCATCGCACCCACATGGACGGAACTGCACGAACAACCAGGACACGACATGGATCCAGCGCACATGGACACACACACCGCTCAGTGGACATGAATAGGTCGCCTGGAGTCTGTGGGTGCTGCACCCCTCCCACCCCCGCCCCGGGAATCCCATACCAGGACCTTTGCATGGACGACAAGTGCATACAACAACAACACGACCCCAGTGACTGTGACATGTCCAGTAACCACCACAGTGCAACAACAAGTGGCACGCCGCTGCATGCACGCAAGCACATGCCCTGATGTCATCTCACATGCACGCGTGCATGAGGAACAACCGCAGCAAACCTGTCACATGGAACTGAGATGGACTGTGCCCATGATGCCGAGCGGTCTGGTAGGCTACATGTATACCGTCTGTGTCAAAGTCCGCAGCTCCGCAGCTATACGTAAATGTACATTAGCACAGCCTTGGCCAAGCAGATGTAACCCCACACCCTATCCCATTTGTAATCATGCTCAGTATATCCTCAATATGTATTCCGCTGCCAGTAGTGTCCACTATACTGCATCACAGAGGACAGAAGACTCAATATAATGTTTGAAACCAGAACTGTCTCCGCTGACTCATTTCACAAGTACGAATGAGAGAGGATGAGAGTATGTGAAGTACACGGCAGTCGTGACATGACCATGTAGTCCACTGGTATTGGATGTCAACGCAAATGAGTAGCACTACTGTGGAAGACACACATGTGTCGTGTGAAGTCGTATGGACGCAGTGCTCAGGTGGGTGGGTGTGACGGGTAGATGCGCACATGCCAAGTTGGAGCACGCCGTGTTGGGAGGGGTCATGAACAGTACACCACCGCTTCCCTGGGCATTGTGAGAGGACACCTGTCGGGGGGAGTGAACACGTGTGTGCACAGCAGCCGGGCACACGTACAAAGCGGTACCAGGCGCACCTCAGCCCACCCTCTGTGGACGAGCTGGATCCTGTTGTGCGCCCGCCATGCCCCTTGACAAGGCACACACAGCCCCAGTCGACCAGGTGTAACCCCAACATAGTCAATCCGCACAGGCGATACAGGGCACGGGATGGCAGTGGAGCATGGTGTGTGAGAGGTCTCCTCGCGCTCCTCCTGCTCATATCACGCAGGCAATAGAACCTCAACGTCCAGCATGGCAAAAAGTCAAATGGAAGTGTAGGGGGACGCACCACAGCACGAGCAGCACTGACGTCACGGGAGGTGGCTCGCACCATCCCATCCATTGCCCATCATACCAACCACGCCACATGCCATTGCGACTAAGTGCAAGCGCGTGCGCCACCACCCCTGAGCCCTCCCCAGAGAGGCCAAAGAGTGAATGTGTGGGCCATCAGCCACAGACGGACGCGGCATGGCCGCAAGGGCAGCCACAGCCACTGGGTGTCGCAGGTGGCGGATCCGGAAGGCGAAGACTGTGATGCATAGTCCATGCAGGCCGGGTCTCCATTTGGGGCACCACGCAGGTGGACGGCGTCCCGCCACACATCATACCCTGAGACAGACCACTCGTGCAACTGGACCCACACATACACTCCTTGCCCTCTCTGGTGCAAGCTTGGGGCTGCCTGTGCAAGCGCTAGCCTCGCAGGTGAGCATGCATATTGGGGGGCGAGGGGAGGACATGAGGGCTGGGGCGAAGATGACTGTATCACTGTCAGTTAGTACAAGGGATGACCCAGATGTGGAAAGGAAGAGACGTGTCCCGTGTGTACTGCAACTAGTCGCCAATCCAACTACCCCCCATGTCCGGAATGTAAGCCCGCACCTAGGCCCGCCCATCCGCCACATCGAACATACCACCAGCACGACAACCTTCCCATTCGAAACACTGACTGGGGGTGGCGACCAGTGAACAATCATGTGTAGCCTACCCACGCGTACATGTGGGCCCTCCATGATCCATGTCACCTGCGGCAAAGACATGACATGCGCAATGAGGGAAGTGAGGAGAGCTGTCCGCCCCACGCGCAGAAGGTGCATCAGCTCCACAGACCCAGCAGCGAGTCCAGCAGGGGTCACATGTGCAGGGGCAGCTGTGCCTGGTGTGAAGGCACATGCATATAGACAGCACATCGACCAATGTGTAGTCTGCCCACATCCACAGTCCATCATCATGCGGACATAGGAATTGAACACAGGGCAACACATCTTAGCTGGTGCACCCACCGTGACCAACAATGCGCAATCATCGACGTACCCGCCCTGTGCATGGCCCCCCAACGGAGGCACATCCAGTGCCACCATCCCACACACACAAGCCTTCCACGGAACATGCTGTGTCCAATGGTCAGTACAGAGTCAGCGCCCATCTGGTGGATCCTGAACAGGAGACACATGCACACACATGCCAGCTCCCACTATGTACGACTGCCACCTGGCACGTGCAATGTAACCTCTCACCTGTGACGTGTGACTGCAAGCACACAGCCGTCTTGGCATGGGGCTGTCAATGTGGACACCAGTCAATGTTTCGGGAGCTGTGATCCGTACAGTGCTGTACATAGGGTGCAGTGCTGACACCTACTACTGTCTCATATCCCCTCGTGCCACAGGTCCCACTTGTATTGGCCGCTCAGCCCGTGCCCACATCGTCGTCGTCGTGTGCCATACTCATCCAGCCTCGGAAGCAGTACCATGCTCAGCAGACACTCATGTTGCCGTGGCGTTGCCGCTTGACGAATATGCAGTCAGTCCCCATCAGCACGCCCCGCAAGTCATTGGGGCCTAGATCCCCATGTGCATGCACATGGCAGTGGTATGTCTCACTTGCCATTGCCATTGTTGGGAGACCTATGTAAGTGTATTGTGGCCGTGCCGTCCCAGCTTGACAGCTGGGCTGTGGCTCATGTGCTTGCTCAGTCATGTCAGTGATGTGTATGCGAAATTGCTATGTGCCGTGTTGCTTTGACATGTGTCCTCTGCCATTTAACCCAGGCGGAGACCGAACATTGACCGCCCATACCAATTGCTGGCGGACATGGACGATACAGAGGTAATCAGGAAGTTTCGGCTGGACAGGCCAACTCTGCATCGACTGTGTGCCATGTTAGAGCCCCATCTCCGTCCCCGCAGGGTGTATCCGACTGCTGTCACCCCCACGGCTAAGGTGATGGCCGCCATGCATTTCTTCGCCACTGGGTCATTCCAGCACACAGTGGGCAGTGGAGGAGGGATGTCCCAGCCCATGTTCAGCAAGGTGCTGAGGGATGTACTGGCAGCCATGATGCTGTACCGGAACAGGTACATCAGATTCCCCAGGGCTCGTGAATTGGCGGCAGTGAAGGGTGCATTCTATGCCCTTGGCAGAATCCCACACGTCGTGGGAGCCATTGACTGCACTCATGTTGGCCTTGTTCCACCACAGGCCACTGAGCACCTGTACCGCAACAGGAAGCACACGCACTCCCTGAATGTGCAAGTGGTGTGCCTTGCGGACATGGTGATCACCCACGTGTGTGCAAAGTTTCCAGGCTCGGCCCATGACGCACACATAATGCGCAACAGCATCTTGCCACGACTGATGGCCAATCTGCAACAGGATCGTGGCTGTATTGTCGGTGAGTATGTGGAGTGGTGTAGCGTGCTGGTTGTGCGATGCTGTCCCCTGTCCAGTTGGAATAGCAACGGTTCTCTGTGTCCCTCACACCCAGGTGACTCTGCGTATCCGAATGGGGCATGGCTGCTCAGTCCATTGAGGAATCCTCGCACCCCAGCAGACGATCGATACAATGAGGCACATGGGAGGACCAGACGTGTGGTCGAGCGTACCTTTGGCCTCCTCAAGTCCAGGTTCAGGTGCCTGGACCGCACCGGGGGTGCACTGGCGTACTCCCCACAGAAGGTGTGCCAGATAGTGGTGGCGTGCTGCATGCTGCACAATCTGGCCATTCGGAAGCAGATCCCCCTCATTGTGGATGACGGAGATCAACCAGGGCCCCAGCCCGCAGACCAGGACAGCTCGAGTGAGGTGGACAGCGGAGAGGAGGAAGCTGGGAATGTGCGCCAGCAGCTCATCGCCCGCTACTTCACTTGACGGTGAGTGTCCATGTACGACGGATGATGTGTCTGTAACTATGCAGGTGTGTGTGTGCTGTGTCAGGGTGGCCGTATGTTCACTGCGTGCAGTGTGTCAACGCTCCATGGCCAGGGTAGTATGCCACTGTTGGTGGCTGTGGCATTGTGCCCTATTGCTCTGTGCGATGTGTGTACATTGCTTGTAGTTGTTGACATGTACTGTGTGATGGGTGTGTGACACACTCATTGAATGTGCTCCTGTTCTGTCTCCCACCCCTAGGTCCCTACAGGCCCTCCGGATTCCATTTCCATGCCACGCATCAGGTGCCTTTCCGCCCAAGGTGGCCGTTGTATTCCGTACAATAAAGACACAGGGCACAAACAGCAGTTAGTGAAAAAGGTGCATTTATTACAAACTGTGACATGTGATTGTGTGTAAGGTGATGACAAAAGTGGTGCGTGCAGTGACAATGAGCTGTCGGTCATGGCTGCGTGATGATCAGGGTGTACCCACTGGTTCTATGTCCATAGTCCAACACACACATGCCATCCAGATGGCTGTGTGGAGTGGGATCGTAGAGCAAGTCAATGCAGTGGCTGGTCAAGGAAGGCTGGCGGAAGGCTGGCTGGCTGCCTCACTTGCGACTGGAGCGTGCGAAGTCCTCCCGGGAGATCAGTTTCCTCTTCGGACGGCTCCTTCCACGTTTGGGAGGGGGTGTGTGGTGGCGACCTGCTGGTGGTGGGTGAGGTGTGCTCACTGGCTGTGGACGCAGGGGAAGTGGACACTGCTGCCCGAGCCTGCGCCCTAGCAGGTGGTGGCGGAGGTGGTGTTGCTGGCCTTGCCTGTGACCCCACCGCCACCACCAGCTGGCCCATGAGGTCCACGAGTTGGTCCATACGGGACACGAATTGGCCCATATGGGCGTCCATGGACCTCAGCACCCCCAGCACCTCCCGCGTGTCAGTAGCAGACCTGGCCCATTGTCCTTGGGCCTCTTCATAGGCCCCAAGGACTCTGTCCATTTGAGGCAGGGCATGGCTCCCAGGGGAGGCTGGCGTTTCCCTGACCCTGCTCCTCCTACCAGTCCTGCTGCCACCGGCCTGCCCACTAGCCACATTGCTCACCACGGTCCTCGCTGTGGCTCCCAGGGTGGATCCAGTCGGCCGGGCCACCACCTGCGCTGGGGCTGGTGCCAGCGAAGACGTGGTGGTGGTGGAGGCGGTGGTGGTCGGTGCGGCGATGGTGGCGGTTGCGGCAGTGGTAGTGGCCGCAATGACCGTGGGTGTGGCCGCAACGACAGTGGCAGCAGGGGACTGGGACTGTTCAGCATCCCTGGATGATGGGTTGGTGGGTAGGAGGGGTCCTGGGGAGCGGCTGGGCCCTGCCACGCCAGATGGGCCAGCTTGGTGGTCCGTGTCCGAAGAGGTGGACAGATCCTCCAGATCCGTGTGTCCTCGTTGGGGGCTTGTAGGCTGGCTGTGCTGGCTGCTGTCTCCATCCCCAGCGTCCAGCAGTTCGTCACCTGTGGAGAGAATGAGATTTGTTATTGTGTTGCACCTGGCGAAGTATGTATTAGTCGTCTGACATTGGCAGTTCGTGCAATCTCGTACATGGGTTTCCCGGAGGCGAGTGTGTGGCTGTGGCATCTGTAGGTGTGTGTGCTAGGCAATGGGACTGTGTGCTGTGCACATGTGGCATGGGACGGATTGGCCATGCCGATGGGTGTGTTGCTTTGCCCCTACTCATTGTGACTCTGGTGTATGCGGGCTCCTGGCCCATCCTGGGTCTGGTTTGTACTTTGCTTTTGGAGTTCAAATGGAACGCTTAGGAACGCATATGGCAACATGGGGGCCATGCCCCAGATTCGCATTTGGGATGGAATATGCTTTTGGGGTTCAAATGGAACGCTTAGGAACGCATATGGCAACATGGGGGCCATGCCCCAGATTCGCATTTGGGATGGAATATGCTTTTGGGGTTCAAATGGAACGCTTAGGAACGCATATGGCAACATGGGGGCCATGCCCCAGATTCGCATTTGGGATGGAATATGCTTTTGGGGTTCAAATGGAGCAGCTTAGGAACGCATATGGCAACATGGGGGCCATGCCCCAGATTCGCATTTGGGATGGAATATGCTTTTGGGGTTCAAATGGAACGCTTAGGAACGCATATGGCAACATGGGGGCTATGCCCCAGATTCGCTTTGGGAGGGTATATGCTTTTGGGGTACATGCTGTGAGCCATGGGTGCCGAACGTGACATGTGTTGTGGCAGCATGACAGTGCATGGTCTGAGGTGTGTGCATGCCTGACATGCCCTGCATATTTGCTGTCTGTTGTGGTTACTGGACATGGCATTGGACGCATCGTTATGAGTGAGTGATAGTTGTGTGCCAGCCAACGTATTGCAGTTGTCCCATCTCCTTGGTGTGCGTGCTGCCCTGTGCCATGTGCATCACTGCAGTGCTCGGGGAGTGTGGCCCATGTTGTGTGTTGTTGCTCACAGTGTGTCGTGCGCTTAATTGACTTCTGGCACATGGTTGGGCATGGGCATGTGTCTTAGCGTGACTGCTGTATGTGTGGCAGCTGTGCGGATGACATGCCTTTCATGAGACTGGGGCTGACGGATGGGATGGATGGTATGTTGTATGTGCATGGTGTGTCTGTGTGTTTGATGGGTTCAGTGGTGTTCGTGTGCATTTCTGTTGTTCCGCTCTGTTGCGTCTAGTGTTGTTTGTCTTACATAGGCGTAGTTGTGGGGTGTGTGGTTGACAGGCAGTAGGGGCTACATGGACAGGACTTCAATGGTGTTTCGGTTGTGTGTGATGAGTTGCACAGTGGCTGCCGTGTGGGACTATATTCAGTGTGGCTTGTGCATGCAGACGTGGCTCCTTGGGTGTTGCTATGTCTGTGATGGGTCATGTGGGGTGTGAGTCTGCTGTTCATGTCCGTGTGCACATTGTTCACTTGTTCGTGACGGTGGGCGGTGCTGCGTGTTCGTGTGCTACGTGACATGTCCCATGTGTTGGTGGTGTTATGCTCCTCATGCCTCCAGTAATCCAGCCCTGTCCAGTTTCCCACCTGCAAGTTGTTCGTGCGTGCACTGTACTGGATGCCACATGGCTCTTAGCGGGGGTGCTCCATGTTGCAGGTCTGTGGGGGTGGGGGGGTGTAGTGGGTCGTGGGGTGGCTGTACACCCACTGACACCGATTGCTGTGGACCGTGATGTCTGCCTTTCGGCTGTCGTTGTGCACTGCGGTGGCTGACACGTGGGTGTGGGGTGTGGGGGATGCTCCTCCTTGCTGTGCTGTGGGACTGGGGCCTGGTGTGTGTTGTACTTGGGCTGTCCCCCCTCCGACCCACTGCACTTTGTGTTCCTGCCACTTCCCTGTTCCTTGTCGGTTGGTGCAGCTGTGCCTGACACATGGGTGTGGGGAGTGCTCCACCTTGCTGGTCTGTGGGAGTGGGGGCCTGGTGGGTGTTGTACTTCAGCTGTCCCCCTCCGACCCACTGCACTTTGTGTTCCTGCCACTTACCTGTTACTTGTCAGTTGGTGCAGCTGTGGCGGACACATGGGTGTGGTGGGTGCTCGTTGTGGCGCTTCTGGCATATTTGGGGACCTGTTGGTGGTTACGTGGCTGGCTTAGTGTACACATGTCCCCACGCATCTTACAGTTGTTCGGTTTGGCCTGTGTGTGGTAGTGTCTGTTGCATGTGCGTGTGATGTGTTGTGTATTGTGTGCTGGACATGGGGGTGTTTGTCCCTGGGAGCTGTGGCATGGTGGTTGCGCATGTGTGTACATAGCGGTGTGCTGGTATACATTAGTTTGTACTTACCAGCCTCCACTCCCCCTGCTAATCCGGCGAGGATCTCCGGATGGATTACGACTCGCACCTTCTCCTCCCACGCTTTGAAGGTCTTAAAGAGCGCGGGATTCCCTCCGCCAGTGACGGCAGCCAGCTCTCTGTTTTTGCCCTCCTTCTTCTTGACCAGGCTCTTTACGTCATTCCAACGTTTGTTTATCTCGGTTCTGTTCCTGGGCAGGGTCCCGACTGCATTGACCTGGTCTACGATCCGGGTCCACATTCTGTTTCTGGTGGCTAGTGGTGTGTGCTGGACCATGTTCCCATAGATTTGTGGGTACACCTTGATGATCTCGTCGACCATGACCGTCAGCTCCATGGGCGTGAACTTGGGCATCCTTTGTGGTGCCATGGTGTTTGTGGTGCTGGTGCGGTGTGTGTTGTGTAATGTGCAGGGGTTTGTGGTGCCGGTGTTTGGTGGTGGTGGTGGTGGTGGTGGTGGTGGTGGTGGTGGTGGTGTTTGGTGGTGGTGGTGGTGGTGGTGGTGGTAGTGATGTGTGCGTTTCTGTGGTGTGCTGCTGTCCTTGCTGTGTCACTGTGTCCTCTCCTCTCCTCTCTAGTTTGCAATGTAGCAAGGGGTTGTGGTCTGTGGGAGTGCTGCTTTTGTACTCACCTATGTGGGTGTGTCCTCATGGTCTGTTGTTTTCAGGTGTGTTGTGTCTGGGGTTCTGGCCTTTGTATTTTTTGTTTGTCCGGGGGGTGTTTTCGGGATGTGTACTGTGCTTGTGTATTTGTGCGTGCCTTGCTGTGTGGACTTGTTGGCCATGTTGTGTGCTATTGGTTTTGTGTGCGGATGGTTTCTGTGCAGGTACGTGGGCGCCATGGCTTCTGCCGTGTCGATTCTCATCGGCGTTGTTTGCGCTGGCGGGCGGTATTTTTGTTGTTTTTCCGCGCTCATGGCGGTGCGATCGTAATTTCACGTGCGGTGTGTCGGCCGTGAGGGCGGGCGGTTTTGTGTTGTCGTGCGTGTTTCCGTCCGTGGCGGGCGGTTTGACTCCGACTCGGACGATGGCGGGCGGTATTTTGTATGATTTTTCCGCCGATGGCGGTTTTCAGTTTGTGTACTCATAATGGCGTGGTCGGTGTTCAGGCGGTGTGTGCGGGCGGATTTTTGCCGCTTCCATGCCTGGCGGATTTTTTTACGCCGGGTATCGTAATGTGCCCCTATATTTTTGCAAACGATATTATTGACTTCTATATTTAAAAAATGATATTTCTTACCTTCAAATTGATATTCTTGACCACGATATTCTTGCTGTCGATATTTCTCACTGACGATATTTAGGACTCAATATTTCTGTAGTTCGAAATTTCCAACTCGATATTTTGTCTGCACACCCCTATGGGTAGCCTGGTGCGGTGTGTGACTTACTTAAAGGCTGTAGTACTGCTTGAGTAGTAATAGGTATAACTTTGGTGAAACGAGCCTGACTTACTCTTTTGTAGTTTTGTTTGTGATTTCACCTTGTCATATCCACTTTGGAGGAGACATTCTCTATTTTTGGTCAATCCCATGCTCCCCTGTCCACGCCCAAATTTATTCTTCATAGCATGTTTTCCTATGTGTAATATTCGACACACATGGCCAACTATTATGCACTCGTATGTCATGCAACTACAGCACATGCATTTCCCAGTGGTTTGCAGTTAATTGCACATTGGTGTTCTAAGCATACGTACAATAAAGTCCATTAGACCTGGCCCTAATGGCTTTTGAGCAAAGCAAATAATGGGAATCTGTCTAGAGGGCTTGTAATTACCATAAAACAGCTTCATTTTTGGCTAAGAGTTGTTTGATCAAAACCCTGAAACCCAGCAACCAACTAGGCAACCTCAGAAAATGCAACAATCACAGGTGTGAGAGTGAATTAAACATTTCATAGCTAGCATGAAGGGAAGTTTATGTTCTATTAAGGACATGGATGCGAAGATTAGGCTTGTCTTTTGTTACTGTTAACTCACAGCAGCCAATACAAGCAAAACAAACTATATTACTCAATGGGCATGTGTATAAATCGGAAAACACATGGGGCCAGATTAATCAAGCTTTTGCATCGCTCTTGCACCACGCAAGGAGATACAAGGGTGATGCAAAACCTTAGTGAGATTTATCAAGCCACGCAAAGCCACCTTGCATGGCCCTGCATGGCTTTATAAGTCTAGAGCAACACAAGGCAGCACACAAGGCAGCACAAATCGCTGCCTTGCATTAGTCTGCGGCAGTAAGACATTCCATGGGTGGAGCATCGGTGTTCCTACGCATCCACCCATGGATTTTGCAGCATTTCCAGATTTACCATTAGTGGTAGATCTGGGAATGCGTCAAAATGCTACGCCTCCCCAGTTGAAATGTGACAAGGAGAAATATCTTTATTGCTCCTCGTTTTTCCTCTTTCTACGTGTGCTACATTGTGCAGCACACGTAGAAAGAGGAAAATGCCTCTCAGGGTTGTTTTTGTGTAGGCAGGTGCATTGGCATCAGGCGGCCAAAAGTGCGCCAGCAGTAGGAAAGGACAGGAATGCACTGTATAATGGTAAACACGGCATATTCCTTACCTTTTCTTTTCAAGCAGCGTTGCAGGGTGGCTTGATGCATTGCACTGCGTGAAAGAATGTTAAATCTGGTCCATGGTGACCAAATAACCAATCAAAATGTAGACAGTCCCATAAAACATCTTTGGAATAGAATCTCTTCCTCTTTCTTTGCTCATGAACAAGAAGAAGAACATCTGAGATGTCTTCTGAGCCTTTTTGAACAGAGTCTTCCCATCAATGGTTCACTATTTCTCTTCCAATACTGTGAAAATGAGAAATGAAGATAAGCAAATTTCCATAGTGTAGATCAAATGCAAACGAAACAGCAATCTTTCATTTTGAGTATGTCATGATAACCAACATCAAGTAGACATTGAATATTGCAAAGATTGGATTTTATTATTAATCAACGTAGCTGAGAATAACATACATCAAAAACAGAACCACATAACAGCATTGTAGATAAAAACAACAATTTTGAGAAATATCATAAGGGTGGGTTGAAAGGTCCATGTCCTTAATTGAATTGAAACTTTCCTTAACACTAGCTAGAAACATTTTCAGCCTATGTCAGGACCGGAGGCTCAGATTATGCTTATTTAGAACTTACTCACCACCAATGTGGCAATCTCTGAAATTGGGTTAAAGTAAAACTTCTTAAAGGTGGAATACAAAGACCAGTCTGTTTACTTCAAGGTATCCTTTACTCTAGCACCAAGAGCAAGAGCTTATGAGGACATGGAACATCTTGTAGAGTGGGCAGCAAAAATGTATCAATACTCACTAACTGCATCACACATCTGGCCAAAGTGGGGATGACACTGCTGTGTGGGGTTTAGTTAAAGAAACCAACAACTGATTAACGCCTCTGGGCCTAAGGTCCCTAGACACACTCTCATATTCCTGAAGGCAACACAACTTACTCATCTTTGGGTGGTTAGGAAAGATAGATGCATCACTGCCTGGGTGTTGGATGTGGTATGGCAGCGATGGTAAAAAGAACCCCATCTGGGGTAAAGGATTACCCTTGTAAATCCAATGATTGCACAACAGAGACCCTTTTACAGGAAATATGGCACAATAACATGGTAAACTTTGAAAATATTGTTTTCTGTAGACAGAATTGTATTGCCAATTAGACAAAAACCACAGAACTATATTAACATCCCATGTTTTAATGTTTTTGGATGTCGGATGATGGGACTGTCTGATATCCCTCATCAGCTTGCATCCTAGTGGATGGGAACTGATTGCATTGACTGCGATGGGGGAATGGCCTGCCAATATTGCTGATCTGAAAGAGTTAATCATAGAGCATGCTCTCCTCCTTCTGCCAGCTGTGCCAGAAAATTCAAAATCAGAATAATGTCTGCCACCCACTGGACCTATTTGTCTCTCCACCCACCAACTGCACCAGTTTGACCAGATTGATCGTTTGTGGGTACTTCTTGGGCAAGATTGTTCCAGGAAGCTTCTTGTGAAAGGCTCGACAGCTGCCATCGCTGCTGGAAATGCACCAAGTCATTGGGGGGCAGATTTATCAATCTTTCACGCACTGCAGAGCAGCAAGCCACCTTTCTGCGCTGTGTGAAAGGGCAGGAATGTGCCATAATTAACGTTATACGGCACATTCCTGTCCTTTTCTAGTGCCAATGCACTTTTAGCTACCTAGCCCCAACGCAGGCACCCTTGTGTCATGGTGCAAGGATGCCAGCATTGTACGCAGGATTGTTTTTGTGCAGGAAGGGAGACCTTCCTGCACAAAAACAATCCTTAGAGGTATTTACCTCTGTCTATGTGTGATGCAGAATGCAGCACACATAGAAAGAGGAAAAAAAGAGCAGAAATAAAGATATTTCTCCTCGTTATGCCTCACCTGGAGAGGCATAGCATTTTGACACATTCCCAGGTCAACCACTAATGGTAAATCTGGGAATGCGCAAAAACCCAAGGGTGGATGCGTGGGAAAACCCACGCTCCACCCATGGAATGCCTCCTTGGGGAGGCGATTTGCGGTCCCTTGCATTACTCTAGATTTATCAAGCCATGCAGGGCCACAAGATGACCTTGCGTGGCTCGATAAATTTCACTTAGGTTTTGTGTCCCCGTTGCGCCCTCTTGCATGGCGCAAAGGGCGACGCAAAACCTTGAGAAATATGGGCCTAGATTCAGAGCATTGTCCATCATCATGGGATGGCTCACCCACCTCATGGGCCTCTGAAGATGTGCAGGTGAGACAGACTCATGACTGGTAGACGCATGACAACTCCAGCAGAAAGGGTAACCTGAGTTGGGACTTCCATATTGGTGTCACTAAAATACTCTCTGCCTGTTGATTCCTCGTGCTATTCGCCACTCTGACTATCTGCATGAATGGGGGAAAGGCATGGTTGAGATCTTCTCTCCAGTCCTGCAGAAATGCATTCACTTGTGCAGCTTCCGAGCCCAGTATCCAGCTGAAGAATAGGGAACCTGCGCACTTAGTCTGGACGCAACAAATCTCTGGTTGAAGGGATCACCTGTGGCACAACTGATGAAATACTTGGGGGTGTAGTTGCTAGTCATTGGAGTCCCGCATAAACAGAGAGTTCCAAGCCCTCTGCCATGTTGGAATGTCCCGGAAGGTGGACCGCCATCACGCTCACTTTCTTATCTAGGCAGTTTTTCCCAAAACTATTTGCAATCTCCGTCAGAGTTCTCAACAGAGTGACCCACCAAGCTTGTTGACACATTGGATCGCCAAGATGTTGGTCATCTTTAGTAGCATACAACAACTCACTTTGTCCCTCGCTAGAGTCTGAATGGTGAACAAGCCTGCCAGGCTCTTCCATGCCTCCATATGGTTCAAAGACCAGATAATCTGCATTCTGGCCTCCTGTGATAGGAAGACCACTTTCAATTAGGGTAATTCCTTATGTAGGTGCCTGATTTTCAATCATTGGAGGGCTCTGTAATGGAGGAGAACTGGAAAAATTGCTTGGTTGGAAGAGAACAGCGGGCCCGTTATCCTAATAATAGATCGGACAGACACTGCGTGTCTTGCAATGAGATTCTGTATGCCAGATTTGTGATCAATACAAGGTTGACTAACTTGAGGTCACTGGCCCAGGGGAAGTGATGTACAACACTAATCCTCCTATGCCCATTCTTGCCCTCACGAAAAAGTGAATTCACAATGTTGCCCAAGGAGTGCACTGAAGGGAAGAAGGGTATGGGATGAGAAAGTTGAGAGATGTGGAAGGTCTTCTGACTCTGGCTTCAACTTTGCTCTTGACACCAAGGACTGATGGTGTTCGATTGTCTCCTTGTCTCCTACACTCAATTATTAAAGTGGTTTTTCCTGGGCCTGTCTCTTCCTTTATGGCTACAATATAGAGAACACTCCAAACTTTCTGCATTACATGGCATAAGTACAACCCACAATATGCTTATCAATCTCCATGTACCTTAGTAGTTAAACAACAAGTTGAATAGCCACTTGATTTGTTCACTTTAGTTCTTTGGTTCATGAGGTTTTGTCTTAAAGTTCTGAAAGTTGTTTTCCTCGCAAACATGTGTTATTACTTTCCCAAGAAGTATGTCAAGTCTTGTATGTTTCTTTACAGATTTTCAAAATATAATTTGTAAGTACGTTTTTACTTGGAGAGTTCCTTTTCAAAGACTTAATACGATAATGGTTCACTTATCTTTCTTATCTCTCCGATTCTAGTTATACACAATTATAAGTTTACATGCTTAACTTATCTGATTTATCTTCTTTCTTTCAGGAAGAACTTTGAGAAGACTGGCAATCTGAAGGCACCGTTGACAGAAGAAGAGCAATGCTCCCTTCGCTGAAGAGGAAGATGGCCTGGGAAATTTGAAGAAGGTAAGTGCAGGAATTCTGCTGCTGGCCTTCACTTGCTGAGAAACTCCAACTCGTAAAAGGTGTGGCAATCGGGGTGTGGTTTCACCTCTAACCAAGATGGCCGCCAAGTTTGTAGGAAATCTTGCATGGCCCAGAGTTCTGGATTATTCCTTGGAATTTCCATAAAGTGATGGTGATGGTTGTAGGCTCCATGCTCAGGTGTTGCGCATGCGCCCTTGGGCTTGCAAAGTACAAAATAGGTATTCACTCACTATAGGAAATTGGGTTGCTGGTTGAGGGTGGGTGAAACCCTACTCAAGCAGTAACCACAATCCTTATCACAGTGAAGTAACAAGCAAACAATAAATTAACCTGTGCTCAACCCTCTGGAAGCTTGGCACACAGCAGTCAGGCTTAACTTAGAGGCAATATGTAAATAATAAATAAAACAAGACCAAAATTTTAAAAAAACAATAAGTAGAACCGGAGATATGCAGTTCAAAGATTTCAGTGAAAATAGCGCTAATAGCCCTTTAGGGTCTCTTTAGCAGTCTTGAGATACACCACGTAGGTGGACTCCGCCTTCCGCTACTTAACCTCCAACTGTCCTGTAGAGCTCTGGGCTCCCCAGGCTCTATAACCCACACCTTTTGGCCAGGTTGAAACTCTACCAGGGTGGCCTTCTGGTTATACAAGAGTTTCAATACTTCTTGACTGGCCTCAAGATTGTCTTTCCCCTTTTTCTAGAAGTGATGCATCTGGTTGTGGTGTGCCAGAAGGCAGCTTACCACATTATGAGGGGTTTTCCTGGGAGCTTGCTTTCACCCCTATCTTACAAGGCTGAGAGGTCCCTAAACAGTGTGGCCATAGAGGAGTTCAAAGGGGGCTGAACCCAACCCCTTCTGCGGCACCTCTCTGTAGGCAAACAGTAGGCATAGCAGGAGGACATCCCACTTACGCCTCATGGGCTCAGGTGGGACCATTATCATCCCTTTAAGAATCTGGTTGAATCACTCCCCAAGCCCGTTAGTTTGGGGGTGATAGGGTGTGGAGAACTTTTAAGCTACTATACACTCACCCCACATGGACTTCATGTACTTTGACATGAAGTTAGTGTCTCTGTCAGACACTGCCTCTTTGGTGAACTCCACACAGGTAAAATCCTCATCAGGGCCCTGGCCACTCCAGGTTCAGTCACCGTCCTCAGAGGGATGGCCTCTGGGGAGCGGGTTGACTGGTCCACCAAGACCAGGATGAACAGGTCTAAAGCCATCTCGGGGTCCAAAAGACCAACAATGTATATGCCTAATCTCTCAAAGGGCGTGCTAATGATCGGTGATGGGGTCAGAGGAGCCTTGAGCTTTTTCCCTGACTTTCCACTGGCCTGGCAGGTGGGTCAGGTCCTACAGAATGCATCTGAGGCTGTCTTCATCCAGGACCAGTAGAAGTGGGCGACAAGCCTGGCAAATGTCTTGTCTTGACCCAGATGTCCTGCCAGGGGGATATCATGTGCCAACCCAAATAGGAAGACCCTATAACACTGAGGGACCACCAGCACATGGACTGCCCCAGTTCCAGGAACCTTTAGCTCGCTGTAAAGGAGGTATTTCTCCCAATTGATAAGATGAGTTACCATGAAACTGTAGCTCCTTCTTGATGACAGAAATTTTGTGTGCCAGGAGTTCCAAGGTCACACTGTTGGATTCCATAGAGAATCTCAGAAAGCCTATGCTCTTGTAGGGGTCCAAGTCTGATTTGTCCAAGTTTATCAGGAAACCTAAATCCTCCAAAAGAGAGATGGTCATATGTGCTTGATGAAGGAGTTTGAGACGTTCTTGTGACATCAAGATGATTTTGTCCAGATAAATGATCATTCAGAGCCATGTTAGCATTGGTTTGAGGACTTTCGAGTAGCATCAAGGTGCCAGTGATAGGCTGAACGGGAGAACTTTGAACTTCCAAACATGCTTCTTCCCAAGTAACTGAAAGAAATGCCTCTGTGGTGGGAAAATTGGTATAAATAGATAGGCATCTTTCTGGTTCAGTTGTATCATCTAATTTTCTTGTCTTAGGATGTCCCTTAAGAGATGGATTCCCTCCAGCTTGAAATACCTGTAAACCAATCATCCATTGAATTCTCTCAGGTTTATAACCTGTTTAACCCCCCTTTTTTCCTTTCCAAAAAGAAGTTACTTAAAAACCCCTTGGGTGTTAGAAGGATTCTTGTATTGCCCCTTTCAGATTTTGGATTTCTTGTACTGTCTGGGAAGAAACCTCCTCTGAGAAGGTTATGGGTGTTGGTCAGTCTTGTTTTCTGGATTGAAGAGCCACAGAAGTATATTTGAAACCCCTAGTTTATTTGAAGTACCCAGGCATCTGAAGAGATTTCCGTCCACTTGTGAAGGCACTCTGCTTGTCCAGCTGTCTAGATCTATTAGGGAAGAATAAGATACTCTTACCTGTGGAAATTGCAGTTCCTCTGTCGAAACCTCATCTGGCACATCTCTCCGGACTTTGTTCCAGAATAGGACGATGGGAGTGAATCCCCTTTGGTCCAACCAGTCATTTCTCCTTGGCCATTTCCCGGGAACTATGAGAGACGGCCGGACGAGTGTTCCCTTCGATGACCAACCCAGCCAAAACTTTAGAGGAGAAAACTCTTTTAAGGGAGGACTGGGCTTTGTCCAGTGCCATGAATGCTTAGACAATCTTGGATAAGTCCTTGTCAAAGGCCTCCCCGAACAAATTGCCTTTGGCATCAGGGCCCGCTTCAGAAGAGGCTATTTTCCCTAACTTTGGGTCCAAATTAAAGCAAGATGGTGTAGGGTTCTTTAGAAATGAGGTTGAAGACTCGTAATGATTAGAAGCTTTATTCTTAAATTAGAAGCCTCGCACTACACAGCTGTCCCTATCCAGTCTGCCTGATAACTGTTGATACATAGAACACATCTACCTCTGCAGTCTCTATTCTAGTCACTGTGACCTTGTACCAATGAAGTCACTGAGGCAGAGGCAGACTGTAGAGACAAAGTTCAGTACAGATACCAATAACAATACAGACAAATAATATATAACTTAACCTACAACAGATGGATTGACTACGCTCCCTCGCTCCCTAGAGAAAGAACAATTTGCATTGCCCAGCATGCAGACCGCATGTTGGGCCCAACCTGACAGATTCTTTAGGTCGATAGGGTCCCCTGATTCTTCTGCCTGCCTCAGGCAGTTCAGGCAGTTTCATAATTTTTGTGAAGGGACCTGCCAGGTACAGGTGCTTGCCTTGGCAGGCATACCAGGATCTGTCAATGCCCCATTTGAGGTCTTTAATTAGCTTGCCCAAAAAGGTCACCATATTGGTGTCCAATTTCTTTGTGGCAATCACTTCACCTTCTATGGAAGGTCTCAGACACTCTGCCCTTAGTCTATTCCTGACCTCCTTATGCATTGATTGGCGGAGCCACTGTTTAAGATACTATGCTATTCTAGGCATAGGTTCCCACTCCAAGGAGCTGTGGTGCCTTATTTCCTTGGGATCAAAGTGGTCTCTAATGTTGATCTCAGTCTTTGGAGGGTTTCCCCAGTTTGCCCTTTCGTTTTTTGCTGGCCCCTCCAGAGGGATGCCAATCCCTCATTCGTTTGGACTCCCAATCAGAGTCAACCAAGGAAGGAGAGTCAGTATCTCTGTCTAGTTAACACTCAAGCTGTTAGATGAGGGCATAAAGGGATGTAGCCCACTGGGGCCTGCTATTTCCTCCGACTGTATATCTAAGTGAGACAGATGCTACAGCTTGTGTAAATTGGAGAACATATCTGCCTTGTCTGAAGGACCATCAGGTCCCAGCTCCCTATTGGAGGACTCACTTATGCCTGTTGGGTACATGAACTGGGGCAACACACTGCAGTCCCTGTGGGGTCAGGCAGGGGTGTCCTCCAGTTTCTGCAAGGCCTGAACCGTGCATTTTGAATGATCTAGAAACCCTCTGGTCAATCGTGTTGATAAGCTCCAGGTCCATGTCGCTGGACTGTTTTATATCCTTGCTGGACATAACCATAGTCTTCTGCCATGTTTTTTTTTACAGCAATATTAAGGACCAATTTAAAAACATACAGGGTAATGGATATGCTAATATCCATAATTATCTACTCCCCACCTATAATCCTGGGGATCACAGACTAACTAACTTAACCTTGTAGGGAATGAAATAGTAAAGGAAAATAATGAAATCTCAGGGCTTCATCATTAGAAACTGCCACTGGGTAGAGCATTTAAGGAAATGCCCACTTACAGAGAGTGCACCAGCTGATTTTAAATTTCTGAAATGACCGCTGCTCTCCCCAGTGCCACAGAAATGGGACTGGTCCAGCGAACAGCGCTAACCTCAGCCACGCAGCTCTGAGGAAGCTGCCAGTCAGGACCAGAATCCGGCAAAGGAACGTGCCCACCATGATGCGCCTCCTCCCTGAGATAACGATGGGGGATGCATGATTTAAAAAATAAGAGGACAGACGGGTAGCCTTCAGAGCCCGAGGAAGCGCATGACGCGCGAAAGTACAGGCTGAAAAGCTCACTTAAAAAGTAACTTATCCATATAAGACAATTTTTTCAACGTATAATTGTTTTTAAGTAATGAAAATAATAAAGCTGTAACAATATTAGATAACAGCAATGCAAAACACTTTTTAGACGATATATTAAGACTATCACAAACAAGCAATTGAATGTACATATCTCAGCTTCTGCGAGCAGCATAGAATCAGAAAGAGATTCTATTCCAAGGGTGTTTTATGGAACTGTCTATGCAGAGACGGTTTAAGGCATGGGCAAAGTGGGCCCTGGCCCAGGGCCCCAGCCTTTCAGGGGGCCCCCTGACAGAGCCAGCTCTTTTCTACAGAGTCCAGCCCTGATGACCTTGAATAATTCTTAAACAGATTGTTTTAAATACAGTTTTCATTAAATGAGAGTAATTGCAGTAATATTAGTGAGCTGCTGCTGCTGTGTTACAATAGTGAAAACACACATCACTATCCCTGAATATTAGATGTAAACACATTTAAAATGTGGACAAGTCTGCCTGTGCACTGCCAGTGACCTGATCAAAGGGGGTGTGAAAGAGCTGAAACTGGATCATAAAATCAAAACAGGGCCCCCCAAAATCCTTAAGATGTCCCTGTCCCTGTGTCTATGTTCTGATTTGTTATTTGGTCAACATGTGTTTTGCAGTTTTATAACACATGCCCATTGGGTAATGTAGGTTTTTATTGTATTGACTGTTGTAACAGTAAAGAAAGATAGCTATAAAATGGACCTCCGGTCCTGACATCGAATATAATCAGCCATGCTAGTTTCCAAACTCCATTTCTCAGACAAACAGGGCTTGAACCAAAGTTTCAAGGATCTGATTTCTCAGGGACTAAATTAAAAGAAGTTGAAAGTTAAAAGGGATCCAAACTTTTTGAACAAGAGTGTGCAGGCCAATATTAGGATCAGTCTAGGTACCCAAAGATTTAACAATAACGGCAGAAGAAGGATAACGCATTTATGGCCAGCTTAAGCATCCAAGAATCAGTTAACAGGTAGGAAAGAAGATTTAAAAGGAAAATAAGCTCTGCCTTCGACCATTGAGCATTCTACCTGGAGGCAATGTTTCAATACTCTGGCATTTCCAACCACTAACAGGTACATCTTATGATGCCCTTGACCTGATGCAAAACTGATTTTTTTTTCAATCAATCAATATAACTTTATTTCGGCCACATGGACCATAAAAGTCACAAAACACAAACTCAAAAAAAACCAAATATACGTTCATGGTTAAAATGTAAATTGATCTACACACCTGATGATTGACTAAAAAACACCAGTTAAAAAACCATTTAAAAAATATAAAAATTGTATATATAAATTCAAACAATCCATTAAAACAGAATAAAAACAATTGTCTGCACATAATTATGGGCTAGCATATACCCAAATTATGATAATAAGAAAGGAGTGCTAAACCACAAACCACAATAAAATACCTACTTTCTCCAGGAATTACTTTAAAAAGCCCGCCGAGTATGCCACATACAGTTTAAAAAGCGGGATACAGCAAAGACAATTGGGGGTGAGTATCGTACTTCAAAACTCTGAAGGCCACTGCGCAGTGCGCGAAACCCATGTTCTTGCAGAGTTGTATTAACCAGCGCTTGCGCGCCGTCTGATAGGCGGGACAAAGAAGCAGGACATGCACATCAGATTCTACCTTGTACTTGCATGCGGGACATTCACCCGTTATCTCTTTTCCCCATTTGCTAGTATATGCACGTAACGGGAGAGTCCCTAATCTGAATTGCATATACAGTTTCCTAGCCAGTGGGGGTTGAATAAGATCCAGGAAACGTTCCTTGCTATATACATCTTTAATTAGTAAAAACTCTACAGTTAGACGGCCACATGAGGAACTTTCTTGGATAGCCGTTAATTTAGCTAATCTGTAATGTTTGACTAATTCCAACCTAGAAATCATAGGGCAAGAAATCTCCGGAGTCCTCCAGCAACCCGGTATGTCTAACTTGATGGCAAGATCCCTTATATGTCGAAGCCAGGGAGTTTTCTTAATCGGGCAAGTAGGCAATAACTCTCTTAGCTCATCCCTAAGGACGGTCAACTCTGGGGTCACCCATAATCGCCGCCAGAATGTAAGAGGTCTCAAAGCAGCCTCTTCATCAAGGGGCCTAATGCCCAGATCCATTCGGAGGGGAATAAGGGGGGTACTGCAAGGTAAACCTAAGAGCTGTCTCATAAAGTTATTCTCCACCCTCATCAGATTGATGGTGGAGGAGTGACCCCACAACTCCACCCCGTATAGTGATGCCCCCCTAGCTTGTGCTTTATAAATTTCAACCACAGGGGCTGCTGGCTTAGCAGCTGAGGTTCTACGTAATTTCATTAAGCCCCCCAGAGTCTGGGGTAGCCTAAGTCTAGCCTTAGCTACCTGTGGCCCCCACTCAAAATACTCTGATATAGTCACACCCAAATAATCAAATAAATTCACTCTTTCCAATGGGATACCGTGTAAAGAGGGATTAGGGCGTGACGTTTTAGGGGGTTGAAGACCATAAATTTAGTTTTCGTCAAATTGATCTCCAGCCCATGCAACTTGCAAAAGTTTGCAAACCCGTCCAACGTCCGCTGGATACCCGCTGGTGTTTTTGAAAGTAGCAGGGTATCATCAGCGAACATCAGCGCAGGAACCTTCCCAGAAGCTAATTTAGGGGCATCAATGTCCTTGGTATTTCTGAGATGATCAATAAGCCCATTTATAAAGAGGCAGAATAAAGTAGGGGCTAAGACACATCCCTGCCATACCCCTTTAAGTACGGGGAAGCGGGAAGTAAGTTCTCCATATTTCCCACATCGTACTTGCGCAAAATTTTTGGTGTGAAGCTTCTCTAAGATATGGAGTAAGTAGACAGGAATCCCAAGGTCGCTTAGCACCACCCAAAGTTTCTCCCGGGGAACCAGGTCGAAGGCCGACTTCAGATCAACGAATATTAAGTAGAGGCTGCCACCCTCTATTGTCACCGTTTTCCAGAAAAGTAGTTGTAGTCTAAATATCTGGTCTATGGTTGACATGTTTGATCTGAAGCCGGCCTGATAAGGGGTTAATATTTGCTGGTCTTCCATCCATTCCTGGAGACGATCCAGGAGTACTCGGCCAAAGAGTTTTTGGGAATTATCGATAAGACTGATCGGCCTATAGTTGGAGGGCGTGAGAGGACAGCCTTTTTTTAAAATGGGCACTATCTCAGCCCCGCGCCATGTATCAGGGGGATCCATTTTCGACCAGTGCAACAGATCTCCTAGTGGTTCACATTGGCGCAGAAAACTCACATTGAAACCATATGAAAATGCTGGTCTAGGAATGATAAAAATATGCCAGCACAAACCCGGGTTCTCCATTCTGGTATGTTATGTGACAGTAAGCTACACTGTATTATGTTTTGCTATGATATGTTATGCAGCTTTTATGTTGTGCACACTGCCAGTTTGTTGGCCCTGTAGCACATTAATTGGGCTTTAAAGAGTCTCAATGGTCCATTGTATGCACGATTTGGAGCAGTAGTTCAATATCACCTTGTTGGGTCATCTCTGTGGTGGCCCTCATCCACTAACCCTCAAAACAGCATGGATCTAGGAAGGGTCTTCCTCCTCTGTCTGAGTCTCTTAGCCACTCTTCAGTTTCACGTGTCAGTTCTTTTGGCTGTGGAATCAGCCTTGGCTTGGACTCGACTGCAACTCCAGTCCTTCCCATCAGCCACTATGACGGTCGTGATTGGGGTAGAGTTGCACTTCAACCCTTGGTCCGTCAAATTCTGTTTCACTATGATCCAGCCAGGTATGATCTCAGCTGGTGTACTCAAACATCACGTAAGTAGCATGCTTGCCTCTTCTGTTCCCAAGGCGGTCACCACCAATACCAGTGATATGGACCTGGTAGCAACTCTTGTGAATACAATGTTCCAGGGCTGGGTGCCCCCACCAGAGGTTTCTCACTCTTTCATTTGGAGGGAACCATCTGCTGTGCTCGCCCTGAAGTGTTTTCTCCTTCCTCCAAGGTCACATTGTACTGGTTCACACAGACTTTCAAGTGACTCATTCTTGTGTCAATCTGCAGAAAAGTACAATGTTCAAGTGTCTGATAGAAGTGGCTCATTCCCTGGGGTTGTGAGCAGAGGCTAATGTTGTGTCATTGAAGAATTTCTGACAAGATTAGTAAATGCTCTTGCATATCATTTGAGCTGGCAATCCTGTCGTCCCTTGAATTTGATCTCTGTCCAAAGATATTTCAGGTTCTGGTGCCTCAGCTGGTGGTTCCCTAGTAGGACCTTTTTACATACCAGTCAGAAGCTCTCCTCCCATGCTTTTGCTTCAGGGCTCAGTTTAAGGAGGTCTGGGGTGTGGGTGTTCTGTTGGCGGCATTTAGGTCTGCTCTACACCTATCCTACGATTCCCCTCCTCATAAGGGTACTTGTGGTGTCTTCCTTCATTTCATCCATGCTATGAAAGTTCTATGGAACATAGAACTTGGAATGTATTTAGTGAAGTGTCTCATCTGGCAGTTGCTGACCAGCTGCTGATGGATGAGGTGCATTCAATAAACCTCTACTGTGAACCTACCGGTTGTCTGTCATATCTACTTGAAGATCTTTCACTGGCGACGAGCGAGGGACGTGTTTTCGACTAAAGCAGACGGAGCACCTCAACATCAAGACGGAATTAAATGAAGAATGCGGTCGCTGTTGTAAAATAGTGAATCCCATAAAGTACGTGCTTAAAAGAAGAGTGCCGCCAGTTTGAAACAAATTCCCAAGGTTTGCGGGTGGATCGGACCCGCAAGGTACTGTTTATTTCATTTATTTGGGGGTTGTGTGTGGCATAAACAAGAAGCAAGACAGTTAAAGGGCGCAGCGCGTGGATGTCGCCAGCACATTTCGAAGGCTAACGCAGCGCGAGGAGTCGGCGCGCGGTCGGCGTGTGAGGGTTTGCTGCGCGGGAGACAGAATTACTTGAGGCATTGTCTGCTCGGCGTACGATCGGCTCGAGGAAAGCACAGCGAGTGATCGACGCAAGGAACATAACAGCTGAAGTGTTGTCTGCGCGTCAGAATTTTAGAAAGAGACGTGTCGTCTCAACTATTGCCGCTGGTCAAAACCGTACAAGTAATGTGAGACGCACAGTCTCAAGTGCGATCTTTTGACATAACAAAGCTTTGCTAACAAAACAGTAACAGATAAAGGTTACCTACCTTATTTGTTGTTGTCTGCGCAGAGACTGGTAATAGCTGTTTGTACACAGACAGATCTTGGCAAGCCAACCAGAAACAGGAAAACCAATTAAAAAAGTGCTCGGCAGGGAAGCCAATTAGAACCTGTCTGTCACGTGAATATCCTGGAGGAGAAGCTTCGTTGGCACGCACACCTGAAAGAATTTTTTTTTCAATTAGAACTTTATTAGACGTAGTCTGAACACAACAAGAGAAGAAACATATGACAAGTGCGCAGGAGAATATTTTTTTTTTTAAATAGTGATGTCTCTGTGATGCGCACACCAATCAGTCCCTGGTTGTTATAAACTCAATTTACTTATATTAAACAGTGAAAACACTTAATATAAGAACCATTTGCCGACGGTGATAGGCACACCTGTGTCTTCTTCGGTGATAGACACACCATATGAAGGAAGAAAATTAAATAACAAAATAGTATCTAAAAAAGGATTAGGTGCTGGTGACTTACATCACGCATTTTGTTTGATAAAAAAAAAAATTGTTTTGTTTTTGTTTGTTCTTTTCTCTGGGGTTTCAGCTTACAATCCCGTGTTAGTTCTGCTGCACTGGTAAAAAAAAAAAAGAAAGTGAATCATGCAAAATGTACCAGCACCGCCGTTTTTTAAACAGTCCAAGAGAACCAGTTGTGAAATGGAGCAAGTGGAATTTTTTTTTTTACACATTATGCAAGGGTCTACGGTACAAACTTGAGTGCAGAAAGGAAGTATTCCTTGCTATTACACTGTCTTGGCGGTGAAGGTCAAGAGGAGTTAGAAAACTTACCTGATCTACCTACAGAAGAACAGAGAGGGTTAAACGAATATGAGATATGCATTTTACAATTGGATAAGCATTATTTGCCCAGATTGAGCACAATTATGGAAAGGTACCACTTTGGGTTAAGGGAGCAGGGAAAGAAGGAATCAGTTGAAGATTATTTAACTGGTTTGAGAAAGCTGGCATCAAGTTGTAAGTTTGGGGCGGCTAATGAGGAACGAATTCGAGATCAATTTATTTTGAAGTGTAGAGAGGATAAAATTCGTGAAGAGCTGTTGCTTAAGGATGAACCTCCATTGGAAGAAGTAATTTCCATAGCAAAAAGGATGGAACACATGTTAAAATGTGTTACAGAATTAAAATGTGAGAAAAGTAAAACACAACCTATTGTAGAAGAAGTACAAGAAAATATATGTGTTGAAAAATGAAAGAACACCCTCTAAAGAGGTTGTGAAGGAGGATGTTTCAAAAAAAATCATTTGAATGTTTTTGTTGTGGGAGATCCGGCCACAAAGCTAATTCTAAATTCTGTCCTGCTTTAAGCGTTGTCTGTCATGGTTGTGGAAAGAAGGGACATTTTATAAGATTTTGTAGATCTAAACAGAGAAGATTTCAAAATAAGGATATAAAAGAGGTAATTTGTCAAGTTAGTGGAAAAAAACGATCTGATCATCCTATTGGAAGTGTAAGAATTGATGGGGTTGATCTGGAGATGAAATTTGACTCATGCTCCCATCTCACTATTATTCCAAAAGAAACCTTCTGCAAGTGGTTTCAGGATAAAACTGCTTACATAAAATGGATGTAAACCCAGGGGGATATGGTGGCCAACCCATTAGCATGTTGGTGTATTTTAATGCTTGCATTGAGATGGAAAAGAAGTTGATTGTGGGGAAAATGTATGTATCCAAACAAGGTGATGGTTTACTTGGGTGGCCACACCAGCGTTTATTGGGTGTTATGTTAAATCCCAATGCTGAACCTCAGGTACAAGTTCAGGGGGTTGAAAGCAAATCAAATGGTTTTGTGAGAGAATTTCCTCATTTATTTAAAGAAGACTTAGGGTGCTTAAAAGGGTATAAGCACTGTATCAGACTAAAAAGTGGGGCTGTGCCCTCAGTGGCTAAAGTAAGGAGAATTCCTATTGCTATTCAGGAGAAGGTTGGACAGGAATTAGAAAAACTTCTCAAACAAGAGATAATTACTCCTGTGGAAGCGTCCAAGTGGTTGGCACCAGTTGTTGTTGCTAACAAGCCAAATGGTGACATCAGACTATGTGTGGACCTCAGGTCACTCAACAAGGAGGTAATAGTAG
Organism: Calotriton arnoldi; assembly: GCA_963921515.1. NCBI lineage: Eukaryota > Metazoa > Chordata > Amphibia > Caudata > Salamandridae > Calotriton > Calotriton arnoldi. The sequence goes on from CAWUFW010000567.1 coordinate 4,031,536, forward strand.
ATACATTTCCCCTGGCAAACATAGACGAGATTATATCAACATTAAGTGGTGCTAAGTTCTTCACAACTCTAGATCTTACACAAGCATATCACCAGATAGAGCTAACTCAGAACTCGCAAGACCTGATGGCATTCATCACTCCTATGGGTGCGTTCAAATATAAGAGAATGCCGTTTGGCCTAGTGTCTGCCGCCTCAGTCTTTCAGAGGGTGATGTCTTATATTTTAAAAGGTGTGAAAGGGGTCAAATGCTACCAAAATGACGTATTAATATTTGGTTCAACTCAGCAAGAACATGATATCAGAGTGAGCGTAGTTCTGGAGAAACTTGAAAAAGCTGGCCTCACTTTGAAATTTGAGAAATGTAAGTTTTCGGTTCAAGAAGTACACTATTTGGGACATCGTATCACATCCACAGGCGTTATTCCAAAGAAGGAATTAGTGGAAACTATTCTCAAATTAGCTTCACCGAAAACAAAAGAGGAAGTTGTATCATTCTTGGGAATGGCTGAGTATTATGGCAAATTCCTAAATAATTTGGCAAGCAAATCTAACAACATGAGGCAACTTCTTGGTAAGAACAAAGAGTTTATATGGTCGCAAGAATGTCAGGATGAATTCTTAGAGTTAAAAGAGAACTTGAAAGATGCTCCCAAATTGCAGGCCTATATTCCAGGTATGGAAAGTACAGTGGTGACAGATGCCAGCTCTAAGGGTTTAGGAGCAATTTTAAAACAAACTAGGGATGGTAACGAACATCTCATTGCTTGTGCATCAAGAGGTTTATGTACAGCAGAGTTAAATTATTCTGTAATTGAAAAAGAGGCGTTGGCAATTTACTGGGCATTGAATAAGTTTCGTAATTTTATTTGGGGAACTTATTTTAAAGTATGTTCTGATCACAAACCACTAAAAGAAATCTTTTCCAAGAAAGGTCTGGATTTCATTTCCTCAAGGATAAGGCGTTGGGTAATTGGTCTACAAGATTTTAATTTTGAGGTTGAACACCTTGGTATGTGAAGTGGAAGAAGAACAGATAATGGAAGATGTCCTGGAAGAGGAAGTCAGTGTCTGTGAAATAACCTCTGGCATTATAAATGAGGATGAGTGGAAAGAAGAGATGCAAAAAGATTGTGAGTTGGTGAAAGTTATAAACATGATACAATCGAAAGATGTGTTTGATAAGTCCTTGTCTAAAACTTGGCGAATGATTGCCGATGAATTGGCTGTCGACAAAGGAATTCTGTTAAGAGGCACTAAGTTGATTCTTCCTTCATCGTTAAAGAAAAAACTGATGAAAGAAGGACATCAGGGACACTTGGGTATAGTGAAAACCAAGGAGATGTTGAGATCTAGTTTCTGGTGGCCTGGTATGGATTTGGAGATAGAGCGTGAGGTTAGGGAGTGCATGCAATGTAAGCTCAGTGATAAAATTCTTACCCCTCGGACCATGCCCATGGTTTGTCCAAGGTTACCAAATAGTCCCTGGGAGGATATCGCCATAGATATAGTTGGGCCACTTACCGGTGAACATGCTACTCCTTATTTGATAGTTTTGATTGATCTATACTCTAGATGGGTGGAGGTTTTCTGTGTGTCTGATGTTACTTCTGCATGTGTAATTTCCTTTTTGCAGGATGTGTTCAAAAAGGAAGGTTTTCCAAGAACGCTTTTGTCAGATAATGGTCCCCAATTCTGTTCCAAGCAGATGAATGATTTCTTGCTGACATGTGGCATTCAACACAAAAGGTGTGCAATGTATCATCCCAAGACAAATGGGACTGTTGAAAGATTCAATAGAGTGATAAAAGAGAACATTCAACTGTCCAGTGTGAATTCCTTAAATTGGAAAGAGGAGTTGCAAAAATGTATCCTAGCCCATCGCTTTACACCTCACGTTTCTACTCGAAAGTCTCCTTTTGAGTTATTTAAAGGAAGGGCTCCCAACACCAAATTGTGCCCAGGTTGGATGACTTGGGGTAAAGGTATACAAGAAAATGGTGTTGGTGCTTGGAGACTAAGAGAAGAAAGATTACAGCTTAAGAATAACAAAATATTTGATGAAAGAAAAAGGGTAAAGCAGGTTGCTATAAGTGTAGGTGATTTGGTGCTTGTGAAGGCTCCTATAGGTGCTATGTCCTGGTCCAAATACGCAAAACCAATTTGTGTAACAAAATGTTTTAAAAATGCTGTAAAATTGGAGGATGGAAGAATTTGGAATCTGAGTCGTGTGGTTATTCTTAAATCTCATCCCGAATTAGAAATGGATGGTAAGGAGAGATCTATTGGCTCTAATAAGATGTCTCGTCCGCACCTTAGACGTAGTGTACGAAAGACAACTATGCCATCTTATCTTAAAGACTATGTTAACTAGTACCTTTCTCAGTTTCATGAAATTATAATGTTATCTTTTCTTTGTATATTGTTACCTGGTGTTTTCTGTACACTTCATTATTGGAAGGGAGATGTGTGGTGTCTTCCTTCATTTCATCCGTGCTATAAAAGTTCTATGGAACATAGAATTTGGAATGTATTTAGTGAAGTGTCTCATCTGGCAGTTGCTGACCAGCTGCTGATGGATGAGGTGCATTCAATAAACCTCTGCTGTGAACCTACCGGTTGTCTGTCATATCTACTTGAAGATCTTTCAGTACTCAAGAAGATTCAGCAGGAAAAGGTGTAGGCTCTTCCCATCCGTTCTGTCAGGTATCCATTGTAATACTGGTTGTTGCTTCTTCCTGCACCTGAGCTGTTCCAAGAAGCAGCAATTTGCATCCTCGAGAATCACAGGCTTTCCATCCAGGTTTTTATGCTCAGCATTGGAAGCATTTTTCTCAGCGGTGCACAATCTGAGGGCTGCATGCCAGTTCCTGTCATCATTGGTTTGTGCTGGAGTTTCTGCAAGAGGGTTTCCTGAAACAGCTTTCTGCTTCCACCCCTTTTTTTGGGGAGTTTTATATTGCGCGAACTCGACCTGAAGGTATCAGAGCAATTTACATGAGCACCAGTTGCGTTACAGATGTACACATTCATTTTGTTAGGCACTGGGAGATTAAGTGATTTGCCCAGAATCACATGATATTGAGCGTCCCTGCCGAGACTCGAACCCGGTTCCCCAGCTTCAAGGTCGTCCTCTCTAGCCGTTAGGCCACATCCTCTCCCAAGATACACTTGCTGGTTGCCAGACTTGTTCAAATGTGCTGTCCCTTGTGATGATGTACTGCACACTGGCTGTCCTTCAGTCTTACAGTTTTAGCTTTGTAAGCTGGTGCTTAATTATCTGCTGCTATCATAGGAACTTCCCTCCCCTTAATCCAAAGGGCACTATAACTGGTTAATTTCATAACATGGCTTTGTGTTTTTTCAGAGCATTTCTGAATTTTTTTAACTTATATTTTTGTTTTATGAGCAAAAGAAATCACAACTTACATGTAACAAAGATTTTCAGGCAATTTTGTTACTTATATAGTATATCAAGGTACCATGTTTTTACATCCCATTATTTCCATCGCTGTGTGCCGCCAACCTCTACTACGCATGGTCTTTGGCCACAAGCAGCTTGGATCGGCCTTAGGACCTGGCATTTGGCCAGGACCTTTACCCAAACCACTGAGTGGTGGGCCAATGTGTACAAGGCCCATTGGTATGCACAGCAGGGGTAGGCCATAGGGCCTTGTTCATGGTCAATGCCATGTGCCCTGGCCCCATGCCCAACAGTGTAGCCTACCCTTGATGTACTTGCCCTTGACTCTGTGTGAGGGGGGGTTTGCTGTAGGGCCTGGCTTGCAGCCAGGTTCTGCATCCGATCTCTAGTGCATAAACTCCCCACTGCACATGGTGTTTGGCTATTGCAGTTGCGATTGGCCACAAGGCCTGTGCTGAACCACCCATGTGGCCAACCCGAACTGTGTGAAGGTTGGCAGCAGGGCCTTGACTGCAGCCAGGCTCTGGCCCAACTTATTGTTCAGCCAACCCATGCTGCGTATGGCCTTTGACAGTACACAGTTGCACTATGCCATAGGGCATTGCCTTTGTGGCCGTCAGCCAGGGCCCCAAACCTTCCACTATGGCCAACCTCCACTATGCTATACCAAAGTCTACTAGGTAGCATCCAACCTTCAATGGCAAACCCCTGCTGTGTATATTAGATATTTGAAGCGTGTTGCACTAATGCTACCATATTGCTTGTTTAACAAAAATTAAATTTCACCCTTTTTAGTAGTTGGAGATTAAGATTTAAAGAGGGTGCGCTCTAAAGTTCTCATTGTCAAACAAAGAATTCCCTTACCAACTGCTTTTGCATGTACCTACAAATTTCTGGAGAAAAATACCCTCAAAACGAGGGTTCAGAACATTCTATTGGGACTGTAAGTTGTAAAAGGATGTTTTCCTTTGCTTCTGCTCCTTATGGTGAATGTCATTTTGCTGTATTTTTAAATTTATATCATTCTAAGGTTATGTGGGCAAATTCAAAGTTAAAGTGCAAGGATGTATACACACCATGATGTTTTGCTCTCAACAGATTCTGAAAACCATAGTTTTTCATTTTTATAACTCTCACAATTGAAGTGCTGCACTAATTGTGTTGATAAACAGATTTTTTTCCTGTAATTTTGTGACATTTTGGGGCCACAGTATAATAGCCCAAAACTTAGGCTGCTTAAGTACCTCTCCAGTTTTAAGGCCATTATAGCCATGTTTGACAGACAGGGCAGTATTAAGATGCAGGAAATTTTGGATGCACAGATTCACTGTTCACTGAACACTATAGTTACATTTTATGCAAAAAGCACACTGATATGAATTACTACAGTAAAGCTATAGATAATAGTTAAATAAAGGCATAAAGCAACTTCGATTTTTCACATAAAACAAAGACACACCTTTAACTGATCAAAAGTAACCGTATTCATTTGCGTATTAATGTTATTGTAAAGTAGCATTAGTTACATCACAATATACAGCATCAATTGAGTTTGTTCCTGACCCTACAACTAAAAAAAATAGTCACATTAACACAGCTCACATTTATACTCGATATAAAACTTGTGTTGTGACAGGATTTACCGCACATATCATAATTTCGTAATTATACGGGCCAAATGTAGTCAAAGAAATACCCTAAACATGCAGGTAATCCAAGAATAAAACAACCAAATCATCAAATAAAATACAAAATACTCTATGCAGCTATTGCTTAAAATCCATTAACATCACATGATTGGAACTCTAAATGTTTCTTCAGCATGTTCCAGCAGCTTAGCTACAGACACTGTGACCAATGCATCAGTGCCCTCAAGCAGAATATATAAAAATTGGATCCACACCTGCAACTTCTAAGCAACAAACGTCCGGAATTACAGGCCTAGGATCAAAAGCAGCAAAGAGAATAATTTACTGGCATTTCTTCTGTCACTTAATCAGGTTTCATGAGGCAATTTCTAAAGCAAGAATAAATATGAAACTGGCATTTTCAGTGACTTTTCTTAAAAGGATGTTGGTGGAATAATGGGCATCCAAATAACAAAAAAAGGGTTGAAAGATAATGCCTAAAATGCTGGTAATCCTGGGATAAATTGCTTGTGGTTGTGGAAGATGGTTGTACATTATCTAACATTCCTTGTTCGATAATTTAGACAACAATTTTAAATGCTATCTGAGGTATGTCCACTTAGCCTCAAAAAAGTAATGCATGTTCTGACAGTATATTTTTGCATTTGGAAATTGTGATTCAGAATTCAGTACAAAATAAACAGGCATTGGCAATGCCAATAGATCTGGCTTTAATGTGCTGCACGCCACACTCTTACGGACATCACTCACCCTATACTCATTAGGGTAGTCTTTTACCTCAGTGTACTGGGAATAGGAGAGGAAACCAACCAAGGAAGAGTGCCTTCCTTCTCTGGTGTGATGGAACATAGGCAAAACCAAGAGTTCAGGAGAAGAGGAATGAAGGAACTTAGAGTGCATGTACAACTGAAGCTAAGAGCTGTCATACTCAGGAAAAGTGTCAGCAAGTGACCTGTACATCATGCAAAATGCCTTAAACAAGATCCATTTATTCACTGGTAACCTGTGAAGTAAGTCCATTGAGATTTAACAGAAGCACACTGAGGTAAATTAAGTAACAGACTAGGCAGCTGTATTTTGCAAAATCTGAAAGGAACAGTCAAGATATTTAGGTAAGCCAATAACGACCACAAACCTACAATCCAAACTGGATGAGATAGCTGCCTAGATCATCAAATTTCTTCCTTTGAGAGACAAGCAAGAATTTTCCTTAAGCTCTTCATGAAGTGTACACGTCCCTGCAGACTTGTGCACTTGCACGTAGAAAGTAAGATCAGTGCGGATAGTAACACAACATTTTTAGTAATAGTAGAAGGGGCTAGGGTGGGCATGGAGCAAATGACTAGCAAAGGGTGGTCTGGGTTTAAGGATGATTTCCTAGAACCAACACTTCTGTTTTATCTTCATTCATCTTCAAAAGGTTATTAGTCATCCAACATGTGATTGAAAAGCAAGACATTGCAGACGTTCAAGGTGAAAGTCAGAGTTACTACTACTTTTGTGTATTAGACATTGACTATCAACAGTATTCTTTAAAAAGTAAAGATCGTTCATATGGATTTTGTCACATAGTTCAACATGTAAAGCCATTTCCTATGGTGTTTGCCATGGAATTCACAATGTTAAACTCATTCCTATTGTATTTGACAGAGGGTTCACTATGTAAAACCCTTCTTGTTAGAAATAGGATTTCTGGTTGGCTAGGGCATGCGCCTAAGCCAGGCAGAAACCACCACTCTAGTCAGGGCAAGGGAGTTACACACCAAAGATAACCCCTGCTCACCCCCTTGGTAGCTTGGCAGAGCAGACAGGCTTATTCCAGAGGCAATATGTAAAGCGTTTGCACAACACACTCACACAGCAGTGACACACTAGGCACACCACAAAAGAAACTCCACACATGGTTCTATAAAAATAGCCTTTGTATTATCCATATAACACATTAGAACATATCACATATATACACTGTGCCACCAGGCACTTGTCATGTATTTACAGGTATTTGCATAAATAACCAGGCCAATCGGGCCAATCGCATAGGTTTACACGCTTGCACGCAGTCGGCGTGCGAGCATGTAAACCTATGCGATTTGCCACGACGGATTTCAGATTCATTCCCACTGTGTATTACTTGACATTGTCCACGTTGATGTAAACGCGTTTCCAAATGTGATCTGCCAAAACGGATTTCAGGAGCCATAATTAACTTCTCTTGAGTTTCTACAAACTTTCTGGATTTCCGTCAAAACTCGAAATTGGGATTCGATCTTCCACATAGGATATCGGCTGACTTACTAAATACTTGGACGCTACAGTTACATTGATTTTCACACTGATTTTCGAGGGTCAAATCAACCATTTTAAACTCGCATAGTCCTGAAGATGGTCTAACAGACGACAGCGTAAAGACCGAAACGTCAACAATTGCACTTATTTTCTGTACAGTGTTACCATAGGCTTATTCATCTTTTTTAACTAGTTGGTTTGCCTTATCCTAACCTGAAAAAAGTATACACAATTGTTACTGTGAAGTACAAAAAAAAATCTGTATTTCTTCACATCTTCCTGTTTCATTGTGTGTTTAATTATTTAGTACCCTTTATCATCATTTTTTACGATAAAATTCATTTTTTAATATACACCCGTGTTATCTGATATTTTCTGACAAATTCTGATATAATCTGATGTTTTCATATTTCATTAGAAAATCAAAATCGTATATGAGTTGTTTTTACACGAACAGTTTAAACTATCCACAAAGAAATTAATCTGCAAGCAATAGATAAGAACTTGCGTTAAGTAAAAAACAAAAAGCATTCAAAACTAAGTATATAAACAAACCCCTTGTAGGCACATCTACCTGTTCATATTACATTGCCCAAGCCGTCAAGGGTTGATTGGGTTCCCCATTGTATTTAATATACTTCTAAAAGTGGCATTTCTAATATAGTGATAATAAATCCGCGAACACCAATATGCAGCATTTATCACCACTTTTCCAAACATACCAAACTTGATCACGCTACCCCTCTCATGTCAGGAATTACCACTGAAGCACATATCAGGGAATCCCCAATGCATTCCTATGAGAGGGCAGCCTCTCAGCAGTGAGAAACCAAATAGGCGGTTTGTCACTACCAGGACATGCCACACAGTTAAGGCACATGTCCTACCTTTTACCTACACCGCACCCTGCCCACAGGGCTAGCTAGGGCCTACCTTAGGGGTGACTGATATGTAGCAAAAGGGGAGTCACAGATGTGGCAACCACTTCATGTGCCACGTCACAGCAGCAGTAAACTGTGCGCGCAGGCCCTGCAGTGGCAGAGGCCTGAGACAGGTTTGAAAGGCTACTTTGGTGGGTGGCGCAAGCAGCGCTGCAAGCCCACCAGTAGCATTTAATTTACTGTCCCTGGGTATATGACATACCACTGTACAAGGGACTGATATAAATTAAATGTGCCAAACAGGTGTAGACCAATCTTACCAAGTTTACCATAGAGAGCGCGTGCACTTTAGCACTGAACAGCAGTGATAAAGTGCTCTGAGTCCTAAAACCACCAACAACAGGTCAGAAAAAATACCGGAGGAAGGCGAAAAGTTCTGGGATGACCCTGCAAAAAGGGCCAAGTCCAACACTTCGCTATTGATTTTGTCAGAAGGTTCACAACGTAAAGACCCCCTTTCTATTGCGTTCATCAAAGGGTTGACAAAAGCCCATCCCTAAAGGTTTTAGAAAGGAGTTCACAACGTAAAACCCCTTTCTATTCTTTTTGTCAGACAGTTCACAATGTAAAACCCCTTCCTATTGCATATGAGAGATCTAGTTCAGGAGATCTGAGGGCAGCTGGAATTTACTAGCCCCAATTAGGCAAATTGGGTTCTTCCACCTCTGGTGTCCTGGGACCTTCATACATTGACCCTCAAGATGGGGTCCAAGTGCCCTTTTTAAAACTTGTCTCTAAGGGTAACTGTGCAAAGCAGTCCAGGTCTGACTCACGGAGGTGCTGTGGGGTAGAAACTCAGAACACAGCAATACACAACACTAACACTCAGTAAAACAATGTCCAGCCAGCGCCTTTTCTATTTAATGCTCACACAACAAAACACTATATTTAACATGAGAAATATTTGCAAAATTGCAGGAGAATTTACTAATGGAAACCTGCCTATAGGAGCCTTGCAGACTAAGATAACATAGGGGGCAACTAACCTTGTTAATGTAGTCTGCTACCATTAAGTGTGGCGTACCATGTTGGAATGTTCACACCAGCAGGCTCAAACCATAAAAAACAGCAATGCTCCTAAATGGGCCTACTGGAACACATGAGACTTTTCGCAATGAAAAAGATTAAGCCTACATGCTTTGTCAAGTCATCCACAATGTAAAATGAGAGGCCTACTGCCATTCTCAATACATTTAATAATTAATAAAGCATGCTCATGACTTTTACATGAACATAAACATGATCATCTTACCTAGCGAGACCCACCAAACATTTTAGGCAGGCCCAAAGTATACATTGCCCTGAACAGTAACTCTCCTTCAGGAGACACCAAGCATTTACTGTGGATGGACTTAAAGGAGAACCGCTGTGCTAAAACCCCACATATTGTATTTGTTAGATGGTTGACAATATAAAATCATTCCTGTTGTATTTCTCAAATACTTCAAAATGTAAAACCTCTTCCTACGGTGTTTGTCATAGATATCTCAATATTAGACTCCTTCCTATGGCATTTTTCAGAGGCTTCATACTGTGAAGCCCCTTCCTTTGGTGTTCAGCAATGAGTACACTTTGTAAACTTTCTTCCTATTGTATTTTCCAGAGAATTCACATTGTACAGCCACTTTGTATGTTTTTTGGCAAGCAGTTCAATATAAAACCCTTGCCTATAATATTTGTCCGAGATTTCGTAACGTGAAGCCCCTTGCCATTGTTTTGCTCATACAGTTACACCAGGCAAAACTCCTTCCGTCTGCATGAACCCATTAACAATGTCAGTTATGAGCAATGAAACTACTTCTTAGGCAGACTAACACAACTGTTCTTCAATTAAATGCTTGCAGTGAAAAATACCAACAGGTGGCAGAGCCACAGCTCCTCCCTTAGTACCACTTCTTAAAGCTCTTTTCCTGGTGATCACATAAGCCGTTGCAGACCACAGCACCAGCCAGGGCTGAAAACCAATGAAGTTCCAAAAAGAGGGTTTGTCAGACGGAGTAACCAAAACCCTTGCCTACTACAGCAGTCTGTGGGAATCCATGTTAGAAAATACTTGCTGCAGCCTTTACACAGTGTAATGACAATCCATCTACAAAAGCCTATTGACTTTAAAATATGCTTTCATAATAAATAATGCAGGCCTGCTGTCTGTGCCATACATTTTTATCATAAACAGATCAGACCTACAGCATCTCATATTACTTTTCCCAATGAACCATTCAGGCCTATAGCCTTGAACATTGGCATCCCACCTCATCAAACTCAGGTCTACTATATTGAGCATAATATGTTCAATCAATACAAGCACTCTTTTCCAGCAGAGCGACACAACTTCTGCCCAATCATATTTGATAGGGAAGATAATTAACATTGTTATGTTTTATCAGTGGGTGAGCCCACCATAAGCTGAAACAGGAGGGATGTTCACGTATTGAACCCTCCAACCATGCTCCCTATATTCCAGGCCGTGACGTAGGGACAGAAAAGTAATAAAAGTGCACGTGGCACGAATCTCGTGGCAATGTAACCACCTGCCGGTGTCAGTGAGTTTTCTTACACAGGGCTGCGCTGCACAATTCACCAGGCCTTTAACAACTAGCAACGAAGTGGACGGAACCCACTGCCTCACCTCGTCTTTCTCCTGTGCCAGCTGTGGTTTGCGGCTGTCCGCGGCCCCCGCAGGGGGCCACCTCAGCAGGGCGGCCCTTTAGTGCCATTTCGGCACCGCCCAGCCGCTCTAGTCTCTGGAGGGGTTCTTGGAGCCCTCTAGCTTGGTCACCTCAGTGACGTCCTTCCGGTGCGCCGAGGTGGGGGGGAGGGCATATATGCCTCCCCAGCCCCTCCTGGCGTCCTCTGTTGCACCAGCCACGCCGTCTGCTGGACGTGTCCATGAGACGTGTGCCGAGATCGTCGGGAGCGGTGTGCGCGGTGAGTTCACCCCTCTCCCCATCCCCATTAATGGGCGTCCCCAGGCTGAGGGCCTTACCCAGCCATCGCTGAGGTTTTTGTCCGCCTGAGGGCGAGGTGGGGTTTGGGCTGCTCCCGGCTCGCATAGGCCATTAGTTGGCCTGGGGGCAACTCTGACATGTTGGGCGATCCTGGTCATGTCCTGGCTTAGTGCCGGCCCGGGATGCGCCAGGGCGAACGAGGGCCAGTCTCCTGCTCTTGCTGGGCGGGGGATGCAGGATCGGGGGCTAGAGTGCAATGGGCGCTGTGCGGGTTACCGCCCCGGGGCTCGGCTGGGTCTCCCGCAGCATGGTCACCGTTGCAGCCACGGCAAAGGCCGCAAGTGCGCGGTGGGGTCGGGGTAAGGACAACGGATTAGGTGTTCACTGCCCTAATTTACAGCCGTGTTGGATGCGGTCTGGGTCGGGCGTTAGCCCACATGCGGGCCCCGGCGGGGCTAGGGCACAGGGGTTGCCTGTTCAGGCCTGGGGCGAGCTGCGCACCTGGACCGGAAAGAGCACGGGAGTCGGGTCGGATAGGTTGCGCCCACCGGGTCCCCCCTTCCAGTAAAGTAAGCAGCACTGAGTTTTTAGGGCAGCGCTGCCTGTTCCGCATTATCCAGACACAACGTGCGGGGTAAATTGACTACTGCCACTGGACACGCCGGCGGTAGGGCTGTCCGATCGTCGCTAATTCAGTGAGCCAAGTGGCTCGCCGCTGTTCCGGTCCTGCTCCCGCCTGCTACGCAAGATTAGTAAGGGTGAGTGCTCCATGCCACCCCCCTCCTCCCGTCTCGGGGACAGTCCCGGGTGGCCCAGCTTGGCCATGGCGTGAGATGCCATGGGGAAGGGTGGGCAGTTTGTTATCTGGTCAGCCGCCAGCGGCGGTGGTCAGTGACCGGACCAGCGTGGTACTGGATATGCCCTGGGGTGTAGGAGCATTCTCCCAGCCCTGACTTTAACCGTCTTCGGCTGGGGCCGCATGCGAGTTCCATGCCCCCACTTGAAACACTGCCCCGTACTCCCTGGGGTACGCGTCCTACGGGTTTCTGGCTGGCCTATTGGGTAGCAAAAGAGGACCCGGCAGGTTGTTTGCAGGGTTCCCCGCGGGCTGGGGGGTCATGGGTCTGTGTAGTGGCACCAAGGCACGCTCGCCGAGATCGCGCAAATGGCGAAGTGCCTACCCCCCTTTATGGTGTCCCACGGGGTGAGGCTTTGTGTTGGAGGCTAGAGGATGCGCTGCACGCCGAGCCCGGGGGCGCGTCGTCCCCCCCTGCAGTGGGCGTGTGGGGTAGTGCGAGCGGTTGATGGTTTCGCTTTCTACGGGGCACAGTTTACAGTCGGGGAGGCTCCGGCTTACCCACCTACAACTCGCCTGTCGCCCGCTGAGCTCCTGATTGTGGGGGTTAGTGTTTGTTCCCCTCGGTTTAGATTTCGGTTGACTGGGGGCTTCAGGAAGGGGGGCAATTGAGCGGGTTGCTAGATGCAGCCTGAGTTGCCAACTGGGGGAGCCTGGTACCGAGCGTGGCGTCTGCCACACCCGTGATCCTGGGCTAGACGTAGTGTTTACAAGATGGTCGGGTCTTTAGGCGGCAGCATGTGGGGGCTGCAGCTTGTACCTAACGCTGCCGCCGGTGTCGCGCAGGGCTTGTTTACTGCATCGGCGGGGTTTGGGTGCTGCGTGCACCGAGGGCACGCATCCGCCGGTCGAGGAGTTGAGAGGTGAGAGCCCCGGCCCGAGTGCAGTGCATGTCCTACATGCCCCTGGTGAGCTCATTCCTGACCGCCGGCCGGCCTCGGGGACTTCTGCTGCGCGGTGAGGGAGGGGCGGCGATCTCTGCGGGGGCTCCCTCTCCGTGGCTGTAGGCTGTGAGGCAGACCCGGGACTTGGCACGCCGTCCTTGTCTGTGCATATACACATGTTTTGTACAACACTGGTTGCGTCCTCCTAGGCAAGGTGGGGTTATTGTTAACCGACGTCCTTGAAGAAATTAATGTTGATGGATGTATTTACTGCAGCCACTGTGGTGTTATTGTTACCCCACGAAATGGAGAAATAAATGTTGACAGATGCATACACTGCAGCATCTGTCTCCGTTATACAGTGTAATGTCGCGCCCAAGCCCGCGCTGGAGTAGTTGCCTGCTCCGGAAAGCGAGGCTGGGCCACGGGTCGATGGCCCTCTTAGATCAGGGCTCCCGTTGCCGTACCAGGACAGCCTCGTGCAGGCTGCGGCTGCTCCTCTGGGCGTGAAGGGTCAGAGTGCTGGCTGTGCTAGGCAGAAGCCACCACCTCTGCCTCGTGCCAGTGACACCTCAATGTGATGCAGCGTGCACGCACTGCCCCTGGGAGTCTAGAGTTCTACAGTGGGGCACACTGCCCAGTGGGGGAGCAAGGCACTCCACCTCCCTACACGACGCCCTCTCCCAGTCGTCTGTCACTAGCCTTCTAAGTTACACTACCATACTCGTCATGCTATTTCCCGCTGAGCTGCACTGTTCCCAGAGGTGCATTTTTGGTTCTGTGGCACCTTACTCCAGTAGGGGCTTTCATTTTCCCTTTAGCACACAAATTGCTCGTGCCCTAGGCCAAGTTGGTCTAGCCTGGAGGGTGCGCCATCGATACACCCTCGTAATGCTCGTCATTATAAACACCAAAGGCATGCTCCTTCCTTTGGAGGCAGTACCAACGAAGCCCGTTTTTACCCGGGCCGGGAGCATAGTCATTTACTATTGTTCTCTACAAATTAAGCACTCAGCGTGTGAAATCTGTGTGGTCCCTGGGCACAGCGGGGCCGCCGTCACGTCAGGATATCTGGGCGTGTCGCGTGGCTTTTCCTGCTCGGGCATCGATTTACGTGGGCAGACATGGCCAGTGCACCATGTTGTATTCTGCGCAGGTATCTAAAGTGGGTTGTTTTAATTACCATTTGCCTCAAATGCAATTTTAACGTGTGCAGTGTGTGAGGAGATATTAGATATCTTGCTGAGAAATATGGTGTTTGTTTCATGCAACATCCATGAAAAGTATCGTTTAGATCAAAACAGAACCTCCAAATGAGTGGGTGGGGTGTCACAGATATTGTTTGCAGTAATATTAGTGAGCTGCTGCTGTGTTTTATAGTTGAAAACACAAGTCACTACCCCTGAATATTGAGGCAAACACAAGTCGAACTTGGCCAGAGTGCTCGTGCAGCACCAGCAACTGGGCTAGAGGGCAACGGGATAGCAGCGCAAGATAATTACTCCTTAAGGTACACATGGGCCAGCATTCTTTTGCTGGGAGAAACACCTATCTTGCCCGCTTTGTCCTTGGCGCCAAGCAGTGGCAGATTAGGCGCCACCAAGTTCCGATTGGAAATAACAGTACACTGCAGTTTGCACTAATGGTTTAATAGTAGGCATAGTGGCAGGAGCACTCAGTGCATTGTGCGGTGGGTAATTCTATACGACACAACCTAAGATACAGTGGGGCTTCTCAGCAGTGTGGGAAGCGAGAGTTCAGCACGATTCTCCTGGGCCTGATGGGTGGTGCAGGCAACTAATTTGACACAGCCAAAACAAGTTTTCATTAGCGCCGCAAGTACAGTGGCATTGGGGCCTCAGGAGAGTACCTAGCCCTCTGCACCCTGAGTAGGTACTGTGCGACCCAACTTGATGGGAAGTGGATTTCACTTGTGCATTAGCGACCATGAAGACAAGTATACATTGCGGGGCTCTGCCCACACTAAAGTGGGTCAAGATCACACAAAGTAGGTGATGAGAGATTGCGGTGTCAGTCACACATGTCGATTTATAATGGGAAAGGAAGTAAGGCGGGCTTGATAAATCTGACTTCTACCGGCATTGGCACATCATGTCAGGAGGGATGGTAAAAGGTTTTGCACTTCAGCCAGGAAAGGTTAACACCCATCCACACCAAGCCGATTGTAAGGTCATCCTGGGCCGCAGATACACAGCCCAGTACTCGGCCCCTGTGGCGGTCAGTTTCATGAATTACTAAATTCAACTGAACAGGAGGCATGACCGTGGTTTACACCAGCAGAAGTTTGGGAGTGCAAGACTCCACCTAGGGGGTGGTTGTCTGAATTTGATGGACTAGTCCTAAATGTTCACAGCAACTGCACGTGGGAGAGGTCATTTACCTGTGCTTAGTCCACCTAGATACACAGTATCATATAAGTGGAATTCGCACAGTAAGGCGGGCGCAAACCCAGGTTACACATTAAATGTTGAATGTTTTATAATAAATGCTTTAGGGCACCTACAGCTGTGAGGTTGCCTCCTGAGTGCATAGGACTTGAGGTTTAGTCAGAGCCAACTTGTCGGTTGAGCGACTTGTGCAGGCGTAGGCTCAGTACACTTCTTGCACAGTCACACCAGTTCGGAATTGATGCATTGCCTTAGGATCCCTGGGCATATAGGAAGGTCAGACAAGCAGCCAGGGGGTTACAGAGCAGGGGCACTCTGCTCTTAGCATAGTATATGCAGGTTGCATCACTTCACCTAGGAAGCAAGCTTTGCTTGGGTGCTGGGGGGGGACCCATACAGGACATCAAGTAATAATTGAGCAATGCTACCTGCAGGAGTAGAGAATTTTATTGGGGAGCAATTGTGCGCTGCAGGTGGCCATTTGTTGCTGGAGATAGATGATAGCTTTAGGTCACCGATAGTACTCACATACTGGTCCAGTGGCTACCGGGCCTTCGCAGCCCAGGTTGGGGGGTCAACCCTGTTAAATCCCAGGGGGACTAGGAGGGTATGGGATTGGGGCTTAGGAAACCCTGACGGAGCATGGGAGATGCCGGCAGTAGGCCCAGCACCCGTTTGCAAAAGGGCTGCTGCTTTCTGGTTTCGGCACCTGGCATGCGCGCAGGTGGCCTGTCTGGCTGTTGCGGGAGTACGGAGGGTGCGGAGGGACTCCGGTGGTCTCTACAGTTCCATGATAAACTGCTTCTAGTGGTTTCGTTTGGCTACGGCTGGGTTTTACACACGTCGACATGTTTATTGGCTGGCGCAGCACTTGGTCATCAGTCCGCACCCTCGTACTGGGGATCACCCAGGGAAAAGGGCACATTAGTGCTTAGTCACCCCAGAATGATATGTACAAACTGGCACGCGGTGCATTGGGGTTTGTGCCACCCAGAGCTGGGGGCGTCTGTGGGCACACGCATTGCCCGTGCATTGTGCTTTGGCCGGTTTGTTAATCTTTTCATAGGGAAGAGATATGCGGGGTACCTAATCGCTCACAGCATGGCACATTAAGGGACGCAAACCGGGTTGTTACCCATTATATGTTTTATAATCTATGCTTTGGGGCACCTGCAGCTGTGAGGGATGCTTCCTGAGTGCCCAGGAGTGCCCTGTTGCTGCAGTTAAGGTCAAAAGCCCCGCACGGTCAACTTTATTAGCCACGCTGGGTGTAGTCGCTGTCACCAACATAGCGTGCTGCTGTTTCAATAAATGGGAAAAACAGGGTGCCGAGCACAAAAGGCTACTATGCGGTAAGAACATTTGGCACGTCTAGTGTTCAACAAAAATGTAAATTTAACGGAGCAGGTAATTTTCCACCGCAGGGGCAGCTTAGGGGGGGCTGTGTGAACCCCCCCCCCACCATCTATCTGGGAGTTGCTAGGATGGGGGTAAAGTAGGACTTAGCAATCGTTAGTGTCAGGCACCATTGCAGACAGTGCGCACTGTACTGAATCAGACAGATTCTCTAAGCTGGTATGCCTAGGGGTTCCACCACTGAGGGAGCTGAGCGGGCGAAACTCCCATAAGGTATAGGGGATGCATGGCAAGGGCGGGATGGCACCCTTGCTTATTGTCACATACTTCTAGTTGTGGACATTCCGGTGCGTCAGGATTTCAAAAGCTAAGGGGCCCTTCAAATGTTAAGGACAACCCTTCCCGCCCTAATAGCCAAGGTGGGCAGGCGGGTTGATTGGAACAGAGATTGACCAAAGGGGGGTCCCCCCCATTTTCTTAGGATACACCTAGGGGGCAACGACATCATTGCCATGAGGAGGAGGTCACTCTTACAAGCCGTGAAAGCTGACTTAGGGGAGATCTGTAAATACATGGATCAATGTGAGCTCAAGTGGTCTGAGATTATTCCCCGCAGAGTGGGGCTCGGGATGGGGACACAGGTGTTCAGGTACATACAGTGTTAGAAGGACGGCAACCAAGTGATATCAACACATACATGGGGCAATGTGAGCTATGGTTGTCTGAAAGCATCCCGCGCAGATAGGCACGGGGCTAAGCCATGTATGGCCGAGGAACATGCCTGCAGGGGGTGGACAGTCAATGTACAAGTTCTCAGGCCTAATGGGCCTCATGAACAGATTGGAACAGAGATTGGCCCAAGGGGAGTACTCCCCTACGTCTTAGTGACACATCTAGGGGGCAACAACCTCACTGCCATGGGGAGGAGGCCACTTTGACAAGCCAGGAACGCTGATTTAGGGGAAATCAGTAAGTCCATGGGTCAATGTGAGATCTGGTGGTCTGAGATTATCCCCCGCAGAGTGTGCCACGGGGCTAATTCAGAGGAGGCCGTTCAACATTCCCGAAAGAGAGTGAATAGTTCTATGCGTAAGTTCGCAGACCAGAGGGGTCTGGGCTTCATCAGACACGAGCTGATTGAGGCTAAGGTCAAGGGCTACTTTGAAACATGGTGTTTATGGTCACCATTGGGTATGGATTTGTTCCCTTGACCTTGCAGGGGGCCCTGGAAATGAGAGGTGGCAAGTGAGAAGACAGCTGCCTTGAGGGCACTGGCCATCCAGGCGTACGCCTAAGGTTAAGTTGACAAACATGCGGTGCATTTGTCACAGCATGTACACGTTTCACTGGACATACAGGAGGCCCTAGAAAGCAGGTTACAGGTGGGAAATTAGCTGTTTTGGTGGGGGCCCTGGCTGCGACGGTGGCCGCCTCCAGGGCTGTGGCGGAGTTACAGGGCGATCTGGAAGCAGACCGGTACAGTAAGGGTACCTCTGCGGCAGACCGGTACAGTAAGGGTACCTCTGCGCGGCACAGTAGGGGTGCCAGAGCCAAAGACCAGGAGCCTCAGGGCAGGTTCCGGGAAAACCGCGACGGCGCCCCGTTAGTCCTTCGGGCGGTTGGGGGCCTGACCAACCGGGGGTTTGCCCTGCTACGCTCCGCCCTGAAAAGGGCGTGAGTAGAACAGACCAACGTGTCACGTGATCCGGAAGAGGATCATCAAAGGTAGCACTGACTGGGTGTCCCACAGTGCTGGCTCACCAGGCGGGCGGGGGCAGCATAGGTTGGTACAGCTGCCCGCCCTTGGATCGCCCGTAAGATAACCCACATATTGCATACTCCTGTATGGAATAAACCTGCAGCAATATTTTCCCACTACAAAGTTGTCTCGTGTATTTATTCATTCTTGCATGCTCAGACGGGGGTGGGAGAAGTTGCCGGTAATGGCACTATGCGGCTGTCCGCGGCCCCCGCAGGGGGCCACCTCAGCAGGGCGGCCCTTTAGTGCCATTTCGGCACCGCCCAGCCGCTCTAGTCTCTGGAGGGGTTCTTGGAGCCCTCTAGCTTGGTCACCTCAGTGACGTCCTTCCGGTGCGCCGAGGTGGGGGGAGGGCATATATGCCTCCCCAGCCCCTCCTGGCGTCCTCTGTTGCACCAGCCACGCCGTCTCCCACCCCACCTCTTACCCGGCGGACAGGCTGGTGGACAAGCTACTCAGAATGTTTTAATGTTTTCTTTTGTGTTGCAGGCGGAGTTACAGGGCGATCTGGAAGCAGACCGGTACAGTAAGGGTACCTCTGCGGCAGACCGGTACAGTAAGGGTACCTCTGCGCGGCACAGTAGGGGTGCC
The DNA here is from genome assembly GCA_963921515.1 of Calotriton arnoldi. Lineage (NCBI taxonomy): Eukaryota > Metazoa > Chordata > Amphibia > Caudata > Salamandridae > Calotriton > Calotriton arnoldi. Next base: position 4,050,637 of record CAWUFW010000567.1, read on the forward strand.
AGAGCCAAAGACCAGGAGCCTCAGGGCAGGTTCCGGGAAAACCGCGACGGCGCCCCGTTAGTCCTTCGGGCGGTTGGGGGCCTGACCAACCGGGGGTTTGCCCTGCTACGCTCCGCCCTGAAAAGGGCGTGAGTAGAACAGACCAACATGTCACGTGATCCGGAAGAGGATCATCAAAGGTAGCACTGACTGGGTGTCCCACAGTGCTGGCTCACCAGGCGGGCGGGGACAGCATAGGTTGGTACAGCTGCCCGCCCTTGGATCGCCCGTAAGATAACCCACATATTGCATACTCCTGTATGGAATAAACCTGCAGCAATATTTTCCCACTACAAAGTTGTCTCGTGTATTTATTCATTCTTGCATGCTCAGACGGGGGGTGGGAGAAGTTGCCGGTAATGGCACTATGCTGCTCATTCTGCTGGCTGAGCCGCTGCCTCTTTGCCTCGTTTGGTGCGTGGCACGACAGCAACGAACCGCACCCTGCGGTGTCCCCGGGCAAGCATCAGCGCACACTGGCAGCCCTTCACCTACATGCCCTCCATTGCGCAGCCTGCTTGTGCAGTGCACCACGGCTGTCCCTTACCGATGTTACGGTAGTGACGCACCCCCAGCAGCACCTGTCTTCAGCCCCCATTTCCGGCGAACCTGCAGATGACGTCACATTTTCATCTGGATGGCATCCTGAAGCCCACAGCCACGCCTGCTGCACTGGTGAGGTGAGCCGCTTCAATCACTGGGCAAGTGCACACTGTTTTTCTTACTTTTGGGAGGCCAGTCATACCTGTTTATTGCCGGATGCTCCGTGGTAAGCCCAGTATCCACGTTGTTGTGCCATCTGTGCCTACTCAGCACAGGAACACTGCTTATTGCTCCTGAGAGGCCAGTTACATATGGACACTGCCTGATGCACTGGGACTGATCTCTTTCCGTGGTGGTGGTGATCTCTTCAGTTGACTGTTCGTGGGGAAGAAGAAGGCATGTGCCGTGGTTACCCAATCCAAACGCATGAGCGCATCATAGAAAATGCTAGCAGTGACACTTCCCACTATGAAAGCCATACCTCCCATTGGGCCATTCATAGTCGATGGTCCCCCATCTGCTCAAGCTGTAAAGTGAAAAGAATGAGTGGAGCACCTCCAGATGCACTTTGCAGCTGTGGCACTAGAGAATGATAGATGAAGTCCTATCCTCCTGCATTTGGGGGGGGTTCAGCTATTCACAAGCTAGGAAGGTCTGTCGCAGAGGAGGGACCACCGTTCACGTATGGCACACTGAAACAAGCCCTACCTCCTCACTTCGAGTCACTTGCAAACCCGGACTACGATCGTTTTCTACTGCGCCAAGCTAGACAACTGCCTGATGAGTCAGTAAATGCCTCCTATGCCTGCTTAAAAGATCTGGCTAGCACCTGCAAACTACTTGATGAAAACAATGAAATTCGAGCCCAATTCAACAAGGGGTGTTTATCTGTAAAACCAAACGAAAGCATTCTTCAGGTCCCCTGAATGCCTATGTCAGACATGCTGATGATGGGTAGGTCCAAAGAACTGTCCATGGTGCGAGCAGCACACATGGAAGCAGCATTACAACGCCAAGTAAAGACTGAACCCGTCAACGCTGTCGCTGCCTGAACCCCTGAAAAGAAGAAACTTTGCACCAGGTCCAATACTGTGCCCAAAATATGCTATGGGTGTGGGGATTCATACCCACAGCAAGGGCCATGTCCAGCACAAGGAAAGAGGTGCTCAGCATGCAACAAACTGAACCAGTTTGCAAAGGTATGCTGCTCAACATCCCAGAAGGGGCAGAAGACAAAGTCTGTCAATACCATGCACGCATTAAACATCCCAGAGGACGAGGAAGACATGGATGATGATGACATCGAAGGAGCGGTCCACGTCATACATGCTTTGCAACCAGGTGGATATCCCCAAAAACGCATCCCGAAGTGTAATGTACTCCTCGCTGGTCATCAAGTAGAGACACTGATCGACACAGGAGCATTCATCAACATTATGGCACAGTTAGTAATGCAGACCCTCCCTGTGCAGCCCACCCTGCGCCCCCCCCCCCCACACAGATGTACGCATATGGGTCTACAACTCCACTCCCATTGGCTGAAGTATTCACTACAGAGATTGCTCATGAATCTCGCCCACTCGTGCCAAGGTGTATATCACCAAAGGAGGATCAGGAATGTTACTGAGCTGTCGGAAAGGAAAAAAAAAAGATTACTGAGCTGCCGGACTGCAGAGCGTCTTCAGCTTGTTGCTATTACCTTCAGTGTGCATCAGAAAAGTGTGGATGGTCTATTGACAGAGTTTGCACCTCTGTTTGAAGGGATAGGGGGCCTCAAAGACTGTCTGATACACCTTCATGTCGACAACTCGGTCCAACCTGTTGCACCGAAACACCGCAGGGTGGCCTTTCACCTGAGACTGAAAGTGGAAGAACTGAATAAATCAGAACAGGACGATATCATCGAGAAGGTCAACGGTCCAACTCCTTGGGTCTCCCCAGCTGTGGTATCGTGCAAACCCAAATAACCTGGGGAGGTTCGGACATGTGTCGACATGCACCTACACAATCTAGCAATTATGCAAGAATGTCACTTGACGACCGCCGTGGATGACATCGTGGCAGAAGTGAGTGGCTCCCAGTCGTTCTCCAAGATGGATTTGCGAGCTGGCTATCACCAGCTGATGCAGGACCCGGAGTCACGAACCATCACTACGTTCTCTCCTCACGTGGGCCTAAGAAGGTACAAGCGCCTCAGTTTTGGAGTTTCTAGCACAGCTGAGGTATTCCAGGACACTGTAAGGAGTGTGTTGGCTGGCCTTGAAGGAGTCTTCAATAGCAGTGATGACATCTTAGTACATACCTGTTAGACTTGGCTTTTTCAGCGGGTTTACCCCCAGACTTTTTGCTTTTTGGCCTCCTGTTTTTGACCCTGTGTGTGTTGGTTTTAGGACTCTGGGCACTTTACCACTGCTAATCAGTGCTAAAGTCCATATGCTCTCTGTGTAAAATGTGTTATGGATTGGTGTTTCCATGATTGGCCTATTTGATTTATGTGTCAGTCCCTAGTAAAGTGTACTGCGAGTGCCAGGGCCTATAAATCAAATGCTGTTGGTGGGCTGCAGCACTGGATTGTGCCACCCAC